>CAXDIW010000051.1:0-354000 GCA_963989415.1 Cerceris ruficornis
ATTAACAATGGGGCTCATTGCTCACTTAAACTTGAAGAACAAAAAATTGGCGAATTGTACTGTTTGGATGCTTTGCATATATGTTTCTTAGACTATATAGAAGCAATATATAAAAAGATTTCAACCGTCTACCAGTTCCATTCATTGTTCTACTTGTCGAAAGTTACAAATAATTTCCGATAAAGGATTAACAGTGGGGCTCGTAGTTCACATAAACTTGAAGAACAAAAAGTTGGCGAATTGTACTGTTTGGATGATTTGCAGATATGTTTCTTAGACTATATAGAAGCAATATATACAATGATTTCAACCGTCTACCTATTCCATTCATTGTTCTACTTGCCGAAATTTACAAATAATTTCCTTTAAAGGATTAATAATGGGGCTCGTAGTTCACTTAAACTTGAAGAGCAAAAAATTGGCGAATTGTACTGTTTGGACGCTATGCATATATGTTTCTTAGACTATATAGAAGCAATATATACAATGATTTCAACAGTCTACCTATTCCATTCATTGTTCTACTTGTCGAAATTTACAAATAATTTCCTTTAAAGGATTAACAATGGGTCTCGTAGTTCACTTAAACTTGAAGAACAAAAAATTGGCGAATGGTACTGTTTGGATGCTTTTCATATATGTTTCTTAGACTATATAGAAGCAATATATACAAAGATTTCAACAGTCCTCCTGTTCCATTCATTGTTCTACTTGTCGAAAGTTACAAATAATTTCCGATAACGGATTAACCATTGGGGCTCATTGTTCACTTAAACTTGAAGAACAAAAAATTGGCGAATTGTACTGTTTGGATGCTTTGCATATATGTTTCTTATACTATATAGAAGCAATATATACAAAGATTTCAACCGTCTACCTGTTCCATTCACTGTTCTACTTGTCGAAAGTTACAAATAATTTCCGATAAAGGATTAACAATGGGGCTCATTGTTCACTTAAACTTGAAGAACAAAAAATTGTCGAATTGTACTATTTGGATGCTTTGCATATATGTTTCTTAGACTATATAGAAGCAATATATACAATGATTTCAACCGTCTACCTGTTCCATTCATTGTTCTACTTGTCGACAGTATCAAATAATTTCCGTTAAGGGATTAACAATGGGGATCGTAGTTTACTTAAACTTGAAGAACAAAAAATTGGCGAATTGTACTGTTTGGGTGCTTTGCATATATGTTTCTTAGACTATATAGAAGCAATATATACAATTATTTCAACAGTCTACCTGTTCCATTCATTGTTCTACTTGTCGAAAGTTACAAATAATTTCCTTTAAAGGATTAACAATGGGGCTCGTAGTTCACTTAAACTTGAAGAACAAAAAATTGGCGAATGGTACTGTTTGGATGCTTTGCATATATGTTTCTTAGACTATTTAGAAGCAATATATAGAAAGATTTCACCCGTCTACCTGTTCTATTCATTGTTCTACTTGTCGAAAGTTACAAATAATTTCCGATAAAGGATTAACAATGGGGCTCATTGTTCACTTAAACTTGAAGAACAAAAAATTGGCGAATGGTACTGTTTGGATGATTTGCATATATGTTTCTTAGACTATATAGAAGCAATATATACATTGATTTCAACCGTCTACCTGTTCCACTCATAGTTCTACTTGTCGAAAGTTACAAATAATTTCCGATAAAGGATTAACAATGGGGCTCATTGCTCACTTAAACTTGAAGAACAAAAAATTGGCGAATTGTACTGTTTGGATGCTTTGCATATATGTTTCTTAGACTATATAGAAGCAATATATAAAAAGATTTCAACCGTCTACCAGTTCCATTCATTGTTCTACTTGTCGAAAGTTACAAATAATTTCCGATAAAGGATTAACAATGGGGCTCGTAGTTCACTTAAACTTGAAGAACAAAAAATTGGCGAATAGTACTGTTTGGATGCTTTGCATATATGTTTCTTAGACTATATAGAAGCAATATATAAAAAGATTTCAACCGTCTACCAGTTCCATTCATTGTTCTACTTGTCGAAAGTTACAAATAATTTCCGATAAAGGATTAACAATGGGGCTCGTAGTTCACTTAAACTTGAAGAACAAAAAGTTGGCGAATTGTACTGTTTGGATGATTTGCAGATATGTTTCTTAGACTATATAGAAGCAATATATACAATGATTTCAACCGTCTACCTATTCCATTCATTGTTCTACTTGCCGAAATTTACAAATAATTTCCTTTAAAGGATTAATAATGGGGCTCGTAGTTCACTTAAACTTGAAGAGCAAAAAATTGGCGAATTGTACTGTTTGGACGCTATGCATATATGTTTCTTAGACTATATAGAAGCAATATATACAATGATTTCAACAGTCTACCTATTCCATTCATTGTTCTACTTGTCGAAATTTACAAATAATTTCCTTTAAAGGATTAACAATGGGTCTCGTAGTTCACTTAAACTTGAAGAACAAAAAATTGGCGAATGGTACTGTTTGGATGCTTTGCATATATGTTTCTTAGACTATATAGAAGCAATATATACATTGATTTTAACCGTCTACCTGTTCAATTCATTGTTCTACTTGTCGAAAGTCACAAATAATTTCCGTTAAGGGATTAACAATGGGGATCGTAGTTTACTTAAACTTGAAGAACAAAAAATTGGCGAATTGTACTGTTTGGATGCTTTGCATATATGTTTCTTAGACTATATAGAAGCAATATATACAATGATTTCAACAGTCTACCTGTTCCATTCATTGTTCTACTTGTCGAAATTTACAAATAATTTCCTTTAAAGGATTAACAATGGGGCTCGTAGTTCACTTAAACTTGAAGAACAAAAAATTGGCGAATGGTACTGTTTGGATGCTTTGAATATATGTTTCTTAGACTATATAGAAGCAATATATACATTGATTTCAACCGTCTACCTGTTCAATTCATTGTTCTACTTGTCGAAAGTCACAAATAATTTCCGTTAAGGGATTAACAATGGGGATCGTAGTTTACTTAAACTTGAAGAACAAGAAATTGGCGAATTGTACTGTTTGGATGCTTTGCATATATGTTTCTTAGACTATATAGAAGCAATATATGCAATGATTTCAACAGTCTACCTGTTCCATTCATTGTTCTACTTGCCGAAATTTACAATTAATTTCCTTTAAAGAATTAACAATGGGGCTCATTGTTCACTTAAACTTGAAGAACAATAAATTGGCGAATTGTACTGTTTGGATGCTTTGCATATATGTTTCTTAGACTATATAGAAGCAATATATACAAAGATTTCAAGCGTCTACCTGTTCCATTCATTGTTCTACTTGTCGAAAGTTACAAATAATTTCCGATAAAGGATTAACCATTGGGGCTCATTGTTCACTTAAACTTGAAGAACAAATAATTGGCGAATTGTACTGCTTGGATGCTTTGCATATATGTTTCTTAGACTATATAGAAGCAATATATACAAAGATTTCAACCGTCTACCTGTTCCATTCATTGTTCTACTTGTCGAAATTTACAAATAATTTCCTTTAAAGGATTAACAATGGGGCTCGTAGTTCACTTAAACTTGAAGAACAAAAAATTGGCGAATGGTACTGTTTGGATGCTCTGCATATATGTTTCTTAGACTATATAGAAGCAATATATACAAAGATTTCAACCGTCTACCTGTTCCATTCATTGTTGTACTTGTGGGAAGTTACAAATAATTTCCGATAACGGATTAAGCATTGGGGCTCATTGTTCACTTAAACTTGAAGAACAAAAAATTGGCGAATTGTACTGTTTGGATGCTTTGCATATATGTATCATATACTATATAGAAGCAATATATACAAAGATTTCAACCGTCTACCTGTTTCATTAAATGTTCTACTTGTCGAAATTTACAAATAATTTCCTTTAAAGGATTAACAATGGGGCTCGTTGTTCACTTAAACTTGACGAACAAAAAATTGGCGAATGGTACTGTTTGGATGCTTTGCATATATGTTTCTTAGACTATATAGAAGCAATATATACATTGATTTCATCCGTCTACCTGTTCCATTCATAGTTCTACTTGTCGCAAGTTACAAATAATTTCCGTTAAAGTATTAACAATGGGGCTCGTAGTTCACTTAAACTTGAAGATCAAATAATTGGCGAATTGTACTGTTTGGATGATTTGCAGATATGTTTCTTAGACTATATAGAAGCAATATATACAATGATTTCAACCGTCTACCTATTCCATTCATTGTTCTACTTGCCGAAATTTACAAATAATTTCCTTTAAAGGATTAACAATGGGGCTCGTAGTTCACTTAAACTTGAAGAGCAAAAAATTGGCGAATTGTACTGTTTGGATGCTTTGCATATATGTTTCTTAGACTATATAGAAGCAATATATACAATGATTTCAACAGTCTACCTGTTCCATTCATTGTTCTACTTGTCGAAAGTTACAAATAATTTCCTTTAAAGGATTTACAATGGGGCTCGTAGTTCACTTAAACTTGAAGAACAAAAAATTGGCGAATGGTACTGTTTGGATGCTTTGCATATATGTTTCGTAGACTATATAGAAGCAATATATACAATGATTTCAACCGTCTACATGATCCATTCATTGTTCTACTTGTCGCAAGTTACAAATAATTTCCGTTAAAGTATTAACAATGGGGCTCGTAGTTCACTTAAACTTGAAGATCAAATAATTGGCGAATTGTACTGTTTGGATGATTTGCAGATATGTTTCTTAGACTACATAGAAGCAATATATACAATGATTTCAACCGTCTACCTATTCCATTCATTGCTCTACTTGCCGAAATTGACAAATAATTTCCTTTAAAGGATTAACAATGGGGCTCGTAGTTCACTTAAACTTGAAGAGCAAAAAGTTGGCGAATTGTACTGTTTGGACGCTATGCATATATGTTTCTTAGACTATATAGAAGCAATATATACAATGATTTCAACAGTCTACCTGTTCCATTCATTGTTCTACTTGTCGAAATTTACAAATAATTTCCTTTAAAGGATTAACAATGGGGCTCGTAGCTCACTTAAACTTGAAGAACAAAAAATTGGCGAATGGTACTGTTTGGATGCTTTGCATATATGTTTCTTAGACTATATAGAAGCAATATATACAAAGATTTCAACAGTCCTCCTGTTCCATTCATTGTTCTACTTGTCGAAAGTTACAAATAATTTCCGATAACGGATTAACCATTGGGGCTCATTGTTCACTTAAACTTGAAGAACAAAAAATTGGCGAATTGTACTGTTTGGATGCTTTGCATATATGTTTCTTACACTATATAGAAGCAATATATACAATGATTTCAACCGTCTACCTGTTCCATACATTGTTCTACTTGTCGACAGTTTCAAATAATTTCCGTTAAGGGATTAACAATGGGGATCGTAGTTTACTTAAACTTGAAAAACAAAAAATTGGCGAATTGTACTGTTTGGATGCTATGCATATATGTTTCTTAGACTATATAGAAGCAATATATACAATGATTTCAACAGTCTACCTGTTCCATTCATTGTTCTACTTGTCGATATTTACAAATAATTTCCTTTAAAGGATTAACAATGGGGCTCGTTGTTCACTTAAACTTGAAGAGCAAAAAATTGGCGAATTATACTGTTTGGACGCTATGCATATATGTTTCTTAGACTATATAGAAGCACTATATACAATGATTTCAACAGTCTACCTGTTCCATTCATTGTTCTACTTGTCGAAATTTAGAAATAATTTCCTTTAAAGGATTAACAATGGGGCTCGTTGTTCACTTAAACTTGACGAACAAAAAATTGGCGAATGGTACTGTTTGGATGCTTTGCATATATGTTTCTTAGACTATATAGAAGCAATATATACAATGATTTCAACCGTCTACCTATTCCATTCATTGTTCTACTTGCCGAAATTTACAAATAATTACCTTTAAAGGATTAACAATGGGGCTCGTAGTTCACTTAAACTTGAAGAGCAAAAAATTGGCGAATTATACTGTTTGGACGCTATGCATATATGTTTCTTAGACTATATAGAAGCAATATATACAATGATTTCAACAGTCTACCTGTTCCATTCATTGTTCTACTTGTCGAAATTTACAAATAATTTCCTTTAAAGGATTAACAATGGGGCTCGTTGTACACTTAAACTTGAAGAACAAAAAATTGTCGAATTGTACTTTTGGATGCTTTGCATATATGTTTCTTAGACTATATAGAAGCAATATATACAATGATTTCAACCGTCTACCTGTTCCATTCATTGTTCTACTTGTCGAAAGTTACAAATAATTTCCGTTAAGGGATTAACAATGGGGATCGTAGTTTACTTAAACTTGACGAACAAAAAATTGGCGAATTGTACTGTTTGGATGCTTTGCATATATGTTTCTGAGACTATATAGAAGCAATATATAAAAAGATTTCAACCGTCTACCAGTTACATTCATTGTTCTACTTGTCGAAAGTTACAAATAATTTCCGATAAAGGATTAACAATGGGGCTCATTGTTCACTTAAACTTGAAGAACAAAAAATTGGCGAATTGTACTATTTGGATGCTTTGCATATATGTTTCTTAGACTATATAGATGCAATATATACAATGATTTCAACCGTCTACCTGTTCTATTCATTGTTCTTCTTGTCGAAAGTTACAAATAATTTCCGTTTCATGATTATCAATGGGCCTCGTTGTTCACTTAAACTTGAAGAACAAAAAATTGGCGACTGGTACTGTTTGGATGCTTTGCATATATGTTTCTTAGACTATATAGAAGCAATATATAAAAAGATTTCAACCGTCTACCAGTTCCATTCATTGTTCTACTTGTCGAAAGTTACAAATAATTTCCGATAAAGGATTAACAATGGGGCTCATTGTTCACTTAAACTTGAAGAACAAAAAATTGTCGAATTGTACTGTTTGGATGCTTTGCATATATGTTTCTTAGACTATATAGAAGCAATATATACAATGATTTCAACAGTCTACCTGTTCCATTCAGTGTTCTACTTGTCGAAATTTACAAATAATTTCCTTTAAAGGATTAACAATGGGGATCGTAGTTTACTTAAACGTGAAGAACAAAAAATTGGCGAATTGTACTGTTTGGATGATTTGCATATATGTTTCTTAGACTATTTAGAAGCAATATATAGAAAGATTTCACCCGTCTACCTGTACCATTCATTGTTCTACTTGTAGAAAGTCACAAATAATTTCCATTTCATGATTATCAATGGGGCTCGCTGTTCACTTAAACTTGAAGATCAAAAAAATGGCGATTGTTACTGTTTAGATGCTTTGCATATAGGTTTCTTAGACTATATAGAAACAATATATACAAAGATTTCAACCGTCTACGTGTTCCAATCATTGTTCTACTTGTAGAAAGTTAGAATTAATTTCCGTTAAAGGATTAAAAATGGGGCTCATTGTTCACTTAAACTTGAAGAATAAAAATTGGCGAATGGTACTGTTTGGATGATTTGCATATATGTTTCTTAGACTATACGGAAGCAATATATACAAATATTTCAACCGTCTACCTGTTCCATTCATTGTTCTACTTGTCTCAAGTTACAAATAATTTCCGTTAAAGTATTAACAATGGGGCTCGTAGTTCACTTAAACTTAAAGATCAAATAATTGGCGAATTGTACTGTTCGGATGATATGCAGATATGTTTCTTAGACTATATAGAAGCCATATATACAATGATTTCAACGGTCTACCAGTTCCATTCATTGTTCTACTTGTCGAAAGTTACAAATAATTCCCGATAAAGGATTAACCATTGGGGCTCATTGTTCACTTAAACTTGAAGAACAAAAATTTGGCGAATTGTACTGTTTGGATACTTTGCATATATGTTTCTTAGACTATTTAGAAGCAATATATAGAAAGATTTCACCCGTCTACCCGAACTATTCATTGTTCTACTTGTAGAAAGTCACAAATAATTTCCATTTCATGATTATCAATGGGGCTCGCTGTTCACTTAAACTTGAAGATCAAAAAATTGGCGATTGTTACTGTTTAGATGCTTTGCATATAGGTTTCTTAGACTATATAGAAGCAACATATACAAAGATTTCAACCGTCTACCTGTTCTATTCATTGTTCTACTTGTAGAAAGTTACAAATGATTTCCGTTTCATGATTATCAATGGGGCACGTTGTTCTCTTAAACTTGAAGAACAAAAAATTGGCGAATGGTACTCTTTGGATGCTTTGCATATATGTTTCTTACACTATATGGAAGCAATATATACAAAGATTTCAACCGTCTACGTGTTCCATTCATTGTTCTACTTGTCGAAAATTACAAATAATTTCCGATAAAGGATTAACCATTGGGGCTCATTCTTCACTTAAACTTGAAGAACAAAAAATTGGCGAATTGTACTGTTTGGATGCTTTGCGTACATGTTTCTTAGACTATATGGAAGCAATATATACAAAGATTTCAACCGTCTACGTGTTCCAATCATTGTTCTACTTTTCGAAATTTACAAATAATTTCCTTTAAAGGATTAACAATGGGGCTCGTTGTTCTCTTAAACTTGAAGAACAAAAAATTGGCGAATGGTACTCTTTGGATGCTTTGCATATATGTTTCTTAGACTATATAGAAGCAATATATTCAAAGATTTCAACCGTCTACCTGTTCCATTCATTGTTCTACTTGTCGAAAGTTACAAATAATTTCCGATAAAGAATTAACAATGGGGCTCAGTGTTCACTTAACCTTGAAGAACAAAAAATTGGCGAATGGTACTGTTTGGATGCTTTGCATATATGTTTCTTAGACTATACGGAAGCAATATATACAAATATTTCAACCGTCTACCTGTTCCATTCATTGTTCTACATGTCGAAAGTTACAAATAATTTCCGTTTCATGATTATCAATGGGGCTCGTTGTTCACTTAAACTTGAAGAACAAAAAATTGGCGAATGGTACTGTTTGGATGCTTTGCACATATGTTTCTTAGACTATATAGAAGCAATATATACAAAGATTTCAACCGTCTACGTGTTTCAATCATTGTTCTACTTGTAGAAATTTACAATTAGTTTCCGTTAAAGGATTAACAATGGGGCTCATTGTTCACTTAAACTTGAAGAACAAAAAATTGGCGAATGGTACTGTTTGGATGATTTGCATATATGTTTCTTAGACTATTTAGAAGCAACATATAGAAAGATTTCACCCGTCGACCTGTACTATTCATTGTTCGACTTGTAGAAAGTCACAAATAATTTCCATTTCATGATTATCAATGGGGCTCGCTGTTCACTTAAACTTGAAGAACAAAAATTTGGCGAATTGTACTGTTTGGATACTTTGCATATATGTTTCTTAGACTATTTAGAAGCAATATATAGAAAGATTTCACCCGTCTACCTGTACTATTCATTGTTCTACTTGTAGAAAGTCACAAATAATTTCCATTTCATGATTATCAATGGGGCTCGCTGTTCACTTAAACTTGAAGATCAAAAAAATGGCGATTGTTACTGTTTAGATGCTTTGCATATAGGTTTCTTAGACTATATAGAAGCAACATATACAAAGATTTCAACCGTCTACGTGTTCCAATCATTGTTCTACTTGTAGAAAGCTACAATTAATTTCCGTTAAAGGATTAACAATGGGGCTCATTGTTCACTTAAACTTGAAGAATAAAAATTGGCGAATGGTACTGTTTGGATGATTTGCATATATGTTTCTTAGACTATACGGAAGCAATATATACAAATATTTCAACTGTCTACCTGTTCCATTCATTGTTCTACTTGTCGCAAGTTACAAATAATTTCCGTTAAAGTATTAACAATGGGGCTCGTAGTTCACTTAAACTTAAAGATCAAATAATTGGCGAATTGTACTGTTCGGATGATATGCAGATATGTTTCTTAGACTATATAGAAGCCATATATACAATGATTTCAACGGTCTACCAGTTCCATTCATTGTTCTACTTGTCGAAAGTTACAAATAATTCCCGATAAAGGATTAACCATAGGGGCTCATTGTTCACTTAAACTTGAAGAACAAAAATTTGGCGAATTGTACTGTTTGGATACTTTGCATATATGTTTCTTAGACTATTTAGAAGCAATATATAGAAAGATTTCACACGTCTACCCGTACTATTCATTGTTCTACTTGTAGAAAGTCACAAATAATTTCCATTTCATGATTATCAATGGGGCTCGCTGTTCACTTAAACTTGAAGATCAAAAAATTGGCGATTGTTACTGTTTAGATGCTTTGCATATAGGTTTCTTAGACTATATAGAAGCAACATATACAAAGATTTCAACCGTCTACCTGTTCTATTCATTGTTCTACTTGTAGAAAGTTACAAATGATTTCCGTTTCATGATTATCAATGGGGCTCGTTGTTCACTTAAACTTGAAGAACAAAAAATTGGCGAATGGTACTGTTTGGATGCTTTTCATATATGTTTCTTAGACTATATAGAAGCAATATATACAAAGATTTCAACAGTCCTCCTGTTCCATTCATTGTTCTACTTGTCGAAAGTTACAAATAATTTCCGATAACGGATTAACCATTGGGGCTCATTGTTCACTTAAACTTGAAGAACAAAAAATTGGCGAATTGTACTGTTTGGATGCTTTGCATATATGTTTCTTATACTATATAGAAGCAATATATACAAAGATTTCAACCGTCTACCTGTTCCATTCACTGTTCTACTTGTCGAAAGTTACAAATAATTTCCGATAAAGGATTAACAATGGGGCTCATTGTTCACTTAAACTTGAAGAACAAAAAATTGTCGAATTGTACTATTTGGATGCTTTGCATATATGTTTCTTAGACTATATAGAAGCAATATATACAATGATTTCAACCGTCTACCTGTTCCATTCATTGTTCTACTTGTCGACAGTATCAAATAATTTCCGTTAAGGGATTAACAATGGGGATCGTAGTTTACTTAAACTTGAAGAACAAAAAATTGGCGAATTGTACTGTTTGGGTGCTTTGCATATATGTTTCTTAGACTATATAGAAGCAATATATACAATTATTTCAACAGTCTACCTGTTCCATTCATTGTTCTACTTGTCGAAAGTTACAAATAATTTCCTTTAAAGGATTAACAATGGGGCTCGTAGTTCACTTAAACTTGAAGAACAAAAAATTGGCGAATGGTACTGTTTGGATGCTTTGCATATATGTTTCTTAGACTATTTAGAAGCAATATATAGAAAGATTTCACCCGTCTACCTGTTCTATTCATTGTTCTACTTGTCGAAAGTTACAAATATTTTCCGATAAAGGATTAACAATGGGGCTCATTGTTCACTTAAACTTGAAGAACAAAAAATTGGCGAATGGTACTGTTTGGATGATTTGCATATATGTTTCTTAGACTATATAGAAGCAATATATACATTGATTTCAACCGTCTACCTGTTCCACTCATAGTTCTACTTGTCGAAAGTTACAAATAATTTCCGATAAAGGATTAACAATGGGGCTCATTGCTCACTTAAACTTGAAGAACAAAAAATTGGCGAATTGTACTGTTTGGATGCTTTGCATATATGTTTCTTAGACTATATAGAAGCAATATATAAAAAGATTTCAACCGTCTACCAGTTCCATTCATTGTTCTACTTGTCGAAAGTTACAAATAATTTCCGATAAAGGATTAACAATGGGGCTCGTAGTTCACTTAAACTTGAAGAACAAAAAATTGGCGAATAGTACTGTTTGGATGCTTTGCATATATGTTTCTTAGACTATATAGAAGCAATATATAAAAAGATTTCAACCGTCTACCAGTTCCATTCATTGTTCTACTTGTCGAAAGTTACAAATAATTTCCGATAAAGGATTAACAATGGGGCTCGTAGTTCACTTAAACTTGAAGAACAAAAAGTTGGCGAATTGTACTGTTTGGATGATTTGCAGATATGTTTCTTAGACTATATAGAAGCAATATATACAATGATTTCAACCGTCTACCTATTCCATTCATTGTTCTACTTGCCGAAATTTACAAATAATTTCCTTTAAAGGATTAATAATGGGGTTCGTAGTTCACTTAAACTTGAAGAGCAAAAAATTGGCGAATTGTACTGTTTGGACGCTATGCATATATGTTTCTTAGACTATATAGAAGCAATATATACAATGATTTCAACAGTCTACCTATTCCATTCATTGTTCTACTTGTCGAAATTTACAAATAATTTCCTTTAAAGGATTAACAATGGGTCTCGTAGTTCACTTAAACTTGAAGAACAAAAAATTGGCGAATGGTACTGTTTGGATGCTTTGCATATATGTTTCTTAGACTATATAGAAGCAATATATACATTGATTTTAACCGTCTACCTGTTCAATTCATTGTTCTACTTGTCGAAAGTCACAAATAATTTCCGTTAAGGGATTAACAATGGGGATCGTAGTTTACTTAAACTTGAAGAACAAAAAATTGGCGAATTGTACTGTTTGGATGCTTTGCATATATGTTTCTTAGACTATATAGAAGCAATATATACAATGATTTCAACAGTCTACCTGTTCCATTCATTGTTCTACTTGTCGAAATTTACAAATAATTTCCTTTAAAGGATTAACAATGGGGCTCGTAGTTCACTTAAACTTGAAGAACAAAAAATTGGCGAATGGTACTGTTTGGATGCTTTGAATATATGTTTCTTAGACTATATAGAAGCAATATATACATTGATTTCAACCGTCTACCTGTTCAATTCATTGTTCTACTTGTCGAAAGTCACAAATAATTTCCGTTAAGGGATTAACAATGGGGATCGTAGTTTACTTAAACTTGAAGAACAAGAAATTGGCGAATTGTACTGTTTGGATGCTTTGCATATATGTTTCTTAGACTATATAGAAGCAATATATGCAATGATTTCAACAGTCTACCTGTTCCATTCATTGTTCTACTTGCCGAAATTTACAATTAATTTCCTTTAAAGAATTAACAATGGGGATCGTAGTTTACTTAAACTTGAAGAACAATAAATTGGCGAATTGTACTGTTTGGATGCTTTGCATATATGTTTCTTAGACTATATAGAAGCAATATATACAAAGATTTCAACAGTCCTCCTGTTCCATTCATTGTTCTACTTGTCGAAAGTTACAAATAATTTCCGATAACGGATTAACCATTGGGGCTCATTGTTCACTTAAACTTGAAGAACAAAAAATTGGCGAATTGTACTGTTTGGATGCTTTGCATATATGTTTCTTACACTATATAGAAGCAATATATACAATGATTTCAACCGTCTACCTGTTCCATTCATTGTTCTACTTGTCGACAGTTTCAAATAATTTCCGTTAAGGGATTAACAATGGGGATCGTAGTTTACTTAAACTTGAAAAACAAAAAATTGGCGAATTGTACTGTTTGGATGCTATGCATATATGTTTCTTAGACTATATAGAAGCAATATATACAATGATTTCAACAGTCTACCTGTTCCATTCATTGTTCTACTTGTCGATATTTACAAATAATTTCCTTTAAAGGATTAACAATGGGGCTCGTTGTTCACTTAAACTTGAAGAGCAAAAAATTGGCGAATTATACTGTTTGGACGCTATGCATATATGTTTCTTAGACTATATAGAAGCAATATATACAATGATTTCAACAGTCTACCTGTTCCATTCATTGTTCTACTTGTCGAAATTTACAAATAATTTCCTTTAAAGGATTAACAATGGGGCTCGTTGTTCACTTAAACTTGACGAACAAAAAATTGGCGAATGGTACTGTTTGGATGCTTTGCATATATGTTTCTTAGACTATATAGAAGCAATATATACAATGATTTCAACCGTCTACCTATTCCATTCATTGTTCTACTTGCCGAAATTTACAAATAATTACCTTTAAAGGATTAACAATGGGGCTCGTAGTTCACTTAAACTTGAAGAGCAAAAAATTGGCGAATTATACTGTTTGGACGCTATGCATATATGTTTCTTAGACTATATAGAAGCAATATATACAATGATTTCAACAGTCTACCTGTTCCATTCATTGTTCTACTTGTCGAAATTTACAAATAATTTCCTTTAAAGGATTAACAATGGGGCTCGTTGTACACTTAAACTTGAAGAACAAAAAATTGTCGAATTGTACTTTTGGATGCTTTGCATATATGTTTCTTAGACTATATAGAAGCAATATATACAATGATTTCAACCGTCTACCTGTTCCATTCATTGTTCTACTTGTCGAAAGTTACAAATAATTTCCGTTAAGGGATTAACAATGGGGATCGTAGTTTACTTAAACTTGACGAACAAAAAATTGGCGAATTGTACTGTTTGGATGCTTTGCATATATGCTTCTGAGACTATATAGAAGCAATATATAAAAAGATTTCAACCGTCTACCAGTTACATTCATTGTTCTACTTGTCGAAAGTTACAAATAATTTCCGATAAAGGATTAACAATGGGGCTCATTGTTCACTTAAACTTGAAGAACAAAAAATTGGCGAATTGTACTATTTGGATGCTTTGCATATATGTTTCTTAGACTATATAGATGCAATATATACAATGATTTCAACCGTCTACCTGTTCTATTCATTGTTCTTCTTGTCGAAAGTTACAAATAATTTCCGTTTCATGATTATCAATGGGCCTCGTTGTTCACTTAAACTTGAAGAACAAAAAATTGGCGACTGGTACTGTTTGGATGCTTTGCATATATGTTTCTTAGACTATATAGAAGCAATATATAAAAAGATTTCAACCGTCTACCAGTTCCATTCATTGTTCTACTTGTCGAAAGTTACAAATAATTTCCGATAAAGGATTAACAATGGGGCTCATTGTTCACTTAAACTTGAAGAACAAAAAATTGTCGAATTGTACTGTTTGGATGCTTTGCATATATGTTTCTTAGACTATATAGAAGCAATATATACAATGATTTCAACAGTCTACCTGTTCCATTCAGTGTTCTACTTGTCGAAATTTACAAATAATTTCCTTTAAAGGATTAACAATGGGGATCGTAGTTTACTTAAACTTGAAGAACAAAAAATTGGCGAATTGTACTGTTTGGATGCTTTGCATATATGTTTCTGAGACTATATAGAAGCAATATATAAAAAGATTTCAACCGTCTACCAGTTACATTCATTGTTCTACTTGTCGAAATTTACAAATAATTTCCTTTAAAGGATTAACAATGGGGCTCGTAGTTCACTTAAACTTGAAGAACAAAAAATTGGCGAATGGTACTGTTTGCATGCTTTGCATATATGTTTCTTAGACTATATAGAAGCAATATATACAATGATTTCAACCGTCTACCTATTCCATTCATTGTTCTACTTGTCGAAATTTACAAATAATTTCCTTTAAAGGATTAACAATGGGGCTCGTTGTACACTTAAACTTGAAGAACAAAAAATTGTCGAATTGTACTGTTTGGATGCTTTGCATATATGTTTCTTAGACTATATAGAATCAATATATACAATGATTTCAACCGTCTACCTGTTCCATTCATTGTTCTACTTGTCGAAAGTCACAAATAATTTCCGTTAAGGGATTAACAATGGGGATCGTAGTTTACTTAAACTTGAAGAACAAAAAATTGGCGAATTGTACTGTTTGGATGCTTTGCATATATGTTTCTTAGACTATATAGAAGCAATATATACAATGATTTCAACAGTCTACCTGTTCCATTCAGTGTTCTACTTGTCGAAAGTTACAAATAATTTCCGATAAAGGATTAACAATGGGGCTCGTAGTTCACTTAAACTTGAAGATGAAATAATTGGCGAATTGTACTGTTTGGATGATTTGCATATATGTTTCTTAGATTATATGGAAGCAATATATACAAAGATTTCAACCGTCTAACTGTTCCATTCATTGTTCTACTTGTCGAAAGTTACAAATAATTTCCGTTAAGGGCTTAACAATGGGGATCGTAGTTTACTTAAACTTGAAGAACAAAAAATTGGCGTATGGTACTGTTTGGATGCTTTGCGTACATGTTTCTTAGACTATATGGAAGCAATATATACAAAGATTTCAACCGTCTACGTGTTCCAATCATTGTTCTACTCGTAGAAAGCTACAATTAATTTCCGTTAAAGGATTAACAATGGGGCTCGTAGTTCACTTAAACTTGAAGAACAAAAAATTGGCGAATGGTACTGTTTGGATGCTTTGCATATATGTTTCTTAGACTATATAGAAGCAATATATACATTGATTTCAACCGTCTACCTGTTCCATTCACTGTTCTACTTGTCGAAATTTACAAATAATTTCCTTTAAAGGATTAACAATGGGGCTCGTAGTTCACTTAAACTTGAAGAACAAAAAATTGGCGAATGGTACTGTTTGGATGCTTTGCATATATGTTTCTTAGATTATATAGAAGCAATATATACAAAGATTTCAACAGTCTACCTGTTCCATTCATTGTTCTACTTGTCGAAATTTACAAATAATTTCCTTTAAAGGATTAACAATGGGGCTCGTAGTTCACTTAAACTTGAAGAACAAAAAATTGGCGAATGGTACTGTTTGGATGCTTTGCATATATGTTTCTTAGACTATATAGACGCAATATATACAACGATTTCAACCGTCTACCTGTTCCATTCATTGTTCTACTTGTCGAAAGTTACAAGTAATTTCCGATAAAGGATTAACCATTGGGGCTCATTGTTCACTTAAACTTGAAGAACAAAAAATTGGCGAATGGTACTGTTTGGATGCTTTGCGTACATGTTTCTTAGACTATATGGAAGGAATATATACAATGATTTCAACCGTCTACGTGTTCCAATCATTGTTCTACTTGTAGAAAGTTACAATTAATTTCCGTTAAAGGATTAACAATGGGGCTCGTAGTTCACTTAAACTTGAAGAACAAAAAATTGGCGAATTGTACTGTTTGGATGCTATGCATATATGTTTCGTAGATTATATAGAAGCAATATATACATTGATTTCAACCGTCTAACTGATCCATTCATTGTTCTACTTGTCGCAATTTACAAATAATTTCCTTTAAAGGATTAACAATGGGGCTTGTAGTTCACTTAAATTTGAAGAACCAAAAATTGGCGAATTGTACTGTTTGGATGCTTTGCATAAACGTTTCTTAGTCTATTTAGAAGCAATATATACAAAGATTTCAACCGTCTACCTGTACTATACATTGTTCTACTTGTAGAAAGTTACAAATAATTTCCATTTCATGATTATCAATGGGGCTCGCTGATCACTTAAACTTGAAGATCAAAAAATTGGCGATTGTTACTGTTTAGATGCTTTGCATATATGTTTCTTAGATTATATAGAAGCAATATATACAAAGATTTCAACCGTCTACCTGTTCCATTCATTGTTCTACTTGTCGAAAGTTACAAATAATTACCGATAAAGTATTAACAATGGGGCTCGTAGTTCACTTAAACTTGAAGATCAAATAATTGGCGAATTGTACTGTTTGGACGCTTTGCATATATGTTTCTTAGACTATACAGAAGCAATATATACAATGATTTCAACAGTCTACCTGTTCCATTCATTGTTCTACTTGTCGAAATTTACAAATAATTTCCTTTAAAGGATTAACAATGGGACTCGTAGTTCACTTAAATTTGAAGAACAAAAAATTGGCGAATGGTATTGTTTGGATGCTTTGAATATATGTTTCTTAGATTATATAGAAGCAATATATACAAAGATTTCAACCGTCTACCTGTTCCATTCATTGTTCTACTTGTCGAAAGTCACAAATAATTTCCGTTAAGGGATTAACAATGGGGATCGTAGTTTACTTAAACTTGAAGAACAAAAAATTGGCGAATTGTACTGTTTGGATGCTTTGCATATATGTTTCTTATACTATATAGAAGCAATATATACAAAGATTTCAACCGTCTACCTGTTCCATTCACTCTTCTACTTGTCGAAAGTTACAAATAATTTCCGATAAAGGATTAACAATGGGGCTCATTGTTCACTTAAACTTGAAGAACAAAAAATTGTCGAATTGTACTATTTGGATGCTTTGCATATATGTTTCTTAGGCTATACTGAAGCAATATATACAATGATTTCAACAGTCTACCTGTTCCATTCATTGTTCTACTTGTCGAAATTTACAAATAATTTCCTTTAAAAGATTAACAATGGGGCTCGTTGTTCACTTAAACTTGAAGAACAATAAATTGGCGAATTGTACTGTTTGGATGCTTTGCATATATGTTTCTTAAACTATGTAGAAGCAATATATACAAAGATTTCAACAGTCTAACTGTTCTATTCATTGTTCTACTTGTAGAAAGTTACAAATAATTTCCCTTTCATGATTATCAATGGGGCTCGTAGTTCACTTAATCTTGAAGAACAAAAAATTGGCGAATGGTACTGTTTGGATGCTTTGCATATATGTTTCTTAGACTATATGGAAGCAATATATACAAAGATTTCAACCGTCTACGTGTTCCATTCATTGTTCTACTTGTCGAAATTTACAAATAATTTCCTTTAAAGGATTAACAATGGGGCTCGTTGTTCACTGAAACTTGAAGAACAATAAATTGGCGAATTGTACTGTTTGGATGCTTTGCATATATGTTTCTTAGAGTATATAGAAGCAATATATACAAAGATTTCAACCGTCTACCTGTTCCATTCATTGTTCTACTTGTCGAAAGTTAAAAATAATTTCCGATAAAGGATTAACAATGGGGCTCATTGTTCACTTAAACTTGAAGGACAAAAAATTGGCGAATGGTACTGTTTCGATGCTTTGTATATATGTTTCTTAGACTATATAGAAGCAATATATACAATGATTTCAACAGTCTACCTGTTCCATTCATTGTTCTACTTGTCGAAATTTACAAATAATTTCCTTTAAAGGATTAACAATGGGGCTCGTAGTTCACTTAAACTTGAAGAACAAAAAATTGGCGAATTGTACTGTTTGGATGCTATGCATATATGTTTCGTAGATTATATAGAAGCAATATATACAATGATTTCAACCGTCTACCTATTCCATTCATTGTTCTACTTGTCGAAATTTACAAATAATTTCCTTTAAAGGATTAACAATGGGGCTCGTTGTACACTTAAACTTGAAGAACAAAAAATTGTCGAATTGTACTGTTTGGATGCTTTGCATATATGTTTCTTAGACTATATAGAATCAATATATACAATGATTTCAACCGTCTACCTGTTCCATTCATTGTTCTACTTGTCGAAAGTCACAAATAATTTCCGTTAAGGGATTAACAATGGGGATCGTAGTTTACTTAAACTTGAAGAACAAAAAATTGGCGAATTGTACTGTTTGGATGCTTTGCATATATGTTTCTTAGACTATATAGAAGCAATATATACAATGATTTCAACAGTCTACCTGTTCCATTCAGTGTTCTACTTGTCGAAATTTACAAATAATTTCCATTTCATGATTATCAATGGGGCTCGCTGATCACTTAAACTTGAAGATCAAAAAATTGGCGATTGTTACTGTTTAGATGCTTTGCATATATGTTTCTTAGATTATATAGAAGCAATATATACAATGATTTCAACCGTCTACGTGTTCCAATCATTGTTCTACTTGTAGAAAGTTACAAATAATTTCCCTTTCATGATTATCAATGGGGCTCGTAGTTCACTTAATCTTGAAGAACAAAAAATTGGCGAATGGTACTGTTTGGATGCTTTGCATATATGTTTCTTAGACTATATGGAAGCAATATATACAAAGATTTCAACCGTCTACGTGTTCCATTCATTGTTCTACTTGTCGAAATTTACAAATAATTTCCTTTAAAGGATTAACAATGGGGCTCGTTGTTCACTGAAACTTGAAGAACAATAAATTGGCGAATTGTACTGTTTGGATGCTTTGCATATATGTTTCTTAGAGTATATAGAAGCAATATATACAAAGATTTCAACCGTCTACCTGTTCCATTCATTGTTCTACTTGTCGAAAGTTAAAAATAATTTCCGATAAAGGATTAACAATGGGGCTCATTGTTCACTTAAACTTGAAGGACAAAAAATTGGCGAATGGTACTGTTTCGATGCTTTGTATATATGTTTCTTAGACTATATAGAAGCAATATATACAATGATTTCAACAGTCTACCTGTTCCATTCATTGTTCTACTTGTCGAAATTTACAAATAATTTCCTTTAAAGGATTAACAATGGGGCTCGTAGTTCACTTAAACTTGAAGAACAAAAAATTGGCGAATTGTACTGTTTGGATGCTATGCATATATGTTTCGTAGATTATATAGAAGCAATATATACAATGATTTCAACCGTCTACCTATTCCATTCATTGTTCTACTTGTCGAAATTTACAAATAATTTCCTTTAAAGGATTAACAATGGGGCTCGTTGTACACTTAAACTTGAAGAACAAAAAATTGTCGAATTGTACTGTTTGGATGCTTTGCATATATGTTTCTTAGACTATATAGAATCAATATATACAATGATTTCAACCGTCTACCTGTTCCATTCATTGTTCTACTTGTCGAAAGTCACAAATAATTTCCGTTAAGGGATTAACAATGGGGATCGTAGTTTACTTAAACTTGAAGAACAAAAAATTGGCGAATTGTACTGTTTGGATGCTTTGCATATATGTTTCTTAGACTATATAGAAGCAATATATACAATGATTTCAACAGTCTACCTGTTCCATTCAGTGTTCTACTTGTCGAAATTTACAAATAATTTCCTTTAAAGGATTAACAATGGGGCTCGTAGTTCACTTAAACTTGAAGAACAAAAAATTGACGAATGGTACTGTTTGGATGCTTTGCATATATATTTCTTAGACTATATAGAAGCAATGTATACAAAGATTTCAACAGTCCTCCTGTTCCATTCATTGTTCTACTTGTCGAAAGTTACAAATAATTTCCGATAACGGATTAACCATTGGGGCTCATTGTTCACTTAAACTTGAAGAACAAAAAATTGGCGAATTGTACTGTTTGGCTGCTTTGCATATATGTTTCTTATACTATATAGAAGCAATATATACAATGATTTCAACCGTCTACCTGTTCCATTCACTGTTCGACTTGTCGAAAGTTACAAATAATTTCCGATAAAGGATTAACAATGGGGCTCATTGTTCACTTAAACTTGAAGAACAAAAAATTGTCGAATTGTACTATTTGGATGCTTTGCATATATGTTTCTTAGACTATATAGAAGCAATATATACAATGATTTCAACCGTCTACCTGTTCCATTCATTGTTCTACTTGTCGAAAGTCACAAATAATTTCCGTTAAGGGATTAACAATGGGGATCGTAGTTTACTTAAACTTGAAGAACAAAAAATTGGCGAATTGTACTGTTTGGATGCTTTGCATATATGTTTCTTAGACTATATAGAAGCAATATATACAAAGATTTCAACCGTCTACCAGTTACATTCATTGTTCTACTTGTCGAAAGTTACAAATAATTTCCGATAAAGGATTAACAATGGGGCTCGTAGTTCACTTAAACTTGAAGATGAAATAATTGGCGAATTGTACTGTTTGGATGATTTGCATATATGTTTCTTAGATTATATGGAAGCAATATATACAAAGATTTCAACCGTCTAACTGTTCCATTCATTGTTCTACTTGTCGAAAGTTACAAATAATTTCCGTTAAGGGCTTAACAATGGGGATCGTAGTTTACTTAAACTTGAAGAACAAAAAATTGGCGTATGGTACTGTTTGGATGCTTTGCGTACATGTTTCTTAGACTATATGGAAGCAATATATACAAAGATTTCAACCGTCTACGTGTTCCAATCATTGTTCTACTCGTAGAAAGCTACAATTAATTTCCGTTAAAGGATTAACAATGGGGCTCGTAGTTCACTTAAACTTGAAGAACAAAAAATTGGCGAATGGTACTGTTTGGATGCTTTGCATATATGTTTCTTAGACTATATAGAAGCAATATATACATTGATTTCAACCGTCTACCTGTTCCATTCACTGTTCTACTTGTCGAAATTTACAAATAATTTCCTTTAAAGGATTAACAATGGGGCTCGTAGTTCACTTAAACTTGAAGAACAAAAAATTGGCGAATGGTACTGTTTGGATGCTTTGCATATATGTTTCTTAGATTATATAGAAGCAATATATACAAAGATTTCAACAGTCTACCTGTTCCATTCATTGTTCTACTTGTCGAAATTTACAAATAATTTCCTTTAAAGGATTAACAATGGGGCTCGTAGTTCACTTAAACTTGAAGAACAAAAAATTGGCGAATGGTACTGTTTGGATGCTTTGCATATATGTTTCTTAGACTATATAGACGCAATATATACAAGGATTTCAACCGTCTACCTGTTCCATTCATTGTTCTACTTGTCGAAAGTTACAAGTAATTTCCGATAAAGGATTAACCATTGGGGCTCATTGTTCACTTAAACTTGAAGAACAAAAAATTGGCGAATGGTACTGTTTGGATGCTTTGCGTACATGTTTCTTAGACTATATGGAAGGAATATATACAATGATTTCAACCGTCTACGTGTTCCAATCATTGTTCTACTTGTAGAAAGTTACAATTAATTTCCGTTAAAGGATTAACAATGGGGCTCGTAGTTCACTTAAACTTGAAGAACAAAAAATTGGCGAATTGTACTGTTTGGATGCTATGCATATATGTTTCGTAGATTATATAGAAGCAATATATACAAAGATTTCAACCGTCTACCTGTTCCATTCATTGTTCTACTTGTCGCAATTTACAAATAATTACCGATAAAGTATTAACAATGGGGCTCGTAGTTCACTTAAACTTGAAGATCAAATAATTGGCGAATTGTACTGTTTGGACGCTTTGCATATATGTTTCTTAGACTATACAGAAGCAATATATACAATGATTTCAACAGTCTACCTGTTCCATTCATTGTTCTACTTGTCGAAATTTACAAATAATTTCCTTTAAAGGATTAACAATGGGACTCGTAGTTCACTTAAATTTGAAGAACAAAAAATTGGCGAATGGTATTGTTTGGATGCTTTGAATATATGTTTCTTAGATTATATAGAAGCAATATATACAAAGATTTCAACCGTCTACCTGTTCCATTCATTGTTCTACTTGTCGAAAGTCACAAATAATTTCCGTTAAGGGATTAACAATGGGGATCGTAGTTTACTTAAACTTGAAGAACAAAAAATTGGCGAATTGTACTGTTTGGATGCTTTGCATATATGTTTCTTATACTATATAGAAGCAATATATACAAAGATTTCAACCGTCTACCTGTTCCATTCACTCTTCTACTTGTCGAAAGTTACAAATAATTTCCGATAAAGGATTAACAATGGGGCTCATTGTTCACTTAAACTTGAAGAACAAAAAATTGTCGAATTGTACTATTTGGATGCTTTGCATATATGTTTCTTAGGCTATACTGAAGCAATATATACAATGATTTCAACAGTCTACCTGTTCCATTCATTGTTCTACTTGTCGAAATTTACAAATAATTTCCTTTAAAAGATTAACAATGGGGCTCGTTGTTCACTTAAACTTGAAGAACAATAAATTGGCGAATTGTACTGTTTGGATGCTTTGCATATATGTTTCTTAAACTATGTAGAAGCAATATATACAAAGATTTCAACAGTCTAACTGTTCTATTCATTGTTCTACTTGTAGAAAGTTACAAATAATTTCCCTTTCATGATTATCAATGGGGCTCGTAGTTCACTTAATCTTGAAGAACAAAAAATTGGCGAATGGTACTGTTTGGATGCTTTGCATATATGTTTCTTAGACTATATGGAAGCAATATATACAAAGATTTCAACCGTCTACGTGTTCCATTCATTGTTCTACTTGTCGAAATTTACAAATAATTTCCTTTAAAGGATTAACAATGGGGCTCGTTGTTCACTGAAACTTGAAGAACAATAAATTGGCGAATTGTACTGTTTGGATGCTTTGCATATATGTTTCTTAGAGTATATAGAAGCAATATATACAAAGATTTCAACCGTCTACCTGTTCCATTCATTGTTCTACTTGTCGAAAGTTAAAAATAATTTCCGATAAAGGATTAACAATGGGGCTCATTGTTCACTTAAACTTGAAGGACAAAAAATTGGCGAATGGTACTGTTTCGATGCTTTGTATATATGTTTCTTAGACTATATAGAAGCAATATATACAATGATTTCAACAGTCTACCTGTTCCATTCATTGTTCTACTTGTCGAAATTTACAAATAATTTCCTTTAAAGGATTAACAATGGGGCTCGTAGTTCACTTAAACTTGAAGAACAAAAAATTGGCGAAATGTACTGTTTGGATGCTATGCATATATGTTTCTTAGACTATATAGAAGCTATATATACAATGATTTCAACTGTCTACCTGTTCTATTCATTGTTCTACTTGTCGAAATTTACAAATAATATCCGATAAAGGATTAACAATGGGGCTCATTGTTCACTTAAACTTGAAGACCAAAAAATTGGCGAATGGTACTGTTTGGATGCTTTGCATATATCTTTCTTAGACTATATAGAAGCAATATATACAAAGATTTCAACCGTCTGCCTGTTCCATTCATTGTTCTCCTTGTCGAAAGTTACAAATAAATTCCGATAAAGGATTAACAATGGGGCTCATTGTTCACGTAAACCTGAAGAACAAAAAATTGGCGAATGGTACTGTTTGGATGCTTTGCATATATGTTTCTTAGACTATATGGAAGCAATATATACAAAGATTTCAACCGTATACGTGTTCCACTCATTGTTCTACTTGTCGAAATTTAGAAATAATTTCCTTTAAAGGATTAACAATGGGGCTCGTAGTTCACTTAAACTTGAAGAACAAAAAATTGGCGGATGGTACTGTTTGGATGCTTTCCATATATGTTTCTTAGATTATATAGAAGCAATATATACAAAGATTTCAACCGTCTACCTGTTCCATTCATTGTCCTACTTGTCGAAAGTTACAAATAATTTCCGTTGAAGGATTAACAATGGGGTCGTAGTTCACTTAAACTTGAAGAACTAAAAATTGGCGAATTGTACTGTTTGGATGCTTTGCATATATGTTTCTTAGACTATATAGAAGCAATATATACAAAGATTTCAACCGTCTACGTGGTCCAATCATTGTTCTACTTGTCGAAATTTACAAATAATTTCCTTTAAAGGATTAACAATGGGGCTCGTTGTTCACTTAAACTTGAAGAACAATTAATTGGCGAATTGTACTGTTTGGATGCTTTGCATATATGTTTCTTAGACTATATAGAAGCAATATATACAAAGAATTCAACCGTCTACCTGTTCCATTCATTGTACTACTTGTCGAATATTACAAATAATTTCCGATAACGGATTAACCATTGGGGCTCATTCTTCACTTAAACTTGAACAACAAAAAATTGGCGAATGATACTGTTTGGATGCTTTGCGTACATGTTTCTTAGACTATATGGAAGCAATATATACAAAGATTTCAACCGTCTTCGTGTTCCAATCATTGTTCTACTTTTCGAAATTTACAAATAATTTCCTTTAAAGAATTAACAATGGGGCTCGTTGTTCACTTAAACTTGAAGAACAAAAAATTGGCGAATGGTACTCTTTGGATGCTTTGCATATATGTTTCTTAGACTATATTGAAGCAATATATACATTGATTTCAACCGTCTACCTGTTCCATTCATTGTTCTACTTGTCGCAAGTTACAAATAATTTCCTTTAAAGGATTAACAATGGGGCTCGTAGTTCACTTAAACTTGAAGAACAAGAAATTGGCGAATTGTACTGTTTGGATGCTTTGCATATATGTTTCGTAGATTATATAGAAGCAATATATACAATTATTTCAACCGTCTACCTGATCCATTCATTGTTCTACTTGTCGAAATTTACAAATAATTTCCTTTAAAGGATTAACAGTGTGGCTCGTAGTTCACTTAAACTTGAAGAACAAAAAATTGGCGAATTGTACTGTTTGGATGCTTTGCATATATGTTTCTTAGATTATATAGAAGCAATATATACAAAGATTTCGACCGTCTACCTGTTCCATTCATTGTTCTACTTGTCGAAAATTACAAATAATTTCCTTTAAAGGATTAACAATGGGGCTCGTAGTTCACTTAAACTTGAAGAACAAGGAATTGGCGAATTGTACTGTTTGGATGCTTTGCATATATGTTTCGTAGATTATATAGAAGCAATATATACAATTATTTCAACCGTCTACCTGATCCATTCATTGTTCTACTTGTCGAAATTTACAAATAATTTCCTTTAAAGGATTAACAGTGTGGCTCGTAGTTCACTTAAACTTGAAGAACAAAAAATTGGCGAATTGTACTGTTTGGATGCTTTGCATATATGTTTCTTAGACTATTTAGAAGCAATATATAGAAAGATTTCAACCGTCTACCTGTTCCATTCATTGTTCTACTTGTCGAAAGTTACAAATAATTACCGATAAAGTATTAACAATGGGGCTCGTAGTTCACTTAAACTTGAAAATCAAATAATTGGCGTATTGTACTGTTTGGATGCTTTGTATATATGTTTCTTAGGCTATGTAGACGCAATATATACAAGGATTTCAAACGTCTACCTGTTCCATTCATTGTTCTACTTGTCGAAATTTACAAATAATTTCCTTTAAAGGATTAACAATGGGGCTCGTTGTTCACTTAAACTTTGGAGAACAAGAAATTGGCGGATTGTACTGTTTGGATGCTTTGCATATATGTTTCTTAGACTATATAGAAGCAATATATACAATGATTTCAACCGTCTACCTATTCCATTCATTGTTCTACTTGCCGAAAATTACAAATAATTTCCTTTAAAGGATTAACAATGGGGCTCGTAGTTCACTTAAACTTGAAGAACAAGAAATTGGCGAATTGTACTGTTTGGATGCTTTGCATATATGTTTCGTAGATTATATAGAAGCAATATATACAATTATTTCAACCGTCTACCTGATCCATTCATTGTTCTACTTGTCGAAATTTACAAATAATTTCCTTTAAAGGATTAACAGTGTGGCTCGTAGTTCACTTAAACTTGAAGAAAAAAAATTGGCGAATTGTACTGTTTGGATGCTTTGCATATATGTTTCTTAGACTATTTAGAAGCAATATATAGAAAGATTTCACCCGTCTACCTGTACTATTCATTGTTCTACTTGTAGAAAGTTACAAATAATTTCCATTTCATGATTATCAATGGGGCCCGCTGTTCACTTAAACTTGAAGATCAAAAAATTGGCGATTGTTACTGTTTAGATGCTTTGCATATAAGTTTCTTAGACTATATAGAAGCAACATATACAAAGATTTCAACCGTCTACCTGTTCTATTCATTGTTCTACTTGTAGAAAGTTACAAATAATTTCCGTTAAAGTATTAAAAATGGGGCTCGTAGTTCACTTAAACTTGAAGATCAAATAATTGGCGAATTGTACTGTTTGGATGCTTTGCATATATGTTTCTTAGACTATATAGACGCAATATATACATGGATTTCAAACGTCTACCTGTTCCATTCATTGTTCTACTTGTCGAAAGTTACAAATAATTTCCGATAAAGGATTAACAATGGGGCTCGTTGTTCACTTAAACTTGAAGAACAATAAATTGGCGAATTGTACTGTTTGGATGCTTTGCATATATGTTTCTTAAACTATATAGAAGCAATATATACAAAGATTTCAACAGTCTAACTGTTCTATTCATTGTTCTACTTGTAGAAAGTTACAAATAATTTCCCTTTCATGATTATCAATGGGGCTCGTAGTTCACTTAAACTTGAAGAACAAAAAATTGGCGAATGGTACTGTTTGGATGCTTTGCATATATGTTTCTTAGACTATATAGAAGCAATATATACAATGATTTCAACCGTCTACCTATTCCATTCATTGTTCTACTTGCCGAAATTTACAAATAATTTCCTTTAAAGGATTAACAATGGGGCTCGTTGTTCACTTAAACTTGAAGAACAATCAATTGGCGAATTGTACTGTTTGGATGCTTTGCATATATGTTTCTTAGACTATTTAGAAGCAATATATACATTGACTTCAACCGTCTACCTGTTCCATTCATTGTTCTACTTGTCGCAAGTTCACTCTCCAATTTCCTTTAAAGGATTAACAATGGGGCTCGTAGTTCACTTAAACTTGAAGATCAAATAATTGGCGAATTGTACTGTTTGGATGAAATGCAGATATGTTTCTTAGACTATATAGAAGCAATATATACAATGATTTCCACCGTCTACATGATCCATTCATTATTCTACTTGTCGAAATTTACAAATAATTTCCTTTAAAGGATTAACAATGGGGCTCGCTGTTCACTTAAACTTGAAGATCAAAAAATTGGCGATTGTTACTGTTTAGATGCTTTGCATATAAGTTTCTTAGACTATATAGAAGCAACATATACAAAGATTTCAACCGTCTACCTGTTCTATTCATTGTTCTACTTGTAGAAAGTTACAAATAATTTCCGTTAAAGTATTAAAAATGGGGCTCGTAGTTCACTTAAACTTGAAGATCAAATAATTGGCGAATTGTACTGTTTGGATGCTTTGCATATATGTTTCTTAGACTATATAGACGCAATATATACAAGGATTTCAGACGTCTACCTGTTCCATTCATTGTTCTACTTGTCGAAAGTTACAAATAATTTCCGTTAAAGGATTAACAATGGTGCTCGTAGTTCACTTAAACTTGAAGAACTAAAAATTGGCGAATGGTACTGTTTGGATGCTTTGCATATATGTTTCTTAGACTATATGGAAGCAATATATACAAAGATTTCAACCGTCTACGTGTTCCAATCATTGTTCTACTTGTAGAAAGTTACAATTAATTTCCGTTAAAGGATTAACAATGGGGCTCGTAGTTTACTTAAACTTGAAGAACAAAAAATTGGCGGATGGTACTGTTTGGATGCTTTGAATATAGGTTTCTTAGACTATACAGAAGCAACATATACAAAGACTTCAACCGTCTACCTGTTCGATTCATTGTTCTACTTGTCGAAAATTACAAATAATTTCCGATAAAGGATTAACCATTGGGGCTCATTGTTCACTTAAACTTGAAGAACAAAAAATTGCCAAATAGTACTGTTTGGATGCTTTGCATATATGTTTCTTAGACTATATAGAAGCAATATATACAATGATTTCAACCGTCTACCTATTCCATTCATTGTTCTACTTGCCGAAATTTACAAATAATTTCCTTTAAAGGATTAACAATGGGGCTCGTTGTTCACTTAAACTTGAAGAACAATAAATTGGCGAATTGTACTGTTTGGATGCTTTGCATATATGTTTCTTAGACTATATAGACGCAATATATACAAGGATTTCAAACGTCTACCTGTTCCATTCCTTGTTCTACTTGTCGAAAGTTACAAATAATTTCCTTTAAAGGTTTAACAATGGGGCTCGTTGTTCACTTAAACTTGAAGAACAAAAAATTGGCGAATGTTACCGTTTGGATGCTTTGCATATATGTTTCTTAGACTATAAAGAAGCAATATATACAATGATTTCAACAGTCTACCTGTACCATTCATTGTTCTACTTGTCGAAATTTACAAATAATTTCCGATAAAGGATTTACAATGGGGCTCGTAGTTCACTCAAACTTGAAGAGCAATAAATTGGCGAATTGTACTGTTTGGACGCTTTCCATATATGTTTCTTGGACTATATAGAAGCAATATATACAATGATTTCAACAGTCTACATGTTCCATTCATTATTCTACTTGTCGAAATTTACAAATAATTTCCGATAAAGGATTAACAATGGGGCTCATGGTTCACTTAAACTTGAAGAACAAAAAATTGGCGAATGGTACTGTTTGGATGCTTTGCATATATGTTTCTTAGACTATATGGAAGCAATATATCCAAAGATTTCAACCGTCTACGTGTTCCAATCATTGTTCTACTTGTAGAAAGTTACAATTAATTTCCGTTAAAGTATTAACAATGGGGCTCGTAGTTCACTTAAACTTGAAGAACAAAAAATTGGCGGATGGTACTGTTTGGATGCTTTGAATATAGGTTTCTTAGACTATATAGAAGCAACATATACAAAGACTTCAACTGTCTACCTGTTCTATTCATTGTTCTACTTGTCGAAAATTACAAATAATTTCCGATAAAGGATTAACCATTGGGGCTCATTGTTCACTTAAACTTGAAGAGCAAAAAATTGGCAAATGGTACTGTTTGGATGCTTTGCGTACATGTTTCTTAGACTATATGGAAGCAATATATACAAAGATTTCAACCGTGTACGTGTTCCAATCATTGTTCTACTTGTAGAAAGTTACAATTAATTTCCGTTAAAGGATTAACAATGGGGCTCGTAGTTCACTTAAAGTTGAAGAACAAAAAATTGGCGATCTGTACTGTTTGGATGCTTTGCATATATGTTTCGTAGACTATATAGAAGCAATATATACAATGATTTCAACCGTCTACCTGTTCCATTCATTGTTCTACTTGTCGAAAGTTACAAATAATTTCCGATGAAGGATTAACAATGGGGCTCGTAGTTCACTTAAACTTGAAGAACAAAAAATTGGCGAATGGTACTGTTTGGATGCTTTGCATATATGTTTCTTAGACTATATGGAAGCAATATATACTAAGATTTCAACCGTCTACCTGTTCCATTCATTGTTCTACTTGTCGAAAATTACAAATAATTCCCGATAAAGGATTAACAATGGGGCTCATTGTTCACTTAAACTTGAAGAACAAAAAATTGGCGTATGGTACTGTTTGGATGCTTTGCATATATGTTTCTTAGACTATATGGAAGCAATATATACAATGATTTCAACCGTCTACCTGTTCCATTCATTGTTCTACTTGTTGAAATTTACAAATAATTTCCTTAAAGGATTAACAATGGGGCTCATAGTTCACTTAAACTTGAAGAACAAAAAATTGGCGAATGGGACTGTTTGGAAGCTTTGCATATATGTTTCTTATACTATATAAAAGCAATATATACAATGATTTCAACCGTCTACCTTTTCCATTCATTGTTCTCCTTGTCGAAATTTACAAATAATTTCCGTTAAAGGATTAACAATTGGGCTCGTAGTTCACTTAAACTTGAAGAGCAATAAATTGGCGAATTGTACTGTTTGGACGCTTTGCATATATGTTTCATGGACTATATAGAAGCAATATATACAATGATTTCAACAGTCTGCCTGTTCCATTCGTTATTCTACTTGTCGAAATTTACAAATAATTTCCGATAAAGGATTAACAATGGGGCTCATGGTTCACTTAAACTTGAAGAACAAAAAATTGGCGAATGGTACTGTTTGGATGCTTTGCATATATGTTTCTTAGACTATATGGAAGCAATATATACAAAGATTTCAACCGTCTACGTGTTCCAATCATTGTTCTACTTGTAGAAAGTTACAATTAATTTCCGTTAAAGTATTAACAATGGGGCTCGTAGTTCACTTAAACTTGAAGAACAAAAAATTGGCGAATTGTACTGTTTGGATGCTTTGCATATATGTTTCGTAGACTATATTGAAGCAATATATACAATGATTCCAACCGTCTACATGATCCATTCATTGTTCTACTTGTCGAAATTTACAAATAATTTCCTTTAAAGGATTAACAATGGAGCTCGTAGTTCACTTAAACTTGAAGAACAAAAAATTGGCGAATGGTACTGTTTGGATGCTTTGCATATATGTTTCTTAGATTATATAGAAGCAATATATACAAAGATTTCAACCGTCTACCTGTTCCATTCATTGTTCTACTTGCCGAAATTTACAAATAATTTCCTTTAAAGGATTAACAATGGGGCTCGTAGTTCACTTAAACTTGAAGACCAAAAAATTGGCGAATTTTACTGTTTGGATACTTTGCATATATGTTTCTTATACTATATAGAAGCAATATATACAAAGATTTCAAACGTCTACCTGTTCCATTCAATGTTCTACTTGTCGAAAGTTACAAATAATCTCCGATAAAGGATTAACAATGGGGCTCGTAGTTCACTTAAACTTGAAGATCAAATAATTGGCGAATTGTACTGTTTGGATGATTTGCAGATATGTTTCTTAGACTATATAGAAGCAATATATACAATGATTTCAACCGTCTACAATTCCATTCATTGTTCTACTTGCCGAAATTTACAAATAATTTCCTTTAAAGGATTAACAATGGGGCTCGTAGTTCACTTAAACTTGAAGAGCAAAAAAATGGCGAATTGTACTGTTTGGACGCTATGCATATATGTTTCTTAGACTATATAGAAGCAATATATACAATGATTTCAACAGTCTACCTGTTCCATTCATTGTTCTACTTGTCGAAATTTACAAATAATTTCCTTTAAAGGATTAACAATGGGGCTCGTAGTTCACTTAAACTTGAAGAACAAAAAATTGGCGAATGGTACTGTTTGGATGCTTTGCATATATGTTTCTTAGACTATATAGAAGCAATATATACATTGATTTCAACCGTCTACCTGTTCCATTCATTGTTCTACTTGTCGAAAGTCACAAATAATTTCCGTTAAGGGATTAACAATGGGGATCGTAGTTTACTTAAACTTGAAGAACAAAAAATTGGCGAATTGTACTGTTTGGATGCTTTGCATATATGTTTCTTAGACTATATAGAAGCAATATATACAATTATTTCAACAGTCTACCTGTTCCATTCATTGTTCTACTTGTCGAAATTTACAAATAATTTCCTTTAAAGGATTAACAATGGGGCTCGTAGTTCACTTAAACTTGAAGAACAAAAAATTGGCGAATGGTACTGTTTGGATGCTTTTCATATATGTTTCTTAGACTATATAGAAGCAATATATACAAAGATTTCAACAGTCCTCCTGTTCCATTCATTGTTCTACTTGTCGAAAGTTACAAATAATTTCCGATAACGGATTAACCATTGGGGCTCATTGTTCACTTAAACTTGAAGAACAAAAAATTGGCGAGTTGTACTGTTTGGATGCTTTGCATATATGTTTCTTAGACTATATAGAAGCAATATATACAAAGATTTCAACCGTCTACCTGTTCCATTCATTGTTCTACTTGTCGAAAGTTACAAATAATTTCCTTTAAAGGATTAACAATGGGGCTCATTGCTCACTTAAACTTGAAGAACAAAAAATTGGCGAATTGTACTGTTTGGATGCTTTGCATATATGTTTCTTAGACTATATAGAAGCAATATATAAAAAGATTTCAACCGTCTACCAGTTCCATTCATTGTTCTACTTGTCGAAAGTTACAAATAATTTCCGATAAAGGATTAACAATGGGGCTCGTAGTTCACTTAAACTTGAAGAACAAAAAATTGGCGAATAGTACTGTTTGGATGCTTTGCATATATGTTTCTTAGACTATATAGAAGCAATATATAAAAAGATTTCAACCGTCTACCAGTTCCATTCATTGTTCTACTTGTCGAAAGTTACAAATAATTTCCGATAAAGGATTAACAATGGGGCTCGTAGTTCACTTAAACTTGAAGAACAAAAAGTTGGCGAATTGTACTGTTTGGATGATTTGCAGATATGTTTCTTAGACTATATAGAAGCAATATATACAATTATTTCAACAGTCTACCTGTTCCATTCATTGTTCTACTTGTCGAAATTTACAAATAATTTCCTTTAAAGGATTAACAATGGGGCTCGTAGTTCACTTAAACTTGAAGAACAAAAAATTGGCGAATGGTACTGTTTGGATGCTTTTCATATATGTTTCTTAGACTATATAGAAGCAATATATACAAAGATTTCAACAGTCCTCCTGTTCCATTCATTGTTCTACTTGTCGAAAGTTACAAATAATTTCCGATAACGGATTAACCATTGGGGCTCATTGTTCAGTTAAACTTGAAGAACAAAAAATTGTCGAGTTGTACTGTTTGGATGCTTTGCATATATGTTTCTTATACTATATAGAAGCAATATATACAAAGATTTCAACCGTCTACCTGTTCCATTCACTGTTCTACTTGTCGAAAGTTACAAATAATTTCCGATAAAGGATTAACAATGGGGCTCATTGTTCACTTAAACTTGAAGAACAAAAAATTGTCGAATTGTACTATTTGGATGCTTTGCATATATGTTTCTTAGACTATATAGAAGCAATATATACAATGATTTCAACCGTCTACCTGTTCCATTCATTGTTCTACTTGTCGACAGTATCAAATAATTTCCGTTAAGGGATTAACAATGGGGATCGTAGTTTACTTAAACTTGAAGAACAAAAAATTGGCGAATTGTACTGTTTGGGTGCTTTGCATATATGTTTCTTAGACTATATAGAAGCAATATATACAATTATTTCAACAGTCTACCTGTTCCATTCATTGTTCTACTTGTCGAAAGTTACAAATAATTTCCTTTAAAGGATTAACAATGGGGCTCGTAGTTCACTTAAACTTGAAGAACAAAAAATTGGCGAATGGTACTGTTTGGGTGCTTTGCATATATGTTTCTTAGACTATTTAGAAGCAATATAAGGAAAGATTTCACCCGTCTACCTGTTCTATTCATTGTTCTACTTGTCGAAAGTTACAAATAATTTCCGATAAAGGATTAACAATGGGGCTCATTGTTCACTTAAACTTGAAGAACAAAAAATTGGCGAATGGTACTGTTTGGATGATTTGCATATATGTTTCTTAGACTATATAGAAGCAATATATACATTGATTTCAACCGTCTACCTGTTCCACTCATAGTTCTACTTGTCGAAAGTTACAAATAATTTCCGATAAAGGATTAACAATGGGGCTCATTGCTCACTTAAACTTGAAGAACAAAAAATTGGCGAATTGTACTGTTTGGATGCTTTGCATATATGTTTCTTAGACTATATAGAAGCAATATATAAAAAGATTTCAACCGTCTACCAGTTCCATTCATTGTTCTACTTGTCGAAAGTTACAAATAATTTCCGATAAAGGATTAACAATGGGGCTCGTAGTTCACTTAAACTTGAAGAACAAAAAATTGGCGAATAGTACTGTTTGGATGCTTTGCATATATGTTTCTTAGACTATATAGAAGCAATATATAAAAAGATTTCAACCGTCTACCAGTTCCATTCATTGTTCTACTTGTCGAAAGTTACAAATAATTTCCGATAAAGGATTAACAATGGGGCTCGTAGTTCACTTAAACTTGAAGAACAAAAAGTTGGCGAATTGTACTGTTTGGATGATTTGCAGATATGTTTCTTAGACTATATAGAAGCAATATATACAATGATTTCAACCGTCTACCTATTCCATTCATTGTTCTACTTGCCGAAATTTACAAATAATTTCCTTTAAAGGATTAATAATGGGGCTCGTAGTTCACTTAAACTTGAAGAGCAAAAAATTGGCGAATTGTACTGTTTGGACGCTATGCATATATGTTTCTTAGACTATATAGAAGCAATATATACAATGATTTCAACAGTCTACCTATTCCATTAATAGTTCTACTTGTCGAAATTTACAAATAATTTCCTTTAAAGGATTAACAATGGGTCTCGTAGTTCACTTAAACTTGAAGAACAAAAAATTGGCGAATGGTACTGTTTGGATGCTTTGCATATATGTTTCTTAGACTATATAGAAGCAATATATACATTGAATTTAACCGTCTACCTGTTCAATTCATTGTTCTACTTGTCGAAAGTCACAAATAATTTCCGTTAAGGGATTAACAATGGGGATCGTAGTTTACTTAAACTTGAAGAACAAAAAATTGGCGAATTGTACTGTTTGGATGCTTTGCATATATGTTTCTTAGACTATATAGAAGCAATATATACAATGATTTCAACAGTCTACCTGTTCCATTCATTGTTCTACTTGTCGAAATTTACAAATAATTTCCTTTAAAGGATTAACAATGGGGCTCGTAGTTCACTTAAACTTGAAGAACAAAAAATTGGCGAATGGTACTGTTTGGATGCTTTGCATATATGTTTCTTAGACTATATAGAAGCAATATATACATTGATTTCAACCGTCTACCTGTTCCATTCATTGTTCTACTTGTCGAAAGTCACAAATAATTTCCGTTAAGGGATTAACAATGGGGATCGTAGTTTACTTAAACTTGAAGAACAAGAAATTGGCGAATTGTACTGTTTGGATGCTTTGCATATATGTTTCTTAGACTATATAGAAGCAATATATGCAATGATTTCAACAGTCTACCTGTTCCATTCATTGTTCTACTTGCCGAAATTTACAATTAATTTCCTTTAAAGAATTAACAATGGGGCTCATTGTTCACTTAAACTTGAAGAACAATAAATTGGCGAATTGTACTGTTTGGATGCTTTGCATATATGTTTCTTAGACTATATAGAAGCAATATATACAAAGATTTCAAGCGTCTACCTGTTCCATTCATTGTTCTACTTGTCGAAAGTTACAAATAATTTCCGATAAAGGATTAACCATTGGGGCTCATTGTTCACTTAAACTTGAAGAACAAATAATTGGCGAATTGTACTGCTTGGATGCTTTGCATATATGTTTCTTAGACTATATAGAAGCAATATATACAAAGATTTCAACCGTCTACCTGTTCCATTCATTGTTCTACTTGTCGAAATTTACAAATAATTTCCTTTAAAGGATTAACAATGGGGCTCGTAGTTCACTTAAACTTGAAGAACAAAAAATTGGCGAATGGTACTGTTTGGATGCTCTGCATATATGTTTCTTAGACTATATAGAAGCAATATATACATTGATTTCATCCGTCTACCTGTTCCATTCATTGTTCTACTTGTCGCAAGTTACAAATAATTTCCGTTAAAGTATTAACAATGGGGCTCGTATTTCACTTAAACTTGAAGATCAAATAATTGGCGAATTGTACTGTTTGGATGATTTGCAGATATGTTTCTTAGACTATATAGAAGCAATATATACAATGATTTCAACCGTCTACCTATTCCATTCATTGTTCTACTTGCCGAAATTTACAAATAATTTCCTTTAAAGGATTAACAATGGGGCTCGTAGTTCACTTAAACTTGAAGAGCAAAAAATTGGCGAATTGTACTGTTTGGATGCTTTGCATATATGTTTCTTGGACTATATAGAAGCAATATATACAATGATTTCAACAGTCTACCTGTTCCATTCATTGTTCTACTTGTCGAAAGTTACAAATAATTTCCTTTAAAGGATTTACAATGGGGCTCGTAGTTCACTTAAACTTGAAGAACAAAAAATTGGCGAATGGTACTGTTTGGATGCTTTGCATATATGTTTCGTAGACTATATAGAAGCAATATATACAATGATTTCAACCGTCTACATGATCCATTCATTGTTCTACTTGTCGCAAGTTACAAATAATTTCCGTTAAAGTATTAACAATGGGGCTCGTAGTTCACTTAAACTTGAAGATCAAATAATTGGCGAATTTTACTGTTTGGATGATTTGCAGATATGTTTCTTAGACTATATAGAAGCAATATATACAATGATTTCAACCGTCTACCTATTCCATTCATTGCTCTACTTGCCGAAATTGACAAATAATTTCCTTTAAAGGATTAACAATGGGGCTCGTAGTTCACTTAAACTTGAAGAGCAAAAAGTTGGCGAATTGTACTGTTTGGACGCTATGCATATATGTTTCTTAGACTATATAGAAGCAATATATACAATGATTTCAACAGTCTACCTGTTCCATTCATTGTTCTACTTGTCGAAATTTACAAATAATTTCCTTTAAAGGATTAACAATGGGGCTCGTAGCTCACTTAAACTTGAAGAACAAAAAATTGGCGAATGGTACTGTTTGGATGCTTTGCATATATGTTTCTTAGACTATATAGAAGCAATATATACAAAGATTTCAACAGTCCTCCTGTTCCATTCATTGTTCTACTTGTCGAAAGTTACAAATAATTTCCGATAACGGATTAACCATTGGGGCTCATTGTTCACTTAAACTTGAAGAACAAAAAATTGGCGAATTGTACTGTTTGGATGCTTTGCATATATGTTTCTTACACTATATAGAAGCAATATATACAATGATTTCAACCGTCTACCTGTTCCATTCATTGTTCTACTTGTCGACAGTTTCAAATAATTTCCGTTAAGGGATTAACAATGGGGATCGTAGTTTACTTAAACTTGAAAAACAAAAAATTGGCGAATTGTACTGTTTGGATGCTATGCATATATGTTTCTTAGACTATATAGAAGCAATATATACAATGATTTCAACAGTCTACCTGTTCCATTCATTGTTCTACTTGTCGAAATTTACAAATAATTTCCTTTAAAGGATTAACAATGGGGCTCGTTGTTCACTTAAACTTGAAGAGCAAAAAATTGGCGAATTATACTGTTTGGACGCTATGCATATATGTTTCTTAGACTATATAGAAGCAATATATACAATGATTTCAACAGTCTACCTGTTCCATTCATTGTTCTACTTGTCGAAATTTACAAATAATTTCCTTTAAAGGATTAACAATGGGGCTCGTTGTTCACTTAAACTTGACGAACAAAAAATTGGCGAATGGTACTGTTTGGATGCTTTGCATATATGTTTCTTAGACTATATAGAAGCAATATATACAATGATTTCAACAGTCTACCTGTACCATTCATTGTTCTACTTGTCGAAATTTACAAATAATTTCCGATAAAGGATTAACAATGGGGCTCGTAGTTCACTCAAGCTTGAAGAGCAATAAATTGGCGAATTGTACTGTTTGGACGCTTTCCATATATGTTTCTTGGACTATATAGAAGCAATATATACAATGATTTCAACAGTCTACCTGTTCCATTCATTATTCTACTTGTCGAAATTTACAAATAATTTCCGATAAAGGATTAACAATGGGGCTCATGGTTCACTTAAACTTGAAGAACAAAAAATTGGCGAATGGTAATGTTTGGATGCTTTGCATATATGTTTCTTAGACTATATGGAAGCAATATATCCAAAGATTTCAACCGTCTACGTGTTCCAATCATTGTTCTACTTGTAGAAAGTTACAATTAATTTCCGTTAAAGTATTAACAATGGGGCTCGTAGTTCACTTAAACTTGAAGAACAAAAAATTGGCGGATGGTACTGTTTGGATGCTTTGAATATAGGTTTCTTAGACTATATAGAAGCAACATATACAAAGACTTCAACTGTCTACCTGTTCTATTCATTGTTCTACTTGTCGAAAATTACAAATAATTTCCGATAAAGGATTAACCATTGGGGCTCATTGTTCACTTAAACATTAAGAGCAAAAAATTGGCAAATGGTACTGTTTGGATGCTTTGCGTACATGTTTCTTAGACTATATGGAAGCAATATATACAAAGATTTCAACCGTGTACGTGTTCCAATCATTGTTCTACTTGTAGAAAGTTACAATTAATTTCCGTTAAAGGATTAACAATGGGGCTCGTAGTTCACTTAAAGTTGAAGAACAAAAAATTGGCGATTTGTACTGTTTGGATGCTTTGCATATATGTTTCGTAGACTATATAGAAGCAATATATACAATGATTTCAACCGTCTACCTGTTCCATTCATTGTTCTACTTGTCGAAAGTTACAAATAATTTCCGATGAAGGATTAACAATGGGGCTCGTAGTTCACTTAAACTTGAAGAACAAAAAATTGGCGAATGGTACTGTTTGGATGCTTTGCATATATGTTTCTTAGACTATATGGAAGCAATATATACTAAGATTTCAACCGTCTACCTGTTCCATTCATTGTTCTACTTGTCGAAAATTACAAATAATTCCCGATAAAGGATTAACAATGGGGCTCATTGTTCACTTAAACTTGAAGAACAAAAAATTGGCGTATGGTACTGTTTGGATGCTTTGCATATATGTTTCTTAGACTATATGGAAGCAATATATACAATGATTTCAACCGTCTACCTGTTCCATTCATTGTTCTACTTGTTGAAATTTACAATTAATTTCCGTTAAAGTATTAACAATGGGGCTCGTAGTTCACTTAAACTTGAAGAACAAAAAATTGGCGATTTGTACTGTTTGGATGCTTTGCATATATGTTTCGTAGACTATATAGAAGCAATATATACAATGATTTCAACCGTCTACCTGTTCCATTCATTGTTCTACTTGTCGAAAGTTACAAATAATTTCCGATGAAGGATTAACAATGGGGCTCGTAGTTCACTTAAACTTGAAGAACAAAAAATTGGCGAATGGTACTGTTTGGATGCTTTGCATATATGATTCTTAGACTATATGGAAGCAATATATACAAAGATTTCAACCGTCTACGTGTTCCAATCATTGTTCTACTTGTAGAAAGTTACAATTAATTTCCGTTAAAGTATTAACAATGGGGCTCGTAGTTCACTTAAACTTGAAGAACAAAAAATTGGCGAATTGTACTGTTTGGATGCTTTGCATATATGTTTCTTAGACTATATAGAAGCAATATATAAAAAGATTTCAACCGTCTACCTGTTCCATTCATTGTTCTACTTGTCGAAAGTTACAAATAATTTCCGATGAAGGATTAACAATGGGGCTCGTAGTTCACTTAAACTTGAAGAACAAAAAATTGGCGAATGGTACTGTTTGGATGCTTTGCATATATGTTTCTTAGACTATATGGAAGCAATATATACTAAGATTTCAACCGTCTACCTGTTCCATTCATTGTTCTACTTGTCGAAAATTACAAATAATTCCCGATAAAGGATTAACAATGGGGCTCATTGTTCACTTAAACTTGAAGAACAATAAATTGGCGAATTGTACTGTTTGGATGCTATGCATATATGTTTCTTAGACTATATAGAAGCAATATATATATAATGATTTCAACCGTCTACCTGTCCCATTCATTGTTCTACATGTCGAAAGTTACAAATAATTTCCGTTTCATGATTATCAATGGGGCTCGTTGTTCACTTAAATTTGAAGAACAAAAAATTGGCGAATGGTACTGTTTGGATGCTTTGCACATATGTTTCTTAGACTATATAGAAGCAATATATACAAAGATTTCAACCGTCTACGTGTTCCTATCATTGTTCTGCTTGTAGAAAGTTACAATTAATTTCCGTTAAAGGATTAACAATGGGGCTCGTAGTTCACTTAAACATGAAGAACAAAAAATTCGTGAATTGTACTGTTTGGATGCTTTGCATATTTGTTTCGTAGATTATATAGAAGCAATATATACAATGATTTCAACCGTCTATCTGATCCATTCATTGTTTTACTTGTCGAAATTTACAAATAATTTCCTTTAAAGGATTAACAATGGGGCTCGTAGTTCTCTTAAACTTGAAGATCAAAAAATTGGCGATTGTTACTGTTTAAATGCTTTGCATATATGTTTCTTAGACTATATAGAAGCAATATATACAAAGATTTCAACCGTCTACCTGTTCCATTCATTGTACTACTTGTCGAAATTTACAAATAATTTCCTTTAAAAGATTAACGATGGGGCTCGTTGTTCACTTAAACTTGAAGAACAATAAATTGGCGAATTGTACTGTTTGGATGCTTTGCATATATGTTTCTTAGACTATGTAGACGCAATATATACAAGGATTTCAAACGTCTACCTGTTCCATTCATTGTTCTACTTGTCGAAATTTACAAATAATTTCCTTTAAAGGATTAACAATGGGGCTCGTTGTTCACTTAAACTTTGGAGAACAAGAAATTGGCGGATTGTACTGTTTGGATGCTTTGCATATATGTTTCTTAGACTATATAGAAGCAATATATACAATGATTTCAACCGTCTACCTATTCCATTCATTGTTCTACTTGCCGAAAATTACAAATAATTTCCTTTAAAGGATTAACAATGGGGCTCGTAGTTCACTTAAACTTGAAGAACAAGAAATTGGCGAATTGTACTGTTTGGATGCTTTGCATATATGTTTCGTAGATTATATAGAAGCAATATATACAATTATTTCAACCGTCTACCTGATCCATTCATTGTTCTACTTGTCGAAATTTACAAATAATTTCCTTTAAAGGATTAACAGTGTGGCTCGTAGTTCACTTAAACTTGAAGAACAAAAAATTGGCGAATTGTACTGTTTGGATGCTTTGCATATATGTTTCTTAGATTATATAGAAGCAATATATACAAAGATTTCGACCGTCTACCTGTTCCATTCATTGTTCTACTTGTCGAAAATTACAAATAATTTCCTTTAAAGGATTAACAATGGGGCTCGTAGTTCACTTAAACTTGAAGAACAAGAAATTGGCGAATTGTACTGTTTGGATGCTTTGCATATATGTTTCGTAGATTATATAGAAGCAATATATACAATTATTTCAACCGTCTACCTGATCCATTCATTGTTCTACTTGTCGAAATTTACAAATAATTTCCTTTAAAGGATTAACAGTGTGGCTCGTAGTTCACTTAAACTTGAAGAACAAAAAATTGGCGAATTGTACTGTTTGGATGCTTTGCATATATGTTTCTTAGACTATTTAGAAGCAATATATAGAAAGATTTCACCCGTCTACCTGTACTATTCATTGTTCTACTTGTAGAAAGTTACAAATAATTTCCATTTCATGATTATCAATGGGGCCCGCTGTTCACTTAAACTTGAAGATCAAAAAATTGGCGATTGTTACTGTTTAGATGCTTTGCATATATGTTTCTTAGACTATATAGACGCAATATATACATGGATTTCAAACGTCTACCTGTTCCATTCATTGTTCTACTTGTCGAAAGTTACAAATAATTTCCGATAAAGGATTAACAATGGGGCTCGTTGTTCACTTAAACTTGAAGAACAAAAAATTGGCGAATGGTACTGTTTGGATGCTTTGCATATATGTTTCTTAGACTATATGGAAGCAATATATACAAAGATTTCAACCGTCTACGTGTTCCAATCATTGTTCTACTTGTAGAAAGTTACAATTAATTTCCGTTAAAGGATTAACAATGGGGCTCGTAGTTCACTTAAACTTGAAGAACAAAAAATTCGTGAATTGTACTGTTTGGATGATTTGCATATATGTTTCGTAGATTATATAGAAGCAATATATACAATGATTTCAACCGTCTACCTGACCCATTCATTGTTTTACTTGTCGAAATTTACAAATAATTTCCTTTAAAGGATTAACAATGGGGCTCGTAGTTCACTTAAACTTGAAGACCAAAAAATTGGCGAATTGTACTGTTTGGATGCTTTGCATATATGTTTCTTAGACTATATAGAAGCAATATATACAAAGATTTCAACCGTCTACCTGTTCTATTCAATGTTCTACTTGTCGAAATTTACAAATAATTTCCTTTAAAGGATTAACAATGGGGCTCGTAGTTTACTTAAACTTGAAGAACAAAAAATTGGCGAATTGTACTGTTTGGATGCTTTGCATATATGTTTCTTAGACTATATAGAAGCAATATATACAAAGACTTCAACCGTCTACCTGTTCGATTCATTGTTCTACTTGTCGAAAATTACAAATAATTCCCGATAAAGGATTAACAATGGGGCTCATTGTTCACTTAAACTTGAAGAACAAAAAATTGGCGTATGGTACTGTTTGGATGCTTTGCATATATGTTTCTTAGACTATATGGAAGCAATATATACAATGATTTCAACCGTCTACCTGTTCCATTCATTGTTCTACTTGTTGAAATTTACAAATAATTTCCTTAAAGGATTAACAATGGGGCTCATAGTTCACTTAAACTTGAAGAACAAAAAATTGGCGAATGGGACTGTTTGGAAGCTTTGCATATATGTTTCTTATACTATATAAAAGCAATATATACAATGATTTCAACCGTCTACCTTTTCCATTCATTGTTCTCCTTGTCGAAATTTACAAATAATTTCCGTTAAAGGATTAACAATTGGGCTCGTAGTTCACTTAAACTTGAAGAGCAATAAATTGGCGAATTGTACTGTTTGGACGCTTTGCATATATGTTTCATGGACTATATAGAAGCAATATATACAATGATTTCAACAGTCTGCCTGTTCCATTCGTTATTCTACTTGTCGAAATTTACAAATAATTTCCGATAAAGGATTAACAATGGGGCTCATGGTTCACTTAAACTTGAAGAACAAAAAATTGGCGAATGGTACTGTTTGGATGCTTTGCATATATGTTTCTTAGACTATATGGAAGCAATATATACAAAGATTTCAACCGTCTACGTGTTCCAATCATTGTTCTACTTGTAGAAAGTTACAATTAATTTCCGTTAAAGTATTAACAATGGGGCTCGTAGTTCACTTAAACTTGAAGAACAAAAAATTGGCGAATTGTACTGTTTGGATGCTTTGCATATATGTTTCGTAGACTATATTGAAGCAATATATACAATGATTCCAACCGTCTACATGATCCATTCATTGTTCTACTTGTCGAAATTTACAAATAATTTCCTTTAAAGGATTAACAATGGAGCTCGTAGTTCACTTAAACTTGAAGAACAAAAAATTGGCGAATGGTACTGTTTGGATGCTTTGCATATATGTTTCTTAGATTATATAGAAGCAATATATACAAAGATTTCAACCGTCTACCTGTTCCATTCATTGTTCTACTTGCCGAAATTTACAAATAATTTCCTTTAAAGGATTAACAATGGGGCTCGTAGTTCACTTAAACTTGAAGACCAAAAAATTGGCGAATTGTACTGTTTGGATACTTTGCATATATGTTTCTTATACTATATAGAAGCAATATATACAAAGATTTCAAACGTCTACCTGTTCCATTCAATGTTCTACTTGTCGAAAGTTACAAATAATCTCCGATAAAGGATTAACAATGGGGCTCGTAGTTCACTTAAACTTGAAGATCAAATAATTGGCGAATTGTACTGTTTGGATGATTTGCAGATATGTTTCTTAGACTATATAGAAGCAATATATACAATGATTTCAACCGTCTACAATTCCATTCATTGTTCTACTTGCCGAAATTTACAAATAATTTCCTTTAAAGGATTAACAATGGGGCTCGTAGTTCACTTAAACTTGAAGAGCAAAAAAATGGCGAATTGTACTGTTTGGACGCTATGCATATATGTTTCTTAGACTATATACAAGCAATATATACAATGATTTCAACAGTCTACCTGTTCCATTCATTGTTCTACTTGTCGAAATTTACAAATAATTTCCTTTAAAGGATTAACAATGGGGCTCGTAGTTCACTTAAACTTGAAGAACAAAAAATTGGCGAATGGTACTGTTTGGATGCTTTGCATATATGTTTCTTAGACTATATAGAAGCAATATATACATTGATTTCAACCGTCTACCTGTTCCATTCATTGTTCTACTTGTCGAAAGTCACAAATAATTTCCGTTAAGGGATTAACAATGGGGATCGTAGTTTACTTAAACTTGAAGAACAAAAAATTGGCGAATTGTACTGTTTGGATGCTTTGCATATATGTTTCTTAGACTATATAGAAGCAATATATACAATTATTTCAACAGTCTACCTGTTCCATTCATTGTTCTACTTGTCGAAATTTACAAATAATTTCCTTTAAAGGATTAACAATGGGGCTCGTAGTTCACTTAAACTTGAAGAACAAAAAATTGGCGAATGGTACTGTTTGGATGCTTTTCATATATGTTTCTTAGACTATATAGAAGCAATATATACAAAGATTTCAACAGTCCTCCTGTTCCATTCATTGTTCTACTTGTCGAAAGTTACAAATAATTTCCGATAACGGATTAACCATTGGGGCTCATTGTTCACTTAAACTTGAAGAACAAAAAATTGGCGAATTGTACTGTTTGGATGCTTTGCATATATGTTTCTTATACTATATAGAAGCAATATATACAAAGATTTCAACCGTCTACCTGTTCCATTCACTGTTCTACTTGTCGAAAGTTACAAATAATTTCCGATAAAGGATTAACAATGGGGCTCATTGTTCACTTAAACTTGAAGAACACAAAATTGTCGAATTGTACTATTTGAATGCTTTGCATATATGTTTCTTAGACTATATAGAAGCAATATATACAATGATTTCAACCGTCTACCTGTTCCATTCATTGTTCTACTTGTCGACAGTATCAAATAATTTCCGTTAAGGGATTAACAATGGGGATCGTAGTTTACTTAAACTTGAAGAACAAAAAATTGGCGAATTGTACTGTTTGGGTGCTTTGCATATATGTTTCTTAGACTATATAGAAGCAATATATACAATTATTTCAACAGTCTACCTGTTCCATTCATTGTTCTACTTGTCGAAAGTTACAAATAATTTCCTTTAAAGGATTAACAATGGGGCTCGTAGTTCACTTAAACTTGAAGAACAAAAAATTGGCGAATGGTACTGTTTGGATGCTTTGCATATATGTTTCTTAGACTATTTAGAAGCAATATATAGAAAGATTTCACCCGTCTACCTGTTCTATTCATTGTTCTACTTGTCGAAAGTTACAAATAATTTCCGATAAAAGATTAACAATGGGGCTCATTGTTCACTTAAACTTGAAGAACAAAAAATTGGCGAATGGTACTGTTTGGATGATTTGCATATATGTTTCTTAGACTATATAGAAGCAATATATACATTGATTTCAACCGTCTACCTGTTCCACTCATAGTTCTACTTGTCGAAAGTTACAAATAATTTCCGATAAAGGATTAACAATGGGGCTCATTGCTCACTTAAACTTGAAGAACAAAAAATTGGCGAATTGTACTGTTTGGATGCTTTGCATATATGTTTCTTAGACTATATAGAAGCAATATATAAAAAGATTTCAACCGTCTACCAGTTCCATTCATTGTTCTACTTGTCGAAAGTTACAAATAATTTCCGATAAAGGATTAACAATGGGGCTCGTAGTTCACTTAAACTTGAAGAACAAAAAATTGGCGAATAGTACTGTTTGGATGCTTTGCATATATGTTTCTTAGACTATATAGAAGCAATATATAAAAAGATTTCAACCGTCTACCAGTTCCATTCATTGTTCTACTTGTCGAAAGTTACAAATAATTTCCGATAAAGGATTAACAATGGGGCTCGTAGTTCACTTAAACTTGAAGAACAAAAAGTTGGCGAATTGTACTGTTTGGATGATTTGCAGATATGTTTCTTAGACTATATAGAAGCAATATATACAATGATTTCAACCGTCTACCTATTCCATTCATTGTTCTACTTGCCGAAATTTACAAATAATTTCCTTTAAAGGATTAATAATGGGGCTCGTAGTTCACTTAAACTTGAAGAGCAAAAAATTGGCGAATTGTACTGTTTGGACGCTATGCATATATGTTTCTTAGACTATATAGAAGCAATATATACAATGATTTCAACAGTCTACCTATTCCATTCATAGTTCTACTTGTCGAAATTTACAAATAATTTCCTTTAAAGGATTAACAATGGGTCTCGTAGTTCACTTAAACTTGAAGAACAAAAAATTGGCGAATGGTACTGTTTGGATGCTTTGCATATATGTTTCTAAGACTATATAGAAGCAATATATACATTGATTTTAACCGTCTACCTGTTCAATTCATTGTTCTACTTGTCGAAAGTCACAAATAATTTCCGTTAAGGGATTAACAATGGGGATCGTAGTTTACTTAAACTTGAAGAACAAAAAATTGGCGAATTGTACTGTTTGGATGCTTTGCATATATGTTTCTTAGACTATATAGAAGCAATATATACAATGATTTCAACAGTCTACCTGTTCCATTCATTGTTCTACTTGTCGAAATTTACAAATAATTTCCTTTAAAGGATTAACAATGGGGCTCGTAGTTCACTTAAACTTGAAGAACAAAAAATTGGCGAATGGTACTGTTTGGATGCTTTGCATATATGTTTCTTAGACTATATAGAAGCAATATATACAAAGATTTCAACCGTATACGTGTTCCACTCATTGTTCTACTTGTCGAAATTTAGAAATAATTTCCTTTAAAGGATTAACAATGGGGCTCGTAGTTCACTTAAACTTGAAGAACAAAAAATTGGCGGATGGTACTGTTTGGATGCATTCCATATATGTTTCTTAGATTATATAGAAGCAATATATACAAAGATTTCAACCGTCTACCTGTTCCATTCATTGTCCTACTTGTCGAAAGTTACAAATAATTTCCGATAAAGGATTAACAATGGGGCTCATTGCTCACTTAAACTTGAAGAACAAAAAATTGGCGAATTGTACTGTTTGGATGCTTTGCATATATGTTTCTTAGACTATATAGAAGCAATATATAAAAAGATTTCAACCGTCTACCAGTTCCATTCATTGTTCTACTTGTCGAAAGTTACAAATAATTTCCGATAAAGGATTAACAATGGGGCTCGTAGTTCACTTAAACTTGAAGAACAAAAAATTGGCGAATAGTACTGTTTGGATGCTTTGCATATATGTTTCTTAGACTATATAGAAGCAATATATAAAAAGATTTCAACCGTCTACCAGTTCCATTCATTGTTCTACTTGTCGAAAGTTACAAATAATTTCCGATAAAGGATTAACAATGGGGCTCGTAGTTCACTTAAACTTGAAGAACAAAAAGTTGGCGAATTGTACTGTTTGGATGATTTGCAGATATGTTTCTTAGACTATATAGAAGCAATATATACAATGATTTCAACCGTCTACCTATTCCATTCATTGTTCTACTTGCCGAAATTTACAAATAATTTCCTTTAAAGGATTAATAATGGGGCTCGTAGTTCACTTAAACTTGAAGAGCAAAAAATTGGCGAATTGTACTGTTTGGACGCTATGCATATATGTTTCTTAGACTATATAGAAGCAATATATACAATGATTTCAACAGTCTACCTATTCCATTCATAGTTCTACTTGTCGAAATTTACAAATAATTTCCTTTAAAGGATTAACAATGGGTCTCGTAGTTCACTTAAACTTGAAGAACAAAAAATTGGCGAATGGTACTGTTTGGATGCTTTGCATATATGTTTCTAAGACTATATAGAAGCAATATATACATTGATTTTAACCGTCTACCTGTTCAATTCATTGTTCTACTTGTCGAAAGTCACAAATAATTTCCGTTAAGGGATTAACAATGGGGATCGTAGTTTACTTAAACTTGAAGAACAAAAAATTGGCGAATTGTACTGTTTGGATGCTTTGCATATATGTTTCTTAGACTATATAGAAGCAATATATACAATGATTTCAACAGTCTACCTGTTCCATTCATTGTTCTACTTGTCGAAATTTACAAATAATTTCCTTTAAAGGATTAACAATGGGGCTCGTAGTTCACTTAAACTTGAAGAACAAAAAATTGGCGAATGGTACTGTTTGGATGCTTTGCATATATGTTTCTTAGACTATATAGAAGCAATATATACATTGATTTCAACCGTCTACCTGTTCAATTCATTGTTCTACTTGTCGAAAGTCACAAATAATTTCCGTTAAGGGATTAACAATGGGGATCGTAGTTTACTTAAACTTGAAGAACAAGAAATTGGCGAATTGTACTGTTTGGATGCTTTGCATATATGTTTCTTAGACTATATAGAAGCAATATATGCAATGATTTCAACAGTCTACCTGTTCCATTCATTGTTCTACTTGCCGAAATTTACAATTAATTTCCTTTAAAGAATTAACAATGGGGCTCATTGTTCACTTAAACTTGAAGAACAATAAATTGGCGAATTGTACTCTTTGGATGCTTTGCATATATGTTTCTTAGACTATATAGAAGCAATATATACAAAGATTTCAAGCGTCTACCTGTTCCATTCATTGTTCTACTTGTCGAAAGTTACAAATAATTTCCGATAAAGGATTAACCATTGGGGCTCATTGTTCACTTAAACTTGAAGAACAAATAATTGGCGAATTGTACTGCTTGGATGCTTTGCATATATGTTTCTTAGACTATATAGAAGCAATATATACAAAGATTTCAACCGTCTACCTGTTCCATTCATTGTTCTACTTGTCGAAATTTACAAATAATTTCCTTTAAAGGATTAACAATGGGGCTCGTAGTTCACTTAAACTTGAAGAACAAAAAATTGGCGAATGGTACTGTTTGGATGCTCTGCATATATGTTTCTTAGACTATATAGAAGCAATATATACAAAGATTTCAACCGTCTACCTGTTCCATTCATTGTTGTACTTGTCGGAAGTTACAAATAATTTCCGATAACGGATTAAGCATTGGGGCTCATTGTTCACTTAAACTTGAAGAACAAAAAATTGGCGAATTGTACTGTTTGGATGCTTTGCATATATGTATCATATACTATATAGAAGCAATATATACAAAGATTTCAACCGTCTACCTGTTTCATTAAATGTTCTACTTGTCGAAATTTACAAATAATTTCCTTTAAAGGATTAACAATGGGGCTCGTTGTTCACTTAAACTTGACGAACAAAAAATTGGCGAATGGTACTGTTTGGATGCTTTGCATATATGTTTCTTAGACTATATAGAAGCAATATATACATTGATTTCATCCGTCTACCTGTTCCATTCATTGTTCTAGTTGTCGCAAGTTACAAATAATTTCCGTTAAAGTATTAACAATGGGGCTCGTATTTCACTTAAACTTGAAGATCAAATAATTGGCGAATTGTACTGTTTGGATGATTTGCAGATATGTTTCTTAGACTATATAGAAGCAATATATACAATGATTTCAACCGTGTACATGTTCCAATCATTGTTCTACTTGTAGAAAGTTACAATTAATTTCCGTTAAAGGATTAACAATGGGGCTCGTAGTTCACTTAAAGTTGAAGAACAAAAAATTGGCGATTTGTACTGTTTGGATGCTTTGCATATATGTTTCGTAGACTATATAGAAGCAATATATACAATGATTTCAACCGTCTACCTGTTCCATTCATTGTTCTACTTGTCGAAAGTTACAAATAATTTCCGATGAAGGATTAACAATGGGGCTCGTAGTTCACTTAAACTTGAAGAACAAAAAATTGGCGAATGGTACTGTTTGGATGCTTTGCATATATGTTTCTTAGACTATATGGAAGCAATATATACTAAGATTTCAACCGTCTACCTGTTCCATTCATTGTTCTACTTGTCGAAAATTACAAATAATTCCCGATAAAGGATTAACAATGGGGCTCATTGTTCACTTAAACTTGAAGAACAAAAAATTGGCGTATGGTACTGTTTGGATGCTTTGCATATATGTTTCTTAGACTATATGGAAGCAATATATACAATGATTTCAACCGTCTACCTGTTCCATTCATTGTTCTACTTGTTGAAATTTACAAATAATTTCCTTAAAGGATTAACAATGGGGCTCATAGTTCACTTAAACTTGAAGAACAAAAAATTGGCGAATGGGACTGTTTGGAAGCTTTGCATATATGTTTCTTATACTATATAAAAGCAATATATACAATGATTTCAACCGTCTACCTTTTCCATTCATTGTTCTCCTTGTCGAAATTTACAAATAATTTCCGTTAAAGGATTAACAATTGGGCTCGTAGTTCACTTAAACTTGAAGAGCAATAAATTGGCGAATTGTACTGTTTGGACGCTTTGCATATATGTTTCATGGACTATATAGAAGCAATATATACAATGATTTCAACAGTCTGCCTGTTCCATTCGTTATTCTACTTGTCGAAATTTACAAATAATTTCCGATAAAGGATTAACAATGGGGCTCATGGTTCACTTAAACTTGAAGAACAAAAAATTGGCGAATGGTACTGTTTGGATGCTTTGCATATATGTTTCTTAGACTATATGGAAGCAATATATACAAAGATTTCAACCGTCTACGTGTTCCAATCATTGTTCTACTTGTAGAAAGTTACAATTAATTTCCGTTAAAGTATTAACAATGGGGCTCGTAGTTCACTTAAACTTGAAGAACAAAAAATTGGCGAATTGTACTGTTTGGATGCTTTGCATATATGTTTCGTAGACTATATTGCAGCAATATATACAATGATTCCAACCGTCTACATGATCCATTCATTGTTCTACTTGTCGAAAGTTACAAATAATTTCCTTTAAAGGATTAACAATGGAGCTCGTAGTTCACTTAAACTTGAAGAACAAAAAATTGGCGAATGGTACTGTTTGGATGCTTTGCATATATGTTTCTTAGATTATATAGAAGCAATATATACAAAGATTTCAACCGTCTACCTGTTCCATTCATTGTTCTACTTGCCGAAATTTACAAATAATTTCCTTTAAAGGATTAACAATGGGGCTCGTAGTTCACTTAAACTTGAAGACCAAAAAATTGGCGAATTGTACTGTTTGGATACTTTGCATATATGTTTCTTATACTATATAGAAGCAATATATACAAAGATTTCAAACGTCTACCTGTTCCATTCAATGTTCTACTTGTCGAAAGTTACAAATAATCTCCGATAAAGGATTAACAATGGGGCTCATTGTTCACTTAAACTTGAAGAACAAAAAATTGTCGAATTGTACTATTTGGATGCTTTGCATATATGTTTCTTAGGCTATACTGAAGCAATATATACAATGATTTCAACAGTCTACCTGTTCCATTCATTGTTCTACTTGTCGAAATTTACAAATAATTTCCTTTAAAAGATTAACAATGGGGCTCGTTGTTCACTTAAACTTGAAGAACAATAAATTGGCGAATTGTACTGTTTGGATGCTTTGCATATATGTTTCTTAAACTATATAGAAGCAATATATACAAAGATTTCAACAGTCTAACTGTTCTATTCATTGTTCTACTTGTAGAAAGTTACAAATAATTTCCCTTTCATGATTATCAATGGGGCTCGTAGTTCACTTAATCTTGAAGAACAAAAAATTGGCGAATGGTACTGTTTGGATGCTTTGCATATATGTTTCTTAGACTATATGGAAGCAATATATACAAAGATTTCAACCGTCTACGTGTTCCATTCATTGTTCTACTTGTCGAAATTTACAAATAATTTCCTTTAAAGGATTAACAATGGGGCTCGTTGTTCACTGAAACTTGAAGAACAATAAATTGGCGAATTGTACTGTTTGGATGCTTTGCATATATGTTTCTTAGAGTATATAGAAGCAATATATACAAAGATTTCAACCGTCTACCTGTTCCATTCATTGTTCTACTTGTCGAAAGTTAAAAATAATTTCCGATAAAGGATTAACAATGGGGCTCATTGTTCACTTAAACTTGAAGGACAAAAAATTGGCGAATGGTACTGTTTCGATGCTTTGTATATATGTTTCTTAGACTATATAGAAGCAATATATACAATGATTTCAACAGTCTACCTGTTCCATTCATTGTTCTACTTGTCGAAATTTACAAATAATTTCCTTTAAAGGATTAACAATGGGGCTCGTAGTTCACTTAAACTTGAAGAACAAAAAATTGGCGAAATGTACTGTTTGGATGCTATGCATATATGTTTCTTAGACTATATAGAAGCTATATATACAATGATTTCAACTGTCTACCTGTTCTATTCATTGTTCTACTTGTCGAAATTTACAAATAATATCCGATAAAGGATTAACAATGGGGCTCATTGTTCACTTAAACTTGAAGACCAAAAAATTGGCGAATGGTACTGTTTGGATGCTTTGCATATATCTTTCTTAGACTATATAGAAGCAATATATACAAAGATTTCAACCGTCTGCCTGTTCCATTCATTGTTCTCCTTGTCGAAAGTTACAAATAAATTCCGATAAAGGATTAACAATGGGGCTCATTGTTCACGTAAACTTGAAGAACAAAAAATTGGCGAATGGTACTGTTTGGATGCTTTGCATATATGTTTCTTAGACTATATGGAAGCAATATATACAAAGATTTCAACCGTATACGTGTTCCAATCATTGTTCTACTTGTCGAAATTTAGAAATAATTTCCTTTAAAGGATTAACAATGGGGCTCGTAGTTCACTTAAACTTGAAGAACAAAAAATTGGCGAATTGTACTGTTTGGATGCTTTGCATATATGTTTCTTAGACTATATAGAAGCAACATATAGAAAGATTTCACCCGTCTACCTGTTCTATTCATAGTTCTACTTGTAGAAAGTTACAAATAATTTCCGTTTCATGATTATCAATGGGGCTCGTTGTTCACTTAAACTTGAAGAACAAAAAATTGGCTAATGGTACTGTTTGGATGCTTTGCATATATGATTCGTAGACTATATAGAAGCAATATATACAAAGATTTCAACCGTCTACCTGTTCCATTCATTGTTCTACTTGTCGAAATTTACAAATAATTTCCTTTAAAGGATTAACAATGGGGCTCGTAGTTCACTTAAACTTGAAGATCAAAAAATTAGCGAATGGTACTGTTTGGATGCTTTGCATATATGTTTCTTAGACTATATGGAAGCAATATATACAAAGATTTCAACAGTCTAACTGTTCTATTCATTGTTCTACTTGTAGAAAGTTACAAATAATTTCCATTTCATGATTATCAATGGGGCTCGTTGTTCACTTCAACCTGAAGAACAAAAAATTGGCGAATTGTACTGTTTGGATGCTTTGAATATATGTTTCTTAGATTATATAGAAGCAATATATACAAAGATTTCAACCGTCTACCTATTCCATTCATTGTTCTACTTGTCGAACTTTACAAATAATTTCCTTTAAAGGATTAACAATGGGGCTCGTTGTACACTTAAACTTGACGAACAATAAATTGGCGAATGGTACTGTTTGGATGCTTTGCATATATGTTTCTTAGACTATATAGAATCAATATATACAAAGATTTCAACCGTCTACCTGTTCCATTGATTGTTCTGCTTGTCGAAAGTTACAAATAATTTCCGATAAAGGATTAACCATTGGGGCTCATTGTTCACTTAAACTTGAAAAACAAAAAATTGGCGAATTGTACTGTTTGGATGCTTTGCATATATGTTTCTTAGACTATATAGAAGCAATATATACAATGGTTTCAACCGTCTACCCATTCCATTCATTGTCCTACTTGTCGAAATTTACAAATAATTCCCTTTAAAGGATTAACAATGGGGCTCGTTGTTCACTTAAACTTGAAGAACAAAAAATTGGCGAATGGTACTGTTTGGATGCTTTGCATATATGTTTCTTAGACTATATAGAAGCAATATATACATTGATTTCAACAGTCTACCTGTTCCATTCATTGTTCGACTTGTCGAAATTTACAAATAATTTCCTTTAAAGGATTAACAATGGGGCTCGTAGTTCACTTAAACTTGAGGATCAAAAAATTAGCGAATGGTACTGTTTGGATGCTTTGCATATATGTTTCTTAGACTATATGGAAGCAATATATACAAAGATTTCAACCGTCTACGTGTTCCAATCATTCTTCTACTAGTCGAAATTTACAAATAATTTCCTTTATAGGATTAACAATGGGGCTCGTTGTACACTTAAACTTGAAGAACAAGAAATTGGCGAATTGTACTGTTTGGATGCTTTGAATATATGTTTCTTATATTATATAGAAGCAATATATACAAATATTTCAACCGTCTACCTGTTCCATTCATTGTTCTACTTGTCGAAATTTACAAATAATTTCCTTTAAAGGATTAACAATGGGGCTCGTTGTACACTTAAACTTGACGAACAATAAATTGGCGAATGGTACTGTTTGGATGCTTTGCATATATGTTTCTTAGACTATATAGAATCAATATATACAAAGATTTCAACCGTCTACCTGTTCCATTGATTGTTCTACTTGTCGAAAGTTACAAATAATTTCCGATAAAGGATTAACCATTGGGGCTCATTGTTCACTTAAACTTGAAAAACAAAAAATTGGCGAATTGTACTGTTTGGATGCTTTGCATATATGTTTCTTAGACTATATAGAAACAATATATACAAAGATTTCAACCGTCTACGTGTTCCATTCATTGTTCTACTTGTCGAAAGTTACAAATAATTTCCGATAAAGGATTAACCATTGGGGCTCATTGTTCACTTACACTTGAAGAACAAAAAATTGGCGAATTGTACTGTTTGGATGCTTTGCATATATGTTTCGTAGATTATATAGAAGCAATATATACAATTGTTTCAACCGTCTACCTGATCCATTCATTGTTCTACTTGTCGAAATTTACAAATAATTTCCTTTAAAGGAATAACAATGTGGCTCGTAGTTCACTGAAACTTGAAGAACAAAAAATTGGCGAATTGTACTGTTTGGATGCTTTGCATATATGTTTCTTTGACTATTTAGAAGCAATATATAGAAAGATTTCACCCGTCTACCAGTACTATTCATCGTTCTACTTGTAGAAAGTTACAAATAATTTCCATTTCATGATTATCAATGGGGCTCGTTGTTCACTTAAACTTGGAGAACAAAAAATTGGCGCATGGTACTGTTTGGATGCTTTGCATATATGTTTCTTAGATTATATAGAAGCAATATATACAAAGATTTCAAACGTCTACCTGTTCCATTCATTGTTCTACTTGTCGAAAATTACAAATAATTTCCGATAAAGGATTAACCATTGGGGCTCATTGTTCACATACACTTGAAGAACAAAAAATTGGCGAATGGTACTGTTTGGATGCTTTGCGTACATATTTCTTAGACTATATGGAAGCAATTAATACAAAGATTTCAACCGTCTACGTGTTCCAATCGTTGTTCTACTTGTCGAAATTTACAAATAATTTCCTTTAAAGGATTAACAATGGGGCTCGTTGTTCACTTAAACTTGAAGAACAAAAAATTGGCGAATGGTACTGTTTGGATGCTATGCATATATGTTTCTTAGACTATTTAGAAGCAATATATAGAAAGATTTCACCCGTCTACCTGTACTATTCATTGTTCTACTTGTAGAAAGTTACAAATAATTTCCGTTTCATGATTATCAATGGGGCTCGCTGTTCACTTAAACTTGAAGATCAAATAATTGGCGATTGTTACTGTTTAGATGCTTTGCATATAAGTTTCTTAGACTATATAGAAGCAACATATACAAAGATTTCAACCGTCTACCTGTTCTGTTCATTGTTCTACTTGTAGAAAGTTACAAATAATTTCCGTTAAAGTATTAAAAATGGGGCTCGTAGTTCACTTAAACTTGAAGATCAAATAATTGGCGAATTGTACTGTTTGGATGCTTTGCATATATGTTTCTTAGACTATATAGACGCAATATATACAAGGTTTTCAAACGTCTACCTGTTCCATTCATTGTTCTACTTGTCGAAAGTTACAAATAATTTCCGTTAAAGGATTAACAATGGGGCTCGTAGTTCACTTAAACTTGAAGAACTAAAAATTGGCGAATGGTACTGTTTGGATGCTTTGCATATATGTATCTTAGATTATATAGAAGCAATATATACAAAGATTTCAACCGTCTACCTGTTCCATTCATTGTTCTACTTGTCGAAAATTACAAATAATTTCCGATAAAGGATTAACCATTGGGGCTCATTGTTCACATACACTTGAAGAACAAAAAATTGGCGAATGGTACTGTTTGGATGCTTTGCATATATGTTTCTTAGACTATATGGAAGCAATATATACAAAGATTTCAACCGTCTACGTGTTCCAATCATTGTTCTACTTGTAGAAAGTTACAATTAATTTCCGTTAAAGGATTAACAATGGGGCTCGTAGTTCACTTAAACTTGAAGAACAAAAAATTGGCGAATGGTACTGTTTGGATGCTTTGCGTACATGTTTCTTAGACTATATGGAAGCAATATATACAAAGATTTCAACCGTCTACCTGATCCATTCATTGTTTTACTTGTCGAAATTTACAAATAATTTCCTTTAAAGGATTAACAATGGGGCTCGTAGTTCACTTAAACTTGAAGAACAAAAAATTGGCGAATGGTACTGTTTGGATGCTTTGCATATATGTTTCTTAGACTATATGGAAGCAATATATACAAAGATTTCAACCGTCTACGTGTTCCAATCATTCTTCTACTTGTCGAAATTTACAAATAATTTCCTTTATAGGATTAACAATGGGGCTCGTTGTACACTTAAACTTGAAGAACAAGAAATTGGCGAATTGTAATGTTTGGATGGTTTGAATATATGTTTCTTATATTATATAGAAGCAATATATACAAATATTTCAACCGTCTACCTGTTCCATTCATTGTTCTACTTGTCGAAATTTACAAATAATTTCCTTTAAAGGATTAACAATGGGGCTCGTTGTACACTTAAACTTGACGAACAATAAATTGGCGAATGGTACTGTTTGGATGCTTTGCATATATGTTTCTTAGACTATATAGAATCAATATATACAAATATTTCAACCGTCTACCTGTTCCATTGATTGTTCTACTTGTCGAAAATTACAAATAATTTCCGATAAAGGATTAACAATGGGTCTCATTGTTCACTTAAACTTGAAGAACAAAAAATTGGCAAATGGTACTGTTTGGATGCTTTGCGTACATGTTTCTTAGACTATATGGAAGCAATTAATACAAAGATTTCAACCGTCTACGTGTTCCAATCGTTGTTCTACTTGTCGAAATTTACAAATAATTTCCTTTAAAGGATTAACAATGGGGCTCGTAGTTCACTTAAACTTGAGGATCAAAAAATTAGCGAATGGTACTGTTTGGATGCTTTGCATATATGTTTCTTAGACTATATGGAAGCAATATATACAAAGATTTCAACCGTCTACGTGTTCCATTCAATGTTCTACTTGTCGAAAGTTACAAATAATTTCCGATAAAGGATTAACCATTGGGGCTCATTGTTCACTTAAACTTGAAGAACAAAAAATTGGCGAATTGTACTGTTTGGATGCTTTGCATATATGTTTCGTAGATTATATAGAAGCAATATATACAATTGTTTCAACCGTCTACCTGATCCATTCATTGTTCTACTTGTCGAAATTTACAAATAATTTCCTTTAAAGGAATAACAATGTGGCTCGTAGTTCACTGAAACTTGAAGAACAAAAAATTGGCGAATTGTACTGTTTGGATGCTTTGCATATATGTTTCTTTGACTATTTAGAAGCAATATATAGAAAGATTTCACCCGTCTACCAGTACTATTCATCGTTCTACTTGTAGAAAGTTACAAATAATTTCCATTTCAAGATTATCAATGGGGCTCGTTGTTCACTTAAACTTGGAGAACAAAAAATTGGCGCATGGTACTGTTTGGATGCTTTGCATATATGTTTCTTAGATTATATAGAAGCAATATATACAAAGATTTCAAACGTCTACCTGTTCCATTCATTGTTCTACTTGTCGAAAATTACAAATAATTTCCGATAAAGGATTAACCATTGGGGCTCATTGTTCACATACACTTGAAGAACAAAAAATTGGCGAATGGTACTGTTTGGATGCTTTGCGTACATATTTCTTAGACTATATGGAAGCAATTAATACAAAGATTTCAACCGTCTACGTGTTCCAATCGTTGTTCTACTTGTCGAAATTTACAAATAATTTCCTTTAAAGGATTAACAATGGGGCTCGTTGTTCACTTAAACTTGAAGAACAAAAAATTGGCGAATGGTACTGTTTGGATGCTATGCATATATGTTTCTTAGACTATTTAGAAGCAATATATAGAAAGATTTCACCCGTCTACCTGTACTATTCATTGTTCTACTTGTAGAAAGTTACAAATAATTTCCGTTTCATGATTATCAATGGGGCTCGCTGTTCACTTAAACTTGAAGATCAAATAATTGGCGATTGTTACTGTTTAGATGCTTTGCATATAAGTTTCTTAGACTATATAGAAGCAACATATACAAAGATTTCAACCGTCTACCTGTTCTGTTCATTGTTCTACTTGTAGAAAGTTACAAATAATTTCCGTTAAAGTATTAAAAATGGGGCTCGTAGTTCACTTAAACTTGAAGATCAAATAATTGGCGAATTGTACTGTTTGGATGCTTTGCATATATGTTTCTTAGACTATATAGACGCAATATATACAAGGTTTTCAAACGTCTACCTGTTCCATTCATTGTTCTACTTGTCGAAAGTTACAAATAATTTCCGTTAAAGGATTAACAATGGGGCTCGTAGTTCACTTAAACTTGAAGAACTAAAAATTGGCGAATGGTACTGTTTGGATGCTTTGCATATATGTATCTTAGATTATATAGAAGCAATATATACAAAGATTTCAACCGTCTACCTGTTCCATTCATTGTTCTACTTGTCGAAAATTACAAATAATTTCCGATAAAGGATTAACCATTGGGGCTCATTGTTCACATACACTTGAAGAACAAAAAATTGGCGAATGGTACTGTTTGGATGCTTTGCATATATGTTTCTTAGACTATATGGAAGCAATATATACAAATATTTCAACCGTCTACCTGTTCCATTCATTGTTCTACTTGTCGAAATTTACAAATAATTTCCTTTAAAGGATTAACAATGGGGCTCGTTGTACACTTAAACTTGACGAACAATAAATTGGCGAATGGTACTGTTTGGATGCTTTGCATATATGTTTCTTAGACTATATAGAATCAATATATACAAATATTTCAACCGTCTACCTGTTCCATTGATTGTTCTACTTGTCGAAAATTACAAATAATTTCCGATAAAGGATTAACAATGGGTCTCATTGTTCACTTAAACTTGAAGAACAAAAAATTGGCGTATTGTACTGTTTGGATGCTTTGCATATATGTTTCTTAGACTATATAGAAGCAATATATACAAAGATTTCAACCGTCTACCTGTTCTATTCAATGTTCTACTTGTCGAAATTTACAAATAATTTCCTTTAAAGGATTAACAATGGGGCTCGTAGTTCACTTAAACTTGAAGAACAAAAAATTGGCGGATGGTACTGTTTGGATGCTTTGAATATAGGTTTCTTAGACTATCTAGAAGCAACATATACAAAGACTTCAACCGTCTACCTGTTCTATTCATTGTTCTACTTGTCGAAAATTACAAATAATTTCCGATAAAGGATTAACCATGGGGCTCATTGTTCACTTAAACTTGAAGAACAAAAAATTGGCGGATGGTACTGTTTGGATGCATTCCATATATGTTTCTTAGATTATATAGAAGCAATATATACAAAGATTTCAACCGTCTACCTGTTCCATTCATTGTCCTACTTGTCGAAAGTTACAAATAATTTCCGATAAAGGATTAACAATGGGGCTCATTGCTCACTTAAACTTGAAGAACAAAAAATTGGCGAATTGTACTGTTTGGATGCTTTGCATATATGTTTCTTAGACTATATAGAAGCAATATATAAAAAGATTTCAACCGTCTACCAGTTCCATTCATTGTTCTACTTGTCGAAAGTTACAAATAATTTCCGATAAAGGATTAACAATGGGGCTCGTAGTTCACTTAAACTTGAAGAACAAAAAATTGGCGAATAGTACTGTTTGGATGCTTTGCATATATGTTTCTTAGACTATATAGAAGCAATATATAAAAAGATTTCAACCGTCTACCAGTTCCATTCATTGTTCTACTTGTCGAAAGTTACAAATAATTTCCGATAAAGGATTAACAATGGGGCTCGTAGTTCACTTAAACTTGAAGAACAAAAAGTTGGCGAATTGTACTGTTTGGATGATTTGCAGATATGTTTCTTAGACTATATAGAAGCAATATATACAATGATTTCAACCGTCTACCTATTCCATTCATTGTTCTACTTGCCGAAATTTACAAATAATTTCCTTTAAAGGATTAATAATGGGGCTCGTAGTTCACTTAAACTTGAAGAGCAAAAAATTGGCGAATTGTACTGTTTGGACGCTATGCATATATGTTTCTTAGACTATATAGAAGCAATATATACAATGATTTCAACAGTCTACCTATTCCATTCATAGTTCTACTTGTCGAAATTTACAAATAATTTCCTTTAAAGGATTAACAATGGGTCTCGTAGTTCACTTAAACTTGAAGAACAAAAAATTGGCGAATGGTACTGTTTGGATGCTTTGCATATATGTTTCTAAGACTATATAGAAGCAATATATACATTGATTTTAACCGTCTACCTGTTCAATTCATTGTTCTACTTGTCGAAAGTCACAAATAATTTCCGTTAAGGGATTAACAATGGGGATCGTAGTTTACTTAAACTTGAAGAACAAAAAATTGGCGAATTGTACTGTTTGGATGCTTTGCATATATGTTTCTTAGACTATATAGAAGCAATATATACAATGATTTCAACAGTCTACCTGTTCCATTCATTGTTCTACTTGTCGAAATTTACAAATAATTTCCTTTAAAGGATTAACAATGGGGCTCGTAGTTCACTTAAACTTGAAGAACAAAAAATTGGCGAATGGTACTGTTTGGATGCTTTGCATATATGTTTCTTAGACTATATAGAAGCAATATATACATTGATTTCAACCGTCTACCTGTTCAATTCATTGTTCTACTTGTCGAAAGTCACAAATAATTTCCGTTAAGGGATTAACAATGGGGATCGTAGTTTACTTAAACTTGAAGAACATGAAATTGGCGAATTGTACTGTTTGGATGCTTTGCATATATGTTTCTTAGACTATATAGAAGCAATATATGCAATGATTTCAACAGTCTACCTGTTCCATTCATTGTTCTACTTGCCGAAATTTACAATTAATTTCCTTTAAAGAATTAACAATGGGGCTCATTGTTCACTTAAACTTGAAGAACAATAAATTGGCGAATTGTACTGTTTGGATGCTTTGCATATATGTTTCTTAGACTATATAGAAGCAATATATACAAAGATTTCAAGCGTCTACCTGTTCCATTCATTGTTCTACTTGTCGAAAGTTACAAATAATTTCCGATAAAGGATTAACCATTGGGGCTCATTGTTCACTTAAACTTGAAGAACAAATAATTGGCGAATTGTACTGCTTGGATGCTTTGCATATATGTTTCTTAGACTATATAGAAGCAATATATACAAAGATTTCAACCGTCTACCTGTTCCATTCATTGTTCTACTTGTCGAAATTTACAAATAATTTCCTTTAAAGGATTAACAATGGGGCTCGTAGTTCACTTAAACTTGAAGAACAAAAAATTGGCGAATGGTACTGTTTGGATGCTCTGCATATATGTTTCTTAGACTATATAGAAGCAATATATACAAAGATTTCAACCGTCTACCTGTTCCATTCATTGTTGTACTTGTCGGAAGTTACAAATAATTTCCGATAACGGATTAAGCATTGGGGCTCATTGTTCACTTAAACTTGAAGAACAAAAAATTGGCGAATTGTACTGTTTGGATGCTTTGCATATATGTATCATATACTATATAGAAGCAATATATACAAAGATTTCAACCGTCTACCTGTTTCATTAAATGTTCTACTTGTCGAAATTTACAAATAATTTCCTTTAAAGGATTAACAATGGGGCTCGTTGTTCACTTAAACTTGACGAACAAAAAATTGGCGAATGGTACTGTTTGGATGCTTTGCATATATGTTTCTTAGACTATATAGAAGCAATATATACATTGATTTCATCCGTCTACCTGTTCCATTCATTGTTCTAGTTGTCGCAAGTTACAAATAATTTCCGTTAAAGTATTAACAATGGGGCTCGTATTTCACTTAAACTTGAAGATCAAATAATTGGCGAATTGTACTGTTTGGATGATTTGCAGATATGTTTCTTAGACTATATAGAAGCAATATATACAATGATTTCAACCGTGTACATGTTCCAATCATTGTTCTACTTGTAGAAAGTTACAATTAATTTCCGTTAAAGGATTAACAATGGGGCTCGTAGTTCACTTAAAGTTGAAGAACAAAAAATTGGCGATTTGTACTGTTTGGATGCTTTGCATATATGTTTCGTAGACTATATAGAAGCAATATATACAATGATTTCAACCGTCTACCTGTTCCATTCATTGTTCTACTTGTCGAAAGTTACAAATAATTTCCGATGAAGGATTAACAATGGGGCTCGTAGTTCACTTAAACTTGAAGAACAAAAAATTGGCGAATGGTACTGTTTGGATGCTTTGCATATATGTTTCTTAGACTATATGGAAGCAATATATACTAAGATTTCAACCGTCTACCTGTTCCATTCATTGTTCTACTTGTCGAAAATTACAAATAATTCCCGATAAAGGATTAACAATGGGGCTCATTGTTCACTTAAACTTGAAGAACAAAAAATTGGCGTATGGTACTGTTTGGATGCTTTGCATATATGTTTCTTAGACTATATGGAAGCAATATATACAATGATTTCAACCGTCTACCTGTTCCATTCATTGTTCTACTTGTTGAAATTTACAAATAATTTCCTTAAAGGATTAACAATGGGGCTCATAGTTCACTTAAACTTGAAGAACAAAAAATTGGCGAATGGGACTGTTTGGAAGCTTTGCATATATGTTTCTTATACTATATAAAAGCAATATATACAATGATTTCAACCGTCTACCTTTTCCATTCATTGTTCTCCTTGTCGAAATTTACAAATAATTTCCGTTAAAGGATTAACAATTGGGCTCGTAGTTCACTTAAACTTGAAGAGCAATAAATTGGCGAATTGTACTGTTTGGACGCTTTGCATATATGTTTCATGGACTATATAGAAGCAATATATACAATGATTTCAACAGTCTGCCTGTTCCATTCGTTATTCTACTTGTCGAAATTTACAAATAATTTCCGATAAAGGATTAACAATGGGGCTCATGGTTCACTTAAACTTGAAGAACAAAAAATTGGCGAATGGTACTGTTTGGATGCTTTGCATATATGTTTCTTAGACTATATGGAAGCAATATATACAAAGATTTCAACCGTCTACGTGTTCCAATCATTGTTCTACTTGTAGAAAGTTACAATTAATTTCCGTTAAAGTATTAACAATGGGGCTCGTAGTTCACTTAAACTTGAAGAACAAAAAATTGGCGAATTGTACTGTTTGGATGCTTTGCATATATGTTTCGTAGACTATATTGCAGCAATATATACAATGATTCCAACCGTCTACATGATCCATTCATTGTTCTACTTGTCGAAAGTTACAAATAATTTCCTTTAAAGGATTAACAATGGAGCTCGTAGTTCACTTAAACTTGAAGAACAAAAAATTGGCGAATGGTACTGTTTGGATGCTTTGCATATATGTTTCTTAGATTATATAGAAGCAATATATACAAAGATTTCAACCGTCTACCTGTTCCATTCATTGTTCTACTTGCCGAAATTTACAAATAATTTCCTTTAAAGGATTAACAATGGGGCTCGTAGTTCACTTAAACTTGAAGACCAAAAAATTGGCGAATTGTACTGTTTGGATACTTTGCATATATGTTTCTTATACTATATAGAAGCAATATATACAAAGATTTCAAACGTCTACCTGTTCCATTCAATGTTCTACTTGTCGAAAGTTACAAATAATCTCCGATAAAGGATTAACAATGGGGCTCATTGTTCACTTAAACTTGAAGAACAAAAAATTGTCGAATTGTACTATTTGGATGCTTTGCATATATGTTTCTTAGGCTATACTGAAGCAATATATACAATGATTTCAACAGTCTACCTGTTCCATTCATTGTTCTACTTGTCGAAATTTACAAATAATTTCCTTTAAAGGAATAACAATGTGGCTCGTAGTTCACTGAAACTTGAAGAACAAAAAATTGGCGAATTGTACTGTTTGGATGCTTTGCATATATGTTTCTTTGACTATTTAGAAGCAATATATAGAAAGATTTCACCCGTCTACCAGTACTATTCATCGTTCTACTTGTAGAAAGTTACAAATAATTTCCATTTCATGATTATCAATGGGGCTCGTTGTTCACTTAAACTTGGAGAACAAAAAATTGGCGCATGGTACTGTTTGGATGCTTTGCATATATGTTTCTTAGATTATATAGAAGCAATATATACAAAGATTTCAAACGTCTACCTGTTCCATTCATTGTTCTACTTGTCGAAAATTACAAATAATTTCCGATAAAGGATTAACCATTGGGGCTCATTGTTCACATACACTTGAAGAACAAAAAATTGGCGAATGGTACTGTTTGGATGCTTTGCGTACATATTTCTTAGACTATATGGAAGCAATTAATACAAAGATTTCAACCGTCTACGTGTTCCAATCGTTGTTCTACTTGTCGAAATTTACAAATAATTTCCTTTAAAGGATTAACAATGGGGCTCGTTGTTCACTTAAACTTGAAGAACAAAAAATTGGCGAATTGTACTGTTTGGATGCTATGCATATATGTTTCTTAGACTATTTAGAAGCAATATATAGAAAGATTTCACCCGTCTACCTGTACTATTCATTGTTCTACTTGTAGAAAGTTACAAATAATTTCCGTTTCATGATTATCAATGGGGCTCGCTGTTCACTTAAACTTGAAGATCAAATAATTGGCGATTGTTACTGTTTAGATGCTTTGCATATAAGTTTCTTAGACTATATAGAAGCAACATATACAAAGATTTCAACCGTCTACCTGTTCTGTTCATTGTTCTACTTGTAGAAAGTTACAAATAATTTCCGTTAAAGTATTAAAAATGGGGCTCGTAGTTCACTTAAACTTGAAGATCAAATAATTGGCGAATTGTACTGTTTGGATGCTTTGCATATATGTTTCTTAGACTATATAGACGCAATATATACAAGGTTTTCAAACGTCTACCTGTTCCATTCATTGTTCTACTTGTCGAAAGTTACAAATAATTTCCGTTAAAGGATTAACAATGGGGCTCGTAGTTCACTTAAACTTGAAGAACTAAAAATTGGCGAATGGTACTGTTTGGATGCTTTGCATATATGTATCTTAGATTATATAGAAGCAATATATACAAAGATTTCAACCGTCTACCTGTTCCATTCATTGTTCTACTTGTCGAAAATTACAAATAATTTCCGATAAAGGATTAACCATTGGGGCTCATTGTTCACATACACTTGAAGAACAAAAAATTGGCGAATGGTACTGTTTGGATGCTTTGCATATATGTTTCTTAGACTATATGGAAGCAATATATACAAAGATTTCAACCGTCTACGTGTTCCAATCATTGTTCTACTTGTAGAAAGTTACAATTAATTTCCGTTAAAGGATTAACAATGGGGCTCGTAGTTCACTTAAACTTGAAGAACAAAAAATTGGCGAATGGTACTGTTTGGATGCTTTGCGTACATGTTTCTTAGACTATATGGAAGCAATATATACAAAGATTTCAACCGTCTACCTGATCCATTCATTGTTTTACTTGTCGAAATTTACAAATAATTTCCTTTAAAGGATTAACAATGGGGCTCGTAGTTCACTTAAACTTGAAGAACAAAAAATTGGCGAATGGTACTGTTTGGATGCTTTGCATATATGTTTCTTAGACTATATGGAAGCAATATATACAAAGATTTCAACCGTCTACGTGTTCCAATCATTCTTCTACTTGTCGAAATTTACAAATAATTTCCTTTATAGGATTAACAATGGGGCTCGTTGTACACTTAAACTTGAAGAACAAGAAATTGGCGAATTGTAATGTTTGGATGGTTTGAATATATGTTTCTTATATTATATAGAAGCAATATATACAAATATTTCAACCGTCTACCTGTTCCATTCATTGTTCTACTTGTCGAAATTTACAAATAATTTCCTTTAAAGGATTAACAATGGGGCTCGTTGTACACTTAAACTTGACGAACAATAAATTGGCGAATGGTACTGTTTGGATGCTTTGCATATATGTTTCTTAGACTATATAGAATCAATATATACAAATATTTCAACCGTCTACCTGTTCCATTGATTGTTCTACTTGTCGAAAATTACAAATAATTTCCGATAAAGGATTAACAATGGGTCTCATTGTTCACTTAAACTTGAAGAACAAAAAATTGGCGTATTGTACTGTTTGGATGCTTTGCATATATGTTTCTTAGACTATATAGAAGCAATATATACAAAGATTTCAACCGTCTACCTGTTCTATTCAATGTTCTACTTGTCGAAATTTACAAATAATTTCCTTTAAAGGATTAACAATGGGGCTCGTAGTTCACTTAAACTTGAAGAACAAAAAATTGGCGGATGGTACTGTTTGGATGCTTTGAATATAGGTTTCTTAGACTATCTAGAAGCAACATATACAAAGACTTCAACCGTCTACCTGTTCTATTCATTGTTCTACTTGTCGAAAATTACAAATAATTTCCGATAAAGGATTAACCATTGGGGCTCATTGTTCACTTAAACTTGAAGAACAAAAAATTGGCAAATGGTACTGTTTGGATGCTTTGCGTACATGTTTCTTAGACTATATGGAAGCAATTAATACAAAGATTTCAACCGTCTACGTGTTCCAATCGTTGTTCTACTTGTCGAAATTTACAAATAATTTCCTTTAAAGGATTAACAATGGGGCTCGTAGTTCACTTAAACTTGAGGATCAAAAAATTAGCGAATGGTACTGTTTGGATGCTTTGCATATATGTTTCTTAGACTATATGGAAGCAATATATACAAAGATTTCAACCGTCTACGTGTTCCATTCATTGTTCTACTTGTCGAAAGTTACAAATAATTTCCGATAAAGGATTAACCATTGGGGCTCATTGTTCACTTAAACTTGAAGAACAAAAAATTGGCGAATTGTACTGTTTGGATGCTTTGCATATATGTTTCGTAGATTATATAGAAGCAATATATACAATTGTTTCAACCGTCTACCTGATCCATTCATTGTTCTACTTGTCGAAATTTACAAATAATTTCCTTTAAAGGAATAACAATGTGGCTCGTAGTTCACTGAAACTTGAAGAACAAAAAATTGGCGAATTGTACTGTTTGGATGCTTTGCATATATGTTTCTTTGACTATTTAGAAGCAATATATAGAAAGATTTCACCCGTCTACCAGTACTATTCATCGTTCTACTTGTAGAAAGTTACAAATAATTTCCATTTCATGATTATCAATGGGGCTCGTTGTTCACTTAAACTTGGAGAACAAAAAATTGGCGCATGGTACTGTTTGGATGCTTTGCATATATGTTTCTTAGATTATATAGAAGCAATATATACAAAGATTTCAAACGTCTACCTGTTCCATTCATTGTTCTACTTGTCGAAAATTACAAATAATTTCCGATAAAGGATTAACCATTGGGGCTCATTGTTCACATACACTTGAAGAACAAAAAATTGGCGAATGGTACTGTTTGGATGCTTTGCGTACATATTTCTTAGACTATATGGAAGCAATTAATACAAAGATTTCAACCGTCTACGTGTTCCAATCGTTGTTCTACTTGTCGAAATTTACAAATAATTTCCTTTAAAGGATTAACAATGGGGCTCGTTGTTCACTTAAACTTGAAGAACAAAAAATTGGCGAATGGTACTGTTTGGATGCTATGCATATATGTTTCTTAGACTATTTAGAAGCAATATATAGAAAGATTTCACCCGTCTACCTGTACTATTCATTGTTCTACTTGTAGAAAGTTACAAATAATTTCCGTTTCATGATTATCAATGGGGCTCGCTGTTCACTTAAACTTGAAGATCAAATAATTGGCGATTGTTACTGTTTAGATGCTTTGCATATAAGTTTCTTAGACTATATAGAAGCAACATATACAAAGATTTCAACCGTCTACCTGTTCTGTTCATTGTTCTACTTGTAGAAAGTTACAAATAATTTCCGTTAAAGTATTAAAAATGGGGCTCGTAGTTCACTTAAACTTGAAGATCAAATAATTGGCGAATTGTACTGTTTGGATGCTTTGCATATATGTTTCTTAGACTATATAGACGCAATATATACAAGGTTTTCAAACGTCTACCTGTTCCATTCATTGTTCTACTTGTCGAAAGTTACAAATAATTTCCGTTAAAGGATTAACAATGGGGCTCGTAGTTCACTTAAACTTGAAGAACTAAAAATTGGCGAATGGTACTGTTTGGATGCTTTGCATATATGTATCTTAGATTATATAGAAGCAATATATACAAAGATTTCAACCGTCTACCTGTTCCATTCATTGTTCTACTTGTCGAAAATTACAAATAATTTCCGATAAAGGATTAACCATTGGGGCTCATTGTTCACATACACTTGAAGAACAAAAAATTGGCGAATGGTACTGTTTGGATGCTTTGCATATATGTTTCTTAGACTATATGGAAGCAATATATACAAATATTTCAACCGTCTACCTGTTCCATTCATTGTTCTACTTGTCGAAATTTACAAATAATTTCCTTTAAAGGATTAACAATGGGGCTCGTTGTACACTTAAACTTGACGAACAATAAATTGGCGAATGGTACTGTTTGGATGCTTTGCATATATGTTTCTTAGACTATATAGAATCAATATATACAAATATTTCAACCGTCTACCTGTTCCATTGATTGTTCTACTTGTCGAAAATTACAAATAATTTCCGATAAAGGATTAACAATGGGTCTCATTGTTCACTTAAACTTGAAGAACAAAAAATTGGCGTATTGTACTGTTTGGATGCTTTGCATATATGTTTCTTAGACTATATAGAAGCAATATATACAAAGATTTCAACCGTCTACCTGTTCTATTCAATGTTCTACTTGTCGAAATTTACAAATAATTTCCTTTAAAGGATTAACAATGGGGCTCGTAGTTCACTTAAACTTGAAGAACAAAAAATTGGCGGATGGTACTGTTTGGATGCTTTGAATATAGGTTTCTTAGACTATCTAGAAGCAACATATACAAAGACTTCAACCGTCTACCTGTTCTATTCATTGTTCTACTTGTCGAAAATTACAAATAATTTCCGATAAAGGATTAACCATGGGGCTCATTGTTCACTTAAACTTGAAGAACAAAAAATTGGCAAATGGTACTGTTTGGATGCTTTGCGTACATGTTTCTTAGACTATATGGAAGCAATTAATACAAAGATTTCAACCGTCTACGTGTTCCAATCGTTGTTCTACTTGTCGAAATTTACAAATAATTTCCTTTAAAGGATTAACAATGGGGCTCGTTGTTCACTTAAACTTGAAGAACAAAAAATTGGCGAATGGTACTGTTTGGATGCTATGCATATATGTTTCTTAGACTATTTAGAAGCAATATATAGAAAGATTTCACCCGTCTACCTGTACTATTCATTGTTCTACTTGTAGAAAGTTACAAATAATTTCCGTTTCATGATTATCAATGGGGCTCGCTGTTCACTTAAACTTGAAGATCAAATAATTGGCGATTGTTACTGTTTAGATGCTTTGCATATAAGTTTCTTAGACTATTTAGAAGCAACATATACAAAGATTTCAACCGTCTACCTGTTCTATTCATTGTTCTACTTGTAGAAAGTTACAAATAATTTCCGTTAAAGTATTAAAAATGGGGCTCGTAGTTCACTTAAACTTGACGATCAAATAATTGGCGAATTGTACTGTTTGGATGCTTTGCATATATGTTTCTTAGACTATATAGACGCAATATATACAAGGATTTCAAACGTCTACCTGTTCCATTCATTGTTCTACTTGTCGAAAGTTACAAATAATTTCCGTTAAAGGATTAACAATGGGGCTCGTAGTTCACTTAAATTTGAAGATCAAAAAATTGGCGATTGTTACTGTTTAGATGCTTTGCATATAGGTTTCGTAGACTATATAGAAGCAACACATACAAAGATTTCAACCGCCTACCTGTTCTATTCATTGTTCTACTTGTAGAAAGTTACAAATAATTTCCGTTTCATGATTATCAATGGGGCTCGTTGTTCACTTAAACTTGAAGAACAAGAAATTGGCGAATGGTACTGTTTGGATGCTTTGCATATATGTTTCTTAGATTATATAGAAGCAATATATACAAAGATTTCAACCGTCTACCTGTTCCATTCATTGTTCTACTTGTCGAAAATTACAAATAATTTCCTTTAAAGTATTAACAATGTGGCTCGTAGTTCACTGAAACTTGAAGAACAAAAAATTGGCGAATTGTACTGTTTGGATGCTTTGCATATATGTTTCTTTGACTATTTAGAAGCAATATATAGAAAGATTTCACCCGTCTACCAGTACTATTCATCGTTCTACTTGTAGAAAGTTACAAATAATTTCCATTTCATGATTATCAATGGGGCTCGTTGTTCACTTAAACTTGGAGAACAAAAAATTGGCGCATGGTACTGTTTGGATGCTTTGCATATATGTTTCTTAGATTATATAGAAGCAATATATACAAAGATTTCAAACGTCTACCTGTTCCATTCATTGTTCTACTTGTCGAAAATTACAAATAATTTCCGATAAAGGATTAACCATTGGGGCTCATTGTTCACATACACTTGAAGAACAAAAAATTGGCGAATGGTACTGTTTGGATGCTTTGCGTACATATTTCTTAGACTATATGGAAGCAATTAATACAAAGATTTCAACCGTCTACGTGTTCCAATCGTTGTTCTACTTGTCGAAATTTACAAATAATTTCCTTTAAAGGATTAACAATGGGGCTCGTTGTTCACTTAAACTTGAAGAACAAAAAATTGGCGAATTGTACTGTTTGGATGCTATGCATATATGTTTCTTAGACTATTTAGAAGCAATATATAGAAAGATTTCACCCGTCTACCTGTACTATTCATTGTTCTACTTGTAGAAAGTTACAAATAATTTCCGTTTCATGATTATCAATGGGGCTCGCTGTTCACTTAAACTTGAAGATCAAATAATTGGCGATTGTTACTGTTTAGATGCTTTGCATATAAGTTTCTTAGACTATATAGAAGCAACATATACAAAGATTTCAACCGTCTACCTGTTCTGTTCATTGTTCTACTTGTAGAAAGTTACAAATAATTTCCGTTAAAGTATTAAAAATGGGGCTCGTAGTTCACTTAAACTTGAAGATCAAATAATTGGCGAATTGTACTGTTTGGATGCTTTGCATATATGTTTCTTAGACTATATAGACGCAATATATACAAGGTTTTCAAACGTCTACCTGTTCCATTCATTGTTCTACTTGTCGAAAGTTACAAATAATTTCCGTTAAAGGATTAACAATGGGGCTCGTAGTTCACTTAAACTTGAAGAACTAAAAATTGGCGAATGGTACTGTTTGGATGCTTTGCATATATGTATCTTAGATTATATAGAAGCAATATATACAAAGATTTCAACCGTCTACCTGTTCCATTCATTGTTCTACTTGTCGAAAATTACAAATAATTTCCGATAAAGGATTAACCATTGGGGCTCATTGTTCACATACACTTGAAGAACAAAAAATTGGCGAATGGTACTGTTTGGATGCTTTGCATATATGTTTCTTAGACTATATGGAAGCAATATATACAAAGATTTCAACCGTCTACGTGTTCCAATCATTGTTCTACTTGTAGAAAGTTACAATTAATTTCCGTTAAAGGATTAACAATGGGGCTCGTAGTTCACTTAAACTTGAAGAACAAAAAATTGGCGAATGGTACTGTTTGGATGCTTTGCGTACATGTTTCTTAGACTATATGGAAGCAATATATACAAAGATTTCAACCGTCTACCTGATCCATTCATTGTTTTACTTGTCGAAATTTACAAATAATTTCCTTTAAAGGATTAACAATGGGGCTCGTAGTTCACTTAAACTTGAAGAACAAAAAATTGGCGAATGGTACTGTTTGGATGCTTTGCATATATGTTTCTTAGACTATATGGAAGCAATATATACAAAGATTTCAACCGTCTACGTGTTCCAATCATTCTTCTACTTGTCGAAATTTACAAATAATTTCCTTTATAGGATTAACAATGGGGCTCGTTGTACACTTAAACTTGAAGAACAAGAAATTGGCGAATTGTAATGTTTGGATGGTTTGAATATATGTTTCTTATATTATATAGAAGCAATATATACAAATATTTCAACCGTCTACCTGTTCCATTCATTGTTCTACTTGTCGAAATTTACAAATAATTTCCTTTAAAGGATTAACAATGGGGCTCGTTGTACACTTAAACTTGACGAACAATAAATTGGCGAATGGTACTGTTTGGATGCTTTGCATATATGTTTCTTAGACTATATAGAATCAATATATACAAATATTTCAACCGTCTACCTGTTCCATTGATTGTTCTACTTGTCGAAAATTACAAATAATTTCCGATAAAGGATTAACAATGGGTCTCATTGTTCACTTAAACTTGAAGAACAAAAAATTGGCGTATTGTACTGTTTGGATGCTTTGCATATATGTTTCTTAGACTATATAGAAGCAATATATACAAAGATTTCAACCGTCTACCTGTTCTATTCAATGTTCTACTTGTCGAAATTTACAAATAATTTCCTTTAAAGGATTAACAATGGGGCTCGTAGTTCACTTAAACTTGAAGAACAAAAAATTGGCGGATGGTACTGTTTGGATGCTTTGAATATAGGTTTCTTAGACTATCTAGAAGCAACATATACAAAGACTTCAACCGTCTACCTGTTCTATTCATTGTTCTACTTGTCGAAAATTACAAATAATTTCCGATAAAGGATTAACCATTGGGGCTCATTGTTCACTTAAACTTGAAGAACAAAAAATTGGCAAATGGTACTGTTTGGATGCTTTGCGTACATGTTTCTTAGACTATATGGAAGCAATTAATACAAAGATTTCAACCGTCTACGTGTTCCAATCGTTGTTCTACTTGTCGAAATTTACAAATAATTTCCTTTAAAGGATTAACAATGGGGCTCGTAGTTCACTTAAACTTGAGGATCAAAAAATTAGCGAATGGTACTGTTTGGATGCTTTGCATATATGTTTCTTAGACTATATGGAAGCAATATATACAAAGATTTCAACCGTCTACGTGTTCCATTCATTGTTCTACTTGTCGAAAGTTACAAATAATTTCCGATAAAGGATTAACCATTGGGGCTCATTGTTCACTTAAACTTGAAGAACAAAAAATTGGCGAATTGTACTGTTTGGATGCTTTGCATATATGTTTCGTAGATTATATAGAAGCAATATATACAATTGTTTCAACCGTCTACCTGATCCATTCATTGTTCTACTTGTCGAAATTTACAAATAATTTCCTTTAAAGGAATAACAATGTGGCTCGTAGTTCACTGAAACTTGAAGAACAAAAAATTGGCGAATTGTACTGTTTGGATGCTTTGCATATATGTTTCTTTGACTATTTAGAAGCAATATATAGAAAGATTTCACCCGTCTACCAGTACTATTCATCGTTCTACTTGTAGAAAGTTACAAATAATTTCCATTTCATGATTATCAATGGGGCTCGTTGTTCACTTAAACTTGGAGAACAAAAAATTGGCGCATGGTACTGTTTGGATGCTTTGCATATATGTTTCTTAGATTATATAGAAGCAATATATACAAAGATTTCAAACGTCTACCTGTTCCATTCATTGTTCTACTTGTCGAAAATTACAAATAATTTCCGATAAAGGATTAACCATTGGGGCTCATTGTTCACATACACTTGAAGAACAAAAAATTGGCGAATGGTACTGTTTGGATGCTTTGCGTACATATTTCTTAGACTATATGGAAGCAATTAATACAAAGATTTCAACCGTCTACGTGTTCCAATCGTTGTTCTACTTGTCGAAATTTACAAATAATTTCCTTTAAAGGATTAACAATGGGGCTCGTTGTTCACTTAAACTTGAAGAACAAAAAATTGGCGAATGGTACTGTTTGGATGCTATGCATATATGTTTCTTAGACTATTTAGAAGCAATATATAGAAAGATTTCACCCGTCTACCTGTACTATTCATTGTTCTACTTGTAGAAAGTTACAAATAATTTCCGTTTCATGATTATCAATGGGGCTCGCTGTTCACTTAAACTTGAAGATCAAATAATTGGCGATTGTTACTGTTTAGATGCTTTGCATATAAGTTTCTTAGACTATATAGAAGCAACATATACAAAGATTTCAACCGTCTACCTGTTCTGTTCATTGTTCTACTTGTAGAAAGTTACAAATAATTTCCGTTAAAGTATTAAAAATGGGGCTCGTAGTTCACTTAAACTTGAAGATCAAATAATTGGCGAATTGTACTGTTTGGATGCTTTGCATATATGTTTCTTAGACTATATAGACGCAATATATACAAGGTTTTCAAACGTCTACCTGTTCCATTCATTGTTCTACTTGTCGAAAGTTACAAATAATTTCCGTTAAAGGATTAACAATGGGGCTCGTAGTTCACTTAAACTTGAAGAACTAAAAATTGGCGAATGGTACTGTTTGGATGCTTTGCATATATGTATCTTAGATTATATAGAAGCAATATATACAAAGATTTCAACCGTCTACCTGTTCCATTCATTGTTCTACTTGTCGAAAATTACAAATAATTTCCGATAAAGGATTAACCATTGGGGCTCATTGTTCACATACACTTGAAGAACAAAAAATTGGCGAATGGTACTGTTTGGATGCTTTGCATATATGTTTCTTAGACTATATGGAAGCAATATATACAAATATTTCAACCGTCTACCTGTTCCATTCATTGTTCTACTTGTCGAAATTTACAAATAATTTCCTTTAAAGGATTAACAATGGGGCTCGTTGTACACTTAAACTTGACGAACAATAAATTGGCGAATGGTACTGTTTGGATGCTTTGCATATATGTTTCTTAGACTATATAGAATCAATATATACAAATATTTCAACCGTCTACCTGTTCCATTGATTGTTCTACTTGTCGAAAATTACAAATAATTTCCGATAAAGGATTAACAATGGGTCTCATTGTTCACTTAAACTTGAAGAACAAAAAATTGGCGTATTGTACTGTTTGGATGCTTTGCATATATGTTTCTTAGACTATATAGAAGCAATATATACAAAGATTTCAACCGTCTACCTGTTCTATTCAATGTTCTACTTGTCGAAATTTACAAATAATTTCCTTTAAAGGATTAACAATGGGGCTCGTAGTTCACTTAAACTTGAAGAACAAAAAATTGGCGGATGGTACTGTTTGGATGCTTTGAATATAGGTTTCTTAGACTATCTAGAAGCAACATATACAAAGACTTCAACCGTCTACCTGTTCTATTCATTGTTCTACTTGTCGAAAATTACAAATAATTTCCGATAAAGGATTAACCATGGGGCTCATTGTTCACTTAAACTTGAAGAACAAAAAATTGGCAAATGGTACTGTTTGGATGCTTTGCGTACATGTTTCTTAGACTATATGGAAGCAATTAATACAAAGATTTCAACCGTCTACGTGTTCCAATCGTTGTTCTACTTGTCGAAATTTACAAATAATTTCCTTTAAAGGATTAACAATGGGGCTCGTTGTTCACTTAAACTTGAAGAACAAAAAATTGGCGAATGGTACTGTTTGGATGCTATGCATATATGTTTCTTAGACTATTTAGAAGCAATATATAGAAAGATTTCACCCGTCTACCTGTACTATTCATTGTTCTACTTGTAGAAAGTTACAAATAATTTCCGTTTCATGATTATCAATGGGGCTCGCTGTTCACTTAAACTTGAAGATCAAATAATTGGCGATTGTTACTGTTTAGATGCTTTGCATATAAGTTTCTTAGACTATTTAGAAGCAACATATACAAAGATTTCAACCGTCTACCTGTTCTATTCATTGTTCTACTTGTAGAAAGTTACAAATAATTTCCGTTAAAGTATTAAAAATGGGGCTCGTAGTTCACTTAAACTTGACGATCAAATAATTGGCGAATTGTACTGTTTGGATGCTTTGCATATATGTTTCTTAGACTATATAGACGCAATATATACAAGGATTTCAAACGTCTACCTGTTCCATTCATTGTTCTACTTGTCGAAAGTTACAAATAATTTCCGTTAAAGGATTAACAATGGGGCTCGTAGTTCACTTAAATTTGAAGATCAAAAAATTGGCGATTGTTACTGTTTAGATGCTTTGCATATAGGTTTCGTAGACTATATAGAAGCAACACATACAAAGATTTCAACCGCCTACCTGTTCTATTCATTGTTCTACTTGTAGAAAGTTACAAATAATTTCCGTTTCATGATTATCAATGGGGCTCGTTGTTCACTTAAACTTGAAGAACAAGAAATTGGCGAATGGTACTGTTTGGATGCTTTGCATATATGTTTCTTAGATTATATAGAAGCAATATATACAAAGATTTCAACCGTCTACCTGTTCCATTCATTGTTCTACTTGTCGAAAATTACAAATAATTTCCTTTAAAGTATTAACAATGGGGCTCGTAGTTCACTTAAACTTGAAGAACAAGAAATTGGCGAATTGTACTGTTTGGATGCTTTGCATATATGTTTCGTAGATTATATAGAAGCAATATATACAATTATTTCAACCGTCTACCTGATCCATTCATTGTTCTACTTGTCGAAATTTACAAATAATTTCCTTTAAAGGATTAACAGTGTGGGTCGTAGTTCACTTAAACTTGAAGAACAAATAATTGGCGAATTGTACTGTTTGGATGCTTTGCATATATGTTTCTTAGACTATTTAGAAGCAATATATAGAAAGATTTCACCCGTCTACCTGTACTATTCATTGTTCTACTTGTAGAAAGTTACAAATAATTTCCATTTCATGATTATCAATGGGGCCCGCTGTTCACTTAAACTTGAAGATCAAAAAATTGGCGATTGTTACTGTTTAGATGCTTTGCATATAAGTTTCTTCGACTATATAGAAGCAACATATACAAAGATTTCAACCGTCTACCTGTTCTATTCATTGTTCTACTTGTAGAAAGTTACAAATAATTTCCGTTAAAGTATTAAAAATGGGGCTCGTAGTTCACTTAAACTTGAAGATCAAATAATTGGCGAATTGTACTGTTTGGATGCTTTGCATATATGTTTCTTAGACTATATGGACGCAATATATACAAGGATTTCAAACGTCTACCTGTTCCATTCATTGTTCTACTTGTCGAAAGTTACAAATTATTTCCGATGAAGGATTAACAATGGGGCTCGTTGTTCACTTAAACTTGAAGAACAATAAATTGGCGAATTGTACTGTTTGGATGCTTTGCATATATGTTTCTTAAACTATATAGAAGCAATATATACAAAGATTTCAACAGTCTAACTGTTCTATTCATTGTTCTACTTGTAGAAAGTTACAAATAATTTCCCTTTCATGATTATCAATGGGGCTCGTAGTTCACTTAAACTTGAAGAACAAAAAATTGGCGAATGGTACTGTTTGGATGCTTTGCATATATGTTTCTTAGACTATATAGAAGCAATATATACAATGATTTCAACCGTCTACCTATTCCATTCATTGTTCTACTTGCCGAAATTTACAAATAATTTCCTTTAAAGGATTAACAATGGGGCTCGTAGTTCACTTAAACTTGAAGAACAATAAATTGGCGAATTGTACTGTTTGGATGCTTTGCATATATGTTTCTTATACTATATAGACGCAATATATACAAGGATTTCAACCGTCTACCTGTTCCATTCTTTGTTCTACTTGTCGAAATTTACAAATAATTTCCTTTAAAGGATTAACAGTGTGGCTCGTAGTTCACTTAAACTTGAAGAACAAAAAATTGGCGAATTGTACTGTTTGGATGCTTTGCATATATGTTTCTTAGACTATTTAGAAGCAATATATAAAGATTTCACCCGTCTACCTGTACTATTCATTGTTCTACTTGTAGAAAGTTACAAATAATTTCCATTTCATGATTATCAATGGGGCCCGCTGTTCACTTAAACTTGAAGATCAAAAAATTGGCGATTGTTACTGTTTAGATGCTTTGCATATAAGTTTCTTAGACTATATAGAAGCAACATATACAAAGATTTCAACCGTCTACCTGTTCTATTCATTGTTCTACTTGTAGAAAGTTACAAATAATTTCCGTTAAAGTATTAAAAATGGGGCTCGTAGTTCACTTAAACTTGAAGATCAAATAATTGGCGAATTGTACTGTTTGGATGCTTTGCATATATGTTTCTTAGACTATATAGACGCAATATATACAAGGATTTCAAACGTCTACCTGTTCCATTCATTGTTCTACTTGTCGAAAGTTACAAATAATTTCCGATAAAGGATTAACAATGGGGCTCGTTGTTCACTTAAACTTGAAGAACAATAAATTGGCGAATTGTACTGTTTGGATGCTTTGCATATATGTTTCTTAAACTATATAGAAGCAATATATACAAAGATTTCAACAGTCTAACTGTTCTATTCATTGTTCTACTTGTAGAAAGTTACAAATAATTTCCCTTTCATGATTATCAATGGGGCTCGTAGTTCACTTAAACTTGAAGAACAAAAAATTGGCGAATGGTACTGTTTGGATGCTTTGCATATATGTTTCTTAGACTATATAGAAGCAATATATACAATGATTTCAACCGTCTACCTATTCCATTCATTGTTCTACTTGCCGAAATTTACAAATAATTTCCTTTAAAGGATTAACAATGGGGCTCGTTGTTCACTTAAACTTGAAGAACAATAAATTGGCGAATTGTACTGTTTGGATGCTTTGCATATATGTTTCTTAGACTATTTAGAAGCAATATATACATTGACTTCAACCGTCTACCTGTTCCATTCATTGTTCTACTTGTCGCAAGTTACAAATAATTTCCGTTAAAGTATTAACAATGGGGCTCGTAGTTCACTTAAACTTGAAGATCAAATAATTGGCGAATTGTACTGTTTGGATGAAATGCAGATATGTTTCTTAGACTATATAGAAGCAATATATACAATGATTTCAACCGTCTACATGATCCATTCATTATTCTACTTGTCGAAATTTACAAATAATTTCCTTTAAAGGATTAACAATGGGGCTCGTAGTTCATTTAATCATGAAGATGAAATAATTGGCGAATTGTACTGTTTGGATGCTTTGCATATGTTTCTCTTAGATCATATAGAAGCAATATATACAATGATTTCAACCGTCTACCTGTTCTATTCAATGTTCTACTTGTCGAAAGTTACAAATAATTTCCGATAACGGATTAACCATTGGGGCTCATTGTTCACTTAAACTTGAAGAACAAAAACTTGGCGAATGGTACTGTTTGGATGCTTTGCATATATGTTTCTTAGACTATGTAGAAGCAATATATACAATGATTTCAACCGTCTACCTATTCCATTCATTGTTCTACTTGCCGAAATTTACAAATAATTTCCTTTAAAGGATTAACAATGGGGCTCGTTGTTCACTTAAACTTGAAGAACAATAAATTGGCGAATTGTACTGTTTGGATGCTTTGCATATATGTTTCTTATACTATATAGACGCAATATATACAAGGATTTCAACCGTCTACCTGTTCCATTCTTTGTTCTACTTGTCGAAATTTACAAATAATTTCCTTTAAAGGATTAACAATGGGGCTCGTAGTTCACTTAAACTTGAAGAACAATAAATTGGCGAATTGTACTGTTTGGATGCTTTGCATATATGTTTCTTATACTATATAGACGCAATATATACAAGGATTTCAACCGTCTACCTGTTCCATTCTTTGTTCTACTTGTCGAAATTTACAAATAATTTCCTTTAAAGGATTAACAGTGTGGCTCGTAGTTCACTTAAACTTGAAGAACAAAAAATTGGCGAATTGTACTGTTTGGATGCTTTGCATATATGTTTCTTAGACTATTTAGAAGCAATATATAGAAAGATTTCACCCGTCTACCTGTACTATTCATTGTTCTACTTGTAGAAAGTTACAAATAATTTCCATTTCATGATTATCAATGGGGCCCGCTGTTCACTTAAACTTGAAGATCAAAAAATTGGCGATTGTTACTGTTTAGATGCTTTTCATATAAGTTTCTTAGACTATATAGAAGCAACATATACAAAGATTTCAACCGTCTACCTGTTCTATTCATTGTTCTACTTGTAGAAAGTTACAAATAATTTCCGTTAAAGTATTAAAAATGGGGCTCGTAGTTCACTTAAACTTGAAGATCAAATAATTGGCGAATTGTACTGTTTGGATGCTTTGCATATATGTTTCTTAGACTATATAGACGCAATATATACAAGGATTTCAAACGTCTACCTGTTCCATTCATTGTTCTACTTGTCGAAAGTTACAAATAATTTCCGATAAAGGATTAACGATTGGGGCTCATTGTTCACTTAAACTTGAAGAACAAAAAATTGGCGAATTGTACTGTTTGGATGCTTTGCATATATGTTTCTTATACTATATAGAAGCAATATATACAAAGATTTCAACCGTCTACCTGTTCCATTCACTGTTCTACTTGTCGAAAGTTACAAATAATTTCCGATAAAGGATTAACAATGGGGCTCATTGTTCACTTAAACTTGAAGAACAAAAAATTGTCGAATTGTACTATTTGGATGCTTTGCATATATGTTTCTTAGACTATATAGAAGCAATATATACAATGATTTCAACCGTCTACCTGTTCCATTCATTGTTCTACTTGTCGACAGTATCAAATAATTTCCTTTAAAGGATTAACAATGGGGCTCGTTGTTCACTTAAACTTGAAGAACAAAAAATTGGCGAATGGTACTGTTTGGATGCTTTGCATGTATGTTTCTTAGACTATATAGACGCAATATATAGAAAGATTTCACCCGTCTACCTGTACTATTCATTGTTCTACTTGTAGAAAGTTACAAATAATTTCCATTTCATGATTATCAATGGGGCTCGCTGTTCACTTAAACTTGAAGATCAAAAAATTGGCGATTGTTACTGTTTAGATGCTTTGCATATAAGTTTCTTAGACTATATAGAAGCAACATATACTAAGATTTCAACCGTCTACCTGTTCTATTCATTGTTCTACTTGTAGAAAGTTACAAATAATTTCCGTTAAAGTATTAAAAATGGGGCTCGTAGTTCACTTAAACTTGAAGATCAAATAATTGGCGAATTGTACTGTTTGGATGCTTTGCATATATGTTTCTTAGACTATATAGACGCAATATATACAAGGATTTCAAACGTCTACCTGTTCCATTCATTGTTCTACTTGTCGAAAGTTACAAATAATTTCCGTTAAAGGATTAACAATGGTGCTCGTAGTTCACTTAAACTTGAAGAACTAAAAATTGGCGAATGGTACTGTTTGGATGCTTTGCATATATGTTTCTTAGATTATATAGAAGCAATATATACAAAGATTTCAACCGTCTACCTGTTCCATTCATTGTTCTACTTGTCGAAATTTACAAATAATTTCCAATAAAGGATTAACCATTGGGGCTCATTGTCCACATACACTTGAAGAACAAAAAATTGGCGAATGGTACTGTTTGGATGCTTTGCATATATGTTTCTTAGACTATATGGAAGCAATATATACAAAGATTTCAACCGTCTACGTGTTCCAATCATTGTTCTACTTGTAGAAAGTTACAATTAATTTCCGTTAAAGGATTAACAATGGGGCTCGTAGTTCACTTAAACTTGAAGAACAAAAAATTCGTGAATTGTACTGTTTGGATGATTTGCATATATGTTTCGTAGATTATATAGAAGCAATATATACAATGATTTCAACCGTCTACCTGACCCATTCATTGTTTTACTTGTCGAAATTTACAAATAATTTCCTTTAAAGGATTAACAATGGGGCTCGTAGTTCACTTAAACTTGAAGAACAAAAAATTGGCGAATTGTACTGTTTGGATGCTTTGCATATATGTTTCTTAGACTATTTAGAAGCAATATATACATTGACTTCAACCGTCTACCTGTTCCATTCATTGTTCTACTTGTCGCAAGTTACAAATAATTTCCGTTAAAGTATTAACAATGGGGCTCGTAGTTCACTTAAACTTGAAGATCAAATAATTGGCGAATTGTACTGTTTGGATGAAATGCAGATATGTTTCTTAGACTATATGGAAGCAATATATACAATGATTTCAACCGGCTACATGATCCATTCATTATTCTACTTGTCGAAATTTACAAATAATTTCCTTTAAAGGATTAACAATGGGGCTCGTAGTTCATTTAATCATGAAGATGAAATAATTGGCGAATTGTACTGTTTGGATGCTTTGCATATGTTTCTCTTAGATCATATAGAAGCAATATATACAATGATTTCAACCGTCTACCTGTTCCATTCATTGTTCTACTTGTCGAAAGTTACAAATAATTTCCGTTAAGGGATTAACAATGGGGATCGTAGTTTACTTAAACTTGAAGAACTAAAAATTGGCGAATTGTACTGTTTGGATGCTTTGCATATATGTTTCTTAGACTATATAGAAGCAATATATACAATGATTTCAACCGTCTACCTGTTCCATTCATTGTTCTACTTGTCGAAAGTTACAAATAATTTCCGATAAAGGATTAACCATTGGGGCTCATTGTTCACTTAAACTTGAAGAACAAAAAATTGGCGTATTGTACTGTTTGGATGCTTTGCATATATGTTTCTTATACTATATAGAAGCAATATATACAAAGATTTCAACCGTCTACCTGTTCCATTCACTGTTCTACTTGTCGAAAGTTACAAATAATTTCCGATAAAGGATTAACAATGGGGCTCATTGTTCACTTAAACTTGAAGAACAAAAAATTGTCGAATTGTACTATTTGGATGCTTTGCATATATGTTTCTTAGACTATATAGAAGCAATATATACAATGATTTCAACCGTCTACCTGTTCCATTCATTGTTCTACTTGTCGACAGTATCAAATAATTTCCTTTAAAGGATTAACAATGGGGCTCGTTGTTCACTTAAACTTGAAGAACAAAAAATTGGCGAATGGTACTGTTTGGATGCTTTGCATGTATGTTTCTTAGACTATATAGACGCAATATATAGAAAGATTTCACCCGTCTACCTGTACTATTCATTGTTCTACTTGTAGAAAGTTACAAATAATTTCCATTTCATGATTATCAATGGGGCTCGCTGTTCACTTAAACTTGAAGATCAAAAAATTGGCGATTGTTACTGTTTAGATGCTTTGCATATAAGTTTCTTAGACTATATAGAAGCAACATATACAAAGATTTCAACCGTCTACCTGTTCTATTCATTGTTCTACTTGTAGAAAGTTACAAATAATTTCCGTTAAAGTATTAAAAATGGGGCTCGTAGTTCACTTAAACTTGAAGATCAAATAATTGGCGAATTGTACTGTTTGGATGCTTTGCATATATGTTTCTTAGACTATATAGACGCAATATATACAAGGATTTCAAACGTCTACCTGTTCCATTCATTGTTCTACTTGTCGAAAGTTACAAATAATTTCCGTTAAAGGATTAACAATGGTGCTCGTAGTTCACTTAAACTTGAAGAACTAAAAATTGGCGAATGGTACTGTTTGGATGCTTTGCATATATGTTTCTTAGATTATATAGAAGCAATATATACAAAGATTTCAACCGTCTACCTGTTCCATTCATTGTTCTACTTGTCGAAAATTACAAATAATTTCCAATAAAGGATTAACCATTGGGGCTCATTGTCCACATACACTTGAAGAACAAAAAATTGGCGAATGGTACTGTTTGGATGCTTTGCATATATGTTTCTTAGACTATATGGAAGCAATATATACAAAGATTTCAACCGTCTACGTGTTCCAATCATTGTTCTACTTGTAGAAAGTTACAATTAATTTCCGTTAAAGGATTAACAATGGGGCTCGTAGTTCACTTAAACTTGAAGAACAAAAAATTCGTGAATTGTACTGTTTGGATGATTTGCATATATGTTTCGTAGATTATATAGAAGCAATATATACAATGATTTCAACCGTCTACCTGACCCATTCATTGTTTTACTTGTCGAAATTTACAAATAATTTCCTTTAAAGGATTAACAATGGGGCTCGTAGTTCACTTAAACTTGAAGAACAAAAAATTGGCGAATTGTACTGTTTGGATGCTTTGCATATATGTTTCTTAGACTATTTAGAAGCAATATATACATTGACTTCAACCGTCTACCTGTTCCATTCATTGTTCTACTTGTCGCAAGTTACAAATAATTTCCGTTTAAGTATTAACAATGGGGCTCGTAGTTCACTTAAACTTGAAGAACAAAAAATTGGCAAATGGTACTGTTTGGATGCTTTGCGTACATGTTTCTTAGACTATATGGAAGCAATATGTACAAAGATTTCAACCGTCTACGTGTTCCAATCATTGTTCTACTTGTCGAAATTTACAAATAATTTCCTTTAAAGGATTAACAATGGGGCTCGTTGTTCACTTAAACTTTGGAGAACAAGAAATTGGCGAATTGTACTGTTTGGATGCTTTGCATATATGTTTCTTAGACTATATAGAAGCAATATATACAATGATTTCAACCGTCTACCTATTCCATTCATTGTTCTACTTGCCGAAATTTACAAATAATTTCCTTTAAAGGATTAACAATGGGGCTCGTTTTTCACTTAAACTTGAAGAACAATAAATTGGCGAATTGTACTGTTTGGATGCTTTGCATATATGTTTCTTAGACTATATAGACGCAATATATACAAGGATTTCAAACGTCTACCTGTTCCATTCATTGTTCTACTTGTCGAAAGTTACAAATAATTTCCGAGAAAGGATTAACGATTGGGGCTCATTGTTCACTTAAACTTGAAGAACAAAAAATTGGCGAATTGTACTGTTTGGATGCTTTGCATATATGTTTCTTATACTATATAGAAGCAATATATACAAAGATTTCAACCGTCTACCTGTTCCATTCACTGTTCTACTTGTCGAAAGTTACAAATAATTTCCGATAAAGGATTAACAATGGGGCTCATTGTTCACTTAAACTTGAAGAACAAAAAATTGTCGAATTGTACTATTTGGATGCTTTGCATATATGTTTCTTAGACTATAAAGAAGCAATATATACAATGATTTCAACCGTCTACCTGTTCCATTCATTGTTCTACTTGTCGACAGTATCAAATAATTTCCGTTAAGGGATTAACAATGGGGATCGTAGTTTACTTAAACTTGAAGAACAAAAAGTTGGCGAATTGTAATGTTTGGATGATTTGCAGATATGTTTCTTAGACTATATAGAAGCAATATATACAATGATTTCAACCGTCTACCTATTCCATTCATTGTTCTACTTGCCGAAATTTACAAATAATTTCCTTTAAAGGATTAATAATGGGGCTCGTAGTTCACTTAAACTTGAAGAGCAAAAAATTGGCGAATTGTACTGTTTGGACGCTATGCATATATGTTTCTTAGACTATATAGAAGCAATATATACAATGATTTCAACCGTCTACCTGTTCCATTCATGGTTCTACTTGTCGAAAATTACAAATAATTTCCGATAAAGGATTAACCATTGGGGCTCATTGTTCACTTAAACTTGAAGAACAAAAAATTGGCGAATTGTACTGTTTGGATGCTTTGCATATATGTTTCTTAGACTATATAGAAGCAATATATACAATGATTTCAACCGTCTACCTGTTCTATTCATTGTTCTACTTGTCGAAAATTACAAATAATTTGCGATAAAGGATTAACCATTGGGGCTCATTGTTCACTTAAACTTGAAGAACAAAAAATTGGCAAATGGTACTGTTTGGATGCTTTGCGTACATGTTTCTTAGACTATATGGAAGCAATATGTACAAAGATTTCAACCGTCTACGTGTTCCAATCATTGTTCTACTTGTCGAAATTTACAAATAATTTCCTTTAAAGGATTAACAATGGGGCTCGTTGTTCACTTAAACTTTGGAGAACAAGAAATTGGCGAATTGTACTGTTTGGATGCTTTGCATATATGTTTCTTAGACTATATAGAAGCAATATATACAATGATTTCAACCGTCTACCTATTCCATTCATTGTTCTACTTGCCGAAATTTACAAATAATTTCCTTTAAAGGATTAACAATGGGGCTCGTTGTTCACTTAAACTTGAAGAACAATAAATTGGCGAATTGTACTGTTTGGATGCTTTGCATATATGTTTCTTAGACTATATAGACGCAATATATACAAGGATTTCAAACGTCTACCTGTTCCATTCATTGTTCTACTTGTCGAAAGTTACAAATAATTTCCGGTAAAGGATTAACGATTGGGGCTCATTGTTCACTTAAACTTGAAGAACAAAAAATTGGCGAATTGTACTGTTTGGATGCTTTGCATATATGTTTCTTATACTATATAGAAGCAATATATACAAAGATTTCAACCGTCTACCTGTTCCATTCACTGTTCTACTTGTCGAAAGTTACAAATAATTTCCGATAAAGGATTAACAATGGGGCTCATTGTTCACTTAAACTTGAAGAACAAAAAATTGTCGAATTGTACTATTTGGATGCTTTGCATATATGTTTCTTAGACTATATAGAAGCAATATATACAATGATTTCAACCGTCTACCTGTTCCATTCATTGTTCTACTTGTCGACAGTATCAAATAATTTCCGTTAAGGGATTAACAATGGGGATCGTAGTTTACTTAAACTTGAAGAACAAAAAGTTGGCGAATTGTAATGTTTGGATGATTTGCAGATATGTTTCTTAGACTATATAGAAGCAATATATACAATGATTTCAACCGTCTACCTATTCCATTCATTGTTCTACTTGCCGAAATTTACAAATAATTTCCTTTAAAGGATTAATAATGGGGCTCGTAGTTCACTTAAACTTGAAGAGCAAAAAATTGGCGATTGTTACTGTTTAGATGCTTTGCATATAAGTTTCATAGACTACATAGAAGCAACATATACAAAGATTTCAAACGTCTACCTGTTCCATTCATTGTTCTACTTGTCGAAAGTTACAAATAATTTCCGATAAAGGATTAACGATTGGGGCTCATTGTTCACTTAAACTTGAAGAACAAAAAATTGGCGAATTGTACTGTTTGGATGCTTTGCATATATGTTTCTTATACTATATAGAAGCAATATATACAAAGATTTCAACCGTCTACCTGTTCCATTCACTGTTCTACTTGTCGAAAGTTACAAATAATTTCCGATAAAGGATTAACAATGGGGCTCATTGTTCACTTAAACTTGAAGAACAAAAAATTGTCGAATTGTACTATTTGGATGCTTTGCATATATGTTTCTTAGACTATATAGAAGCAATATATACAATGATTTCAACCGTCTACCTGTTCCATTCATTGTTCTACTTGTCGACAGTATCAAATAATTTCCGTTAAGGGATTAACAATGGGGATCGTAGTTTACTTAAACTTGAAGAACAAAAAGTTGGCGAATTGTAATGTTTGGATGATTTGCAGATATGTTTCTTAGACTATATAGAAGCAATATATACAATGATTTCAACCGTCTACCTATTCCATTCATTGTTCTACTTGCCGAAATTTACAAATAATTTCCTTTAAAGGATTAACAATGGGTCTCGTAGTTCACTTAAACTTGAAGAACAAAAAATTGGCGAATTGAACTGTTTGGATGCTTTGCATATATGTTTCGTAGACTATATAGAAGCAATATATACAATGATTTCAACCGTCTACCTGTTCCATTCATGGTTCTACTTGTCGAAAATTACAAATAATTTCCGATAAAGGATTAACCATTGGGGCTCATTGTTCACTTAAACTTGAAGAACAAAAAATTGGCGAATTGTACTGTTTGGATGCTTTGCATATATGTTTCTTAGACTATGTAGAAGCAATATATACAATTATTTCAACAGTCTACCTGTTCCATTCATTGTTCTACTTGTCGAAAGTTACAAATAATTTCCTTTAAAGGATTAACAATGGGGCTCGTAGTTCACTTAAACTTGAAGAACAAAAAATTGGCGAATGGTACTGTTTGGATGCTTTGCATATATGTTTCGTAGACTATATAGAAGCAATATATACAATGATTTCAACCGTCTACATGATCCATTCATTGTTCTACTTGTCGCAAGTTACAAATAATTTCCGTTAAAGTATTAACAATGGGGCTCGTAGTTCACTTAAACTTGAAGATCAAATAATTGGCGAATTGTACTGTTTGGATGATTTGCAGATATGTTTCTTAGACTATATAGAAGCAATATATACATTGATTTCAACCGTCTACCTGTTCCATTCATTGTTCTACTTGTCGAAAGTCACAAATAATTTCCGTTAAGGGATTAACAATGGGGATCGTAGTTTACTTAAACTTGAAGAACAAAAAATTGGCGAATTGTACTGTTTGGATGCTTTGCATATATGTTTCTTAGACTATATAGAAGCAATATATACAATTATTTCAACAGTCTACCTGTTCCATTCATTGTTCTACTTGTCGAAATTTACAAATAATTTCCTTTAAAGGATTAACAATGGGGCTCGTAGTTCACTTAAACTTGAAGAACAAAAAATTGGCGAATGGTACTGTTTGGATGCTTTGCATATATGTTTCTTAGACTATATTGAAGCAATATATACAATGATTCCAACCGTCCACATGATCCATTCATTGTTCTACTTGTCGAAATTTACAAATAATTTCCTTTAAAGGATTAACAATGGGGCTCGTAGTTCACTTAAACTTGAAGAACAAAAAATTGGCGAATGGTACTGTTTGGATGCTTTGCATATATGTTTCTTAGATTATATAGAAGCAATATATACAAAGATTTCAACCGTCTACCTGTTCCATTCATTGTTCTACTTGTCGAAAGTTACAAATAATTTCCTTTAAAGGATTAACAATGGGGCTCGTAATTCACTTAAACTTGAAGAACAAAAAATTGGCGAATGGTACTGTTTGGATGCTTTGCATATATGTTTCGTAGAATATATAGAAGCAATATATACAATGATTTCAACCGTCTACATGATCCATTCATTGTTCTACTTGTCGAAATTTAGAAATAATTTCCTTTAAAGTATTAACAATGGGGCTCGTAGTTCACTTAAACTTGAAGAACAAAAAATTGGCGAATTGTACTGTTTGGATGCTTTTCATATATGTTTCTTAGACTATTTAGAAGCAATATATAGAAAGATTTCACCCGTCTACCTGTACTATTCATTGTTCCACATGTAGAAACTTACAAATAATTTCCATTTCATGATTATCAATGGGGCTCGCTGTTCACTTAAACTTGAAGATCAAAAAATTGGCGATTGTTACCGTTTAGATGCTTTGCATATATGTTTCTTAGATTATATAGAAGCAATATATACAAAGATTTCAACCGTCTACCTGTTCCATTCATTGTTCTACTTGTCGAAAATTACAAATAATTTCCGATAAAGGATTAACAATGGGGCTCGTAGATCACTTAAACTTGAAGAACAAAAAATTGGCGAATTGTACTGTTTGGATGCTTTGCATATATGTTTCTTATACTATATAGAAGCAATATATACAAAGATTTCAACCGTCTACCTGTTTCATTCAATGTTCTACTTGTCGAAATTTACAAATAATTTCCTTTAAAGGATTAACAATGGGGCTCGTTGTTCACTTAAACTTGACGAACAAAAAATTGGCGAATGGTACTGTTTGGATGCTTTGCATATATGTTTCTTAGACTATATAGAAGCAATATATACATTGATTTCATCCGTCTACCTGTTCCATTCATTGTTCTACTTGTCGCAAGTTACAAATAATTTCCGTTAAAGTATTAACAATGGGGCTCGTAGTTCACTTAAACTTGAAGATCAAATAATTGGCGAATTGTACTGTTTGGATGATTTGCAGATATGTTTCTTAGACTATATAGAAGCAATATATACAATGATTTCAACCGTCTACCTATTCCATTCATTGTTCTACTTGCCGAAATTTACAAATAATTTCCTTTAAAGGATTAACAATGGGGCTCGTAGTTCACTTAAACTTGAAGAGCAAAAAATTGGCGAATTGTACTGTTTGGATGCTTTGCATATATGTTTCTTAGACTATATAGAAGCAATATATACAATGATTTCAACAGTCTACCTGTTCCATTCATTGTTCTACTTGTCGAAAGTTACAAATAATTTCCTTTAAAGGATTTGCAATGGGGCTCGTAGTTCACTTAAACTTGAAGAACAAAAAATTGGCGAATGGTACTGTTTGGATGCTTTGCATATATGTTTCGTAGACTATATAGAAGCAATATATACAATGATTTCAACCGTCTACATGATCCATTCATTGTTCTACTTGTCGCAAGTTACAAATAATTTCCGTTAAAGTATTAACAATGGTGCTCGTAGTTCACTTAGACTTGAAGATCAAATAATTGGCGAATTGTACTGTTTGGATGATTTGCAGATATGTTTCTTAGACTATATAGAAGCAATATATACAATGATTTCAACCGTCTACCTATTCCATTCATTGCTCTACTTGCCGAAATTGACAAATAATTTCCTTTAAAGGATTAACAATGGGGCTCGTAGTTCACTTAAACTTGAAGAGCAAAAAGTTGGCGAATTGTACTGTTTGGACGCTATGCATATATGTTTCTTAGACTATATAGAAGCAATATATACAATGATTTCAACAGTCTACCTGTTCCATTCATTGTTCTACTTGTCGAAATTTACAAATAATTTCCTTTAAAGGATTAACAATGGGGCTCGTAGCTCACTTAAACTTGAAGAACAAAAAATTGGCGAATGGTACTGTTTGGATGCTTTGCATATATGTTTCTTAGACTATATAGAAGCAATATATACAAAGATTTCAACAGTCCTCCTGTTCCATTCATTGTTCTACTTGTCGAAAGTTACAAATAATTTCCGATAACGGATTAACCATTGGGGCTCATTGTTCACTTAAACTTGAAGAACAAAAAATTGGCGAATTGTACTGTTTGGATGCTTTGCATATATGTTTCTTAGACTATATAGAAGCAACATATACAATGATTTCAACCGTCTACCTGTTCCATTCATTGTTCTACTTGTCGACAGTTTCAAATAGTTTCCGTTAAGGGATTAACAATGGGGATCGTAGTTTACTTAAAGTTGAAGAACAAAAAATTGGCGAATTGTACTGTTTGGATGCTTTTCATATATGTTTCTTAGACTATTTAGAAGCAATATATAGAAAGATTTCACCCGTCTACCTGTACTATTCATTGTTCTACTTGTAGAAAGTTACAAATAATTTCCATTTCATGATTATCAATGGGGCTCGCTGTTCACTTAAACTTGAAGATCAAAAAATTGGCGATTGTTACCGTTTAGATGCTTTGCATATATGTTTCTTAGATTATATAGAAGCAATATATACAAAGATTTCAACCGTCTACCTGTTCCATTCATTGTTCTACTTGTCGAAAATTACAAATAATTTCCGATAAAGGATTAACAATGGGGCTCGTTGTTCACTTAAACTTGAAGAACAATAAATTGGCGAATTGTACTGTTTGGATGCTTTGCATATATGTTTCTTAGACTATATAGAAGCAATATATACAATGATTTCAAACGTCTACCTGTTCCATTCATTGTTCTACTTGTCGAAAGTTACACTTAATTTCCGTTGATGGATTAACAATGGGGCTCGTAGTTCACTTAAACTTGAAGAACAAAAAATTGGCGAATGGTACTGTTTGGGTGCTTTGCATATATGTTTCTTAGACTATATAGAAGCAATATATACAAAGATTTCAACCGTCTACCTGTTCCATTCATTGTTCTATTTGTCGAAAATTACAAATAATTTCCGATAAAGGATTAACAATGGGGCTCGTAGTTCACTTAAACTTGAAGAACAAAAAAATTGGCGAATGGTACTGTTTGGATGCTTTGAATATATGTTTCTTAGATTATATAGAAGCAATATATACAAAGATTTCAACCGTCTACCTGTTCCATTCATTGTTGTACTTGTCGGAAGTTACAAATAATTTCCTTTAAAGGATTAACAATGGGGCTCGTTGTTCACTTAAACTTGACGAACAAAAAATTGGCGAATGGTACTGTTTGGATGCTTTGCATATATGTTTCGTAGACTATATAGAAGCAATATATACAATGATTTCAACCGTCTACATGATCCATTCATTGTTCTACTTGTCGCAAGTTACAAATAATTTCCGTTAAAGTATTAACAATGGGGCTCGTAGTTCACTTAAACTTGAAGATCAAATAATTGGCGAATTGTACTGTTTGGATGATTTGCAGATATGTTTCTTAGACTATATAGAAGCAATATATACAATGATTTCAACCGTCTACCTATTCCATTCATTGCTCCACTTGCCGAAATTGACAAATAATTTCCTTTAAAGGATTAACAATGGGGCTCGTAGTTCACTTAAACTTGAAGAGCAAAAAGTTGGCGAATTGTACTGTTTGGACGCTATGCATATATGTTTCTTAGACTATATAGAAGCAATATATACAATGATTTCAACAGTCTACCTGTTCCATTCATTGTTCTACTTGTCGAAATTTACAAATAATTTCCTTTAAAGGATTAACAATGGGGCTCATTGTTCACTTAAACTTGAAGAACAATAAATTGGCGAATTGTACTGTTTGGATGCTTTGCATATATGTTTCTTAGACTATATAGAAGCAATATATACAAAGATTTCAAGCGTCTACCTGTTCCATTCATTGTTCTACTTGTCGGAAGTTACAAATAATTTCCGATAAAGGATTAACCATTGGGGCTCATTGTTCACTTAAACTTGAAGAACAAATAATTGGCGAATTGTACTGCTTGGATGCTTTGCATATATGTTTCTTAGACTATATAGAAGCAATATATACAAAGATTTCAACCGTCTACCTGTTCCATTCATTGTTCTACTTGTCGAAATTTACAAATAATTTCCTTTAAAGGATTAACAATGGGGCTCGTAGTTCACTTAAACTTGAAGAACAAAAAATTGGCGAATGGTACTGTTTGGATGCTTTGCATATATGTTTCTTAGACTATATAGAAGCAATATATACAAAGATTTCAACCGTCTACCTGTTCCATTCATTGTTGTACTTGTCGGAAGTTACAAATAATTTCCGATAACGGATTAAGCATTGGGGCTCGTTGTTCACTTAAACTTGAAGAACAAAAAATTGGCGAATTGTACTGTTTGGATGCTTTGCATATATGTTTCTTATACTATATAGAAGCAATATATACAAAGATTTCAACCGTCTACCTGTTTCATTCAATGTTCTACTTGTCGAAATTTACAAATAATTTCCTTTAAAGGATTAACAATGGGGCTCGTTGTTCACTTAAACTTGACGAACAAAAAATTGGCGAATGGTACTGTTTGGATGCTTTGCATATATGTTTCTTAGACTATATAGAAGCAATATATACATTGATTTCATCCGTCTACCTGTTCCATTCATTGTTCTACTTGTCGCAAGTTACAAATAATTTCCGTTAAAGTATTAACAATGGGGCTCGTAGTTCACTTAAACTTGAAGATCAAATAATTGGCGAATTGTACTGTTTGGATGATTTGCAGATATGTTTCTTAGACTATATAGAAGCAATATATACAATGATTTCAACCGTCTACCTATTCCATTCATTGTTCTACTTGCCGAAATTTACAAATAATTTCCTTTAAAGGATTAACAATGGGGCTCGTAGTTCACTTAAACTTGAAGAGCAAAAAATTGGCGAATTGTACTGTTTGGATGCTTTGCATATATGTTTCTTAGACTATATAGAAGCAATATATACAATGATTTCAACAGTCTACCTGTTCCATTCATTGTTCTACTTGTCGAAAGTTACAAATAATTTCCTTTAAAGGATTTACAATGGGGCTCGTAGTTCACTTAAACTTGAAGAACAAAAAATTGGCGAATGGTACTGTTTGGATGCTTTGCATATATGTTTCGTAGACTATATAGAAGCAATATATACAATGATTTCAACCGTCTACATGATCCATTCATTGTTCTACTTGTCGCAAGTTACAAATAATTTCCGTTAAAGTATTAACAATGGTGCTCGTAGTTCACTTAAACTTGAAGATCAAATAATTGGCGAATTGTACTGTTTGGATGATTTGCAGATATGTTTCTTAGACTATATAGAAGCAATATATACAATGATTTCAACCGTCTACCTATTCCATTCATTGCTCTACTTGCCGAAATTGACAAATAATTTCCTTTAAAGGATTAACAATGGGGCTCGTAGTTCACTTAAACTTGAAGAGCAAAAAGTTGGCGAATTGTACTGTTTGGACGCTATGCATATATGTTTCTTAGACTATATAGAAGCAATATATACAATGATTTCAACAGTCTACCTGTTCCATTCATTGCTCTACTTGTCGAAATTTACAAATAATTTCCTTTAAAGGATTAACAATGGGGCTCGTAGCTCACTTAAACTTGAAGAACAAAAAATTGGCGAATAGTACTGTTTGGATGCTTTGCATATATGTTTCTTAGACTATATAGAAGCAATATATAGAAAGATTTCACCCGTCTACCTGTACTATTCATTGTTCTACTTGTAGAAAGTTACAAATAATTTCCATTTCATGATTATCAATGGGGCTCGCTGTTCACTTAAACTTGAAGATCAAAAAATTGGCGATTGTTACCGTTTAGATGCTTTGCATATATGTTTCTTAGATTATATAGAAGCAATATATACAAAGATTTCAACCGTCTACCTGTTCCATTCATTGTTCTACTTGTCGAAAATTACAAATAATTTCCGATAAAGGATTAACAATGGGGCTCGTTGTTCACTTAAACTTGAAGAACAATAAATTGGCGAATTGTACTGTTTGGATGCTTTGCATATATGTTTCTTAGACTATATAGAAGCAATATATACAATGATTTCAAACGTCTACCTGTTCCATTCATTGTTGTACTTGTCGGAAGTTACAAATAATTTCCGATAACGGATTAAGCATTGGGGCTCATTGTTCACTTAAACTTGAAGAACAAAAAATTGGCGAATTGTACTGTTTGGATGCTTTGCATATATGTTTCTTAGACTATATAGAAGCAATATATACAAAGATTTCAAGCGTCTAAATGTTCCATTCATTGTTCTACTTGTCGAAAGTTACAAATAATTTCCGATAAAGGATTAACAATTGGGGCTCATTGTTCACTTAAACTTGAAGAACAAATAATTGGCGAATTGTACTGCTTGGATGCTTTGCATATATGTTTCTTAGACTATATAGAAGCAATATATACAAAGATTTCAACCGTCTACCTGTTCCATTCATTGTTCTACTTGTCGAAATTTACAAATAATTTCCTTTAAAGGATTAACAATGGGGCTCGTAGTTCACTTAAACTTGAAGAACAAAAAATTGGCGAATGGTACTGTTTGGATGCTTTGCATATATGTTTCTTAGACTATATAGAAGCAATATATACAAAGATTTCAACCGTCTACCTGTTCCATTCATTGTTGTACTTGTCGGAAGTTACAAATAATTTCCGATAACGGATTAAGCATTGGGGCTCATTGTTCACTTAAACTTGAAGAACAAAAAATTGGCGAATTGTACTGTTTGGATGCTTTGCATATATGTTTCTTATACTATATAGAAGCAATATATACAAAGATTTCAACCGTCTACCTGTTTCATTCAATGTTCTACTTGTCGAAATTTACAAATAATTTCCTTTAAAGGATTAACAATGGGGCTCGTTGTTCACTTAAACTTGACGAACAAAAAATTGGCGAATGGTACTGTTTGGATGCTTTGCATATATGTTTCTTAGACTATATAGAAGCAATATATACATTGATTTCATCCGTCTACCTGTTCCATTCATTGTTCTACTTGTCGCAAGTTACAAATAATTTCCGTTAAAGTATTAACAATGGGGCTCGTAGTTCACTTAAACTTGAAGATCAAATAATTGGCGAATTGTACTGTTTGGATGATTTGCAGATATGTTTCTTAGACTATATAGAAGCAATATATACAATGATTTCAACCGTCTACCTATTCCATTCATTGTTCTACTTGCCGAAATTTACAAATAATTTCCTTTAAAGGATTAACAATGGGGCTCGTAGTTCACTTAAACTTGAAGAGCAAAAAATTGGCGAATTGTACTGTTTGGATGCTTTGCATATATGTTTCTTAGACTATATAGAAGCAATATATACAATGATTTCAACAGTCTACCTGTTCCATTCATTGTTCTACTTGTCGAAAGTTACAAATAATTTCCTTTAAAGGATTTGCAATGGGGCTCGTAGTTCACTTAAACTTGAAGAACAAAAAATTGGCGAATGGTACTGTTTGGATGCTTTGCATATATGTTTCGTAGACTATATAGAAGCAATATATACAATGATTTCAACCGTCTACATGATCCATTCATTGTTCTACTTGTCGCAAGTTACAAATAATTTCCGTTAAAGTATTAACAATGGTGCTCGTAGTTCACTTAGACTTGAAGATCAAATAATTGGCGAATTGTACTGTTTGGATGATTTGCAGATATGTTTCTTAGACTATATAGAAGCAATATATACAATGATTTCAACCGTCTACCTATTCCATTCATTGCTCTACTTGCCGAAATTGACAAATAATTTCCTTTAAAGGATTAACAATGGGGCTCGTAGTTCACTTAAACTTGAAGAGCAAAAAGTTGGCGAATTGTACTGTTTGGACGCTATGCATATATGTTTCTTAGACTATATAGAAGCAATATATACAATGATTTCAACAGTCTACCTGTTCCATTCATTGTTCTACTTGTCGAAATTTACAAATAATTTCCTTTAAAGGATTAACAATGGGGCTCGTAGCTCACTTAAACTTGAAGAACAAAAAATTGGCGAATGGTACTGTTTGGATGCTTTGCATATATGTTTCTTAGACTATATAGAAGCAATATATACAAAGATTTCAACAGTCCTCCTGTTCCATTCATTGTTCTACTTGTCGAAAGTTACAAATAATTTCCGATAACGGATTAACCATTGGGGCTCATTGTTCACTTAAACTTGAAGAACAAAAAATTGGCGAATTGTACTGTTTGGATGCTTTGCATATATGTTTCTTAGACTATATAGAAGCAATATATACAATGATTTCAACCGTCTACCTGTTCCATTCATTGTTCTACTTGTCGACAGTTTCAAATAGTTTCCGTTAAGGGATTAACAATGGGGATCGTAGTTTACTTAAAGTTGAAGAACAAAAAATTGGCGAATTGTACTGTTTGGATGCTTTTCATATATGTTTCTTAGACTATTTAGAAGCAATATATAGAAAGATTTCACCCGTCTACCTGTACTATTCATTGTTCTACTTGTAGAAAGTTACAAATAATTTCCATTTCATGATTATCAATGGGGCTCGCTGTTCACTTAAACTTGAAGATCAAAAAATTGGCGATTGTTACCGTTTAGATGCTTTGCATATATGTTTCTTAGATTATATAGAAGCAATATATACAAAGATTTCAACCGTCTACCTGTTCCATTCATTGTTCTACTTGTCGAAAATTACAAATAATTTCCGATAAAGGATTAACAATGGGGCTCGTTGTTCACTTAAACTTGAAGAACAATAAATTGGCGAATTGTACTGTTTGGATGCTTTGCATATATGTTTCTTAGACTATATAGAAGCAATATATACAATGATTTCAAACGTCTACCTGTTCCATTCATTGTTCTACTTGTCGAAAGTTACACATAATTTCCGTTGATGGATTAACAATGGGGCTCGTAGTTCACTTAAACTTGAAGAACAAAAAATTGGCGAATGGTACTGTTTGGGTGCTTTGCATATATGTTTCTTAGACTATATAGAAGCAATATATACAAAGATTTCAACCGTCTACCTGTTCCATTCATTGTTCTATTTGTCGAAAATTACAAATAATTTCCGATAAAGGATTAACAATGGGGCTCGTAGTTCACTTAAACTTGAAGAACAAAAAAATTGGCGAATGGTACTGTTTGGATGCTTTGAATATATGTTTCTTAGATTATATAGAAGCAATATATACAAAGATTTCAACCGTCTACCTGTTCCATTCATTGTTGTACTTGTCGGAAGTTACAAATAATTTCCTTTAAAGGATTAACAATGGGGCTCGTTGTTCACTTAAACTTGACGAACAAAAAATTGGCGAATGGTACTGTTTGGATGCTTTGCATATATGTTTCGTAGACTATATAGAAGCAATATATACAATGATTTCAACCGTCTACATGATCCATTCATTGTTCTACTTGTCGCAAGTTACAAATAATTTCCGTTAAAGTATTAACAATGGGGCTCGTAGTTCACTTAAACTTGAAGATCAAATAATTGGCGAATTGTACTGTTTGGATGATTTGCAGATATGTTTCTTAGACTATATAGAAGCAATATATACAATGATTTCAACCGTCTACCTATTCCATTCATTGCTCCACTTGCCGAAATTGACAAATAATTTCCTTTAAAGGATTAACAATGGGGCTCGTAGTTCACTTAAACTTGAAGAGCAAAAAGTTGGCGAATTGTACTGTTTGGACGCTATGCATATATGTTTCTTAGACTATATAGAAGCAATATATACAATGATTTCAACAGTCTACCTGTTCCATTCATTGTTCTACTTGTCGAAATTTACAAATAATTTCCTTTAAAGGATTAACAATGGGGCTCATTGTTCACTTAAACTTGAAGAACAATAAATTGGCGAATTGTACTGTTTGGATGCTTTGCATATATGTTTCTTAGACTATATAGAAGCAATATATACAAAGATTTCAAGCGTCTACCTGTTCCATTCATTGTTCTACTTGTCGGAAGTTACAAATAATTTCCGATAAAGGATTAACCATTGGGGCTCATTGTTCACTTAAACTTGAAGAACAAATAATTGGCGAATTGTACTGCTTGGATGCTTTGCATATATGTTTCTTAGACTATATAGAAGCAATATATACAAAGATTTCAACCGTCTACCTGTTCCATTCATTGTTCTACTTGTCGAAATTTACAAATAATTTCCTTTAAAGGATTAACAATGGGGCTCGTAGTTCACTTAAACTTGAAGAACAAAAAATTGGCGAATGGTACTGTTTGGATGCTTTGCATATATGTTTCTTAGACTATATAGAAGCAATATATACAAAGATTTCAACCGTCTACCTGTTCCATTCATTGTTGTACTTGTCGGAAGTTACAAATAATTTCCGATAACGGATTAAGCATTGGGGCTCGTTGTTCACTTAAACTTGAAGAACAAAAAATTGGCGAATTGTACTGTTTGGATGCTTTGCATATATGTTTCTTATACTATATAGAAGCAATATATACAAAGATTTCAACCGTCTACCTGTTTCATTCAATGTTCTACTTGTCGAAATTTACAAATAATTTCCTTTAAAGGATTAACAATGGGGCTCGTTGTTCACTTAAACTTGACGAACAAAAAATTGGCGAATGGTACTGTTTGGATGCTTTGCATATATGTTTCTTAGACTATATAGAAGCAATATATACATTGATTTCATCCGTCTACCTGTTCCATTCATTGTTCTACTTGTCGCAAGTTACAAATAATTTCCGTTAAAGTATTAACAATGGGGCTCGTAGTTCACTTAAACTTGAAGATCAAATAATTGGCGAATTGTACTGTTTGGATGATTTGCAGATATGTTTCTTAGACTATATAGAAGCAATATATACAATGATTTCAACCGTCTACCTATTCCATTCATTGTTCTACTTGCCGAAATTTACAAATAATTTCCTTTAAAGGATTAACAATGGGGCTCGTAGTTCACTTAAACTTGAAGAGCAAAAAATTGGCGAATTGTACTGTTTGGATGCTTTGCATATATGTTTCTTAGACTATATAGAAGCAATATATACAATGATTTCAACAGTCTACCTGTTCCATTCATTGTTCTACTTGTCGAAAGTTACAAATAATTTCCTTTAAAGGATTTACAATGGGGCTCGTAGTTCACTTAAACTTGAAGAACAAAAAATTGGCGAATGGTACTGTTTGGATGCTTTGCATATATGTTTCGTAGACTATATAGAAGCAATATATACAATGATTTCAACCGTCTACATGATCCATTCATTGTTCTACTTGTCGCAAGTTACAAATAATTTCCGTTAAAGTATTAACAATGGTGCTCGTAGTTCACTTAAACTTGAAGATCAAATAATTGGCGAATTGTACTGTTTGGATGATTTGCAGATATGTTTCTTAGACTATATAGAAGCAATATATACAATGATTTCAACCGTCTACCTATTCCATTCATTGCTCTACTTGCCGAAATTGACAAATAATTTCCTTTAAAGGATTAACAATGGGGCTCGTAGTTCACTTAAACTTGAAGAGCAAAAAGTTGGCGAATTGTACTGTTTGGACGCTATGCATATATGTTTCTTAGACTATATAGAAGCAATATATACAATGATTTCAACAGTCTACCTGTTCCATTCATTGCTCTACTTGTCGAAATTTACAAATAATTTCCTTTAAAGGATTAACAATGGGGCTCGTAGCTCACTTAAACTTGAAGAACAAAAAATTGGCGAATAGTACTGTTTGGATGCTTTGCATATATGTTTCTTAGACTATATAGAAGCAATATATAGAAAGATTTCACCCGTCTACCTGTACTATTCATTGTTCTACTTGTAGAAAGTTACAAATAATTTCCATTTCATGATTATCAATGGGGCTCGCTGTTCACTTAAACTTGAAGATCAAAAAATTGGCGATTGTTACCGTTTAGATGCTTTGCATATATGTTTCTTAGATTATATAGAAGCAATATATACAAAGATTTCAACCGTCTACCTGTTCCATTCATTGTTCTACTTGTCGAAAATTACAAATAATTTCCGATAAAGGATTAACAATGGGGCTCGTTGTTCACTTAAACTTGAAGAACAATAAATTGGCGAATTGTACTGTTTGGATGCTTTGCATATATGTTTCTTAGACTATATAGAAGCAATATATACAATGATTTCAAACGTCTACCTGTTCCATTCATTGTTGTACTTGTCGGAAGTTACAAATAATTTCCGATAACGGATTAAGCATTGGGGCTCATTGTTCACTTAAACTTGAAGAACAAAAAATTGGCGAATTGTACTGTTTGGATGCTTTGCATATATGTTTCTTATACTATATAGAAGCAATATATACAAAGATTTCAACCGTCTACCTGTTTCATTCAATGTTCTACTTGTCGAAATTTACAAATAATTTCCTTTAAAGGATTAACAATGGGGCTCGTTGTTCACTTAAACTTGACGAACAAAAAATTGGCGAATGGTACTGTTTGGATGCTTTGCATATATGTTTCTTAGACTATATAGAAGCAATATATACATTGATTTCATCCGTCTACCTGTTCCATTCATTGTTCTACTTGTCGCAAGTTACAAATAATTTCCGTTAAAGTATTAACAATGGGGCTCGTAGTTCACTTAAACTTGAAGATCAAATAATTGGCGAATTGTACTGTTTGGATGCTTTGAATATATGTTTCTTAGATTATATAGAAGCAATATATACAAAGATTTCAACCGTCTACCTGTTCCATTCATTGTTGTACTTGTCGGAAGTTACAAATAATTTCCTTTAAAGGATTAACAATGGGGCTCGTTGTTCACTTAAACTTGACGAACAAAAAATTGGCGAATGGTACTGTTTGGATGCTTTGCATATATGTTTCGTAGACTATATAGAAGCAATATATACAATGATTTCAACCGTCTACATGATCCATTCATTGTTCTACTTGTCGCAAGTTACAAATAATTTCCGTTAAAGTATTAACAATGGGGCTCGTAGTTCACTTAAACTTGAAGATCAAATAATTGGCGAATTGTACTGTTTGGATGATTTGCAGATATGTTTCTTAGACTATATAGAAGCAATATATACAATGATTTCAACCGTCTACCTATTCCATTCATTGCTCCACTTGCCGAAATTGACAAATAATTTCCTTTAAAGGATTAACAATGGGGCTCGTAGTTCACTTAAACTTGAAGAGCAAAAAGTTGGCGAATTGTACTGTTTGGACGCTATGCATATATGTTTCTTAGACTATATAGAAGCAATATATACAATGATTTCAACAGTCTACCTGTTCCATTCATTGTTCTACTTGTCGAAATTTACAAATAATTTCCTTTAAAGGATTAACAATGGGGCTCATTGTTCACTTAAACTTGAAGAACAATAAATTGGCGAATTGTACTGTTTGGATGCTTTGCATATATGTTTCTTAGACTATATAGAAGCAATATATACAAAGATTTCAACCGTCTACCTGTTCCATTCATTGTTCTACTTGTCGAAATTTACAAATAATTTCCTTTAAAGGATTAACAATGGGGCTCGTAGTTCACTTAAACTTGAAGAACAAAAAATTGGCGAATGGTACTGTTTGGATGCTTTGCATATATGTTTCTTAGACTATATAGAAGCAATATATACAAAGATTTCAACCGTCTACCTGTTCCATTCATTGTTGTACTTGTCGGAAGTTACAAATAATTTCCGATAACGGATTAAGCATTGGGGCTCATTGTTCACTTAAACTTGAAGAACAAAAAATTGGCGAATTGTACTGTTTGGATGCTTTGCATATATGTTTCTTATACTATATAGAAGCAATATATACAAAGATTTCAACCGTCTACCTGTTTCATTCAATGTTCTACTTGTCGAAATTTACAAATAATTTCCTTTAAAGGATTAACAATGGGGCTCGTTGTTCACTTAAACTTGACGAACAAAAAATTGGCGAATGGTACTGTTTGGATGCTTTGCATATATGTTTCTTAGACTATATAGAAGCAATATATACATTGATTTCATCCGTCTACCTGTTCCATTCATTGTTCTACTTGTCGAAAGTTACAAATAATTTCCTTTAAAGGATTAACAATGGGGCTCGTAGTTCACTTAAACTTGAAGAACAAAAAATTGGCGAATGGTACTGTTTGGATGCTTTGCATATATGATTCGTAGACTATATAGAAGCAATATATACAATGATTTCAACCGTCTACATGATCCATTCATTGTTCTACTTGTCGCAAGTTACAAATAATTTCCGTTAAAGTATTAACAATGGGGCTCGTAGTTCACTTAAACTTGAAGATCAAATAATTGGCGAATTGTACTGTTTGGATGATTTGCAGATATGTTTCTTAGACTATATAGAAGCAATATATACATTGATTTCAACCGTCTACCTGTTCCATTCATTGTTCTACTTGTCGAAAGTCACAAATAATTTCCGTTAAGGGATTAACAATGGGGATCGTAGTTTACTTAAACTTGAAGAACAAAAAATTGGCGAATTGTACTGTTTGGATGCTTTGCATATATGTTTCTTAGACTATATAGAAGCAATATATACAATTATTTCAACAGTCTACCTGTTCCATTCATTGTTCTACTTGTCGAAATGTACAAATAATTTCCTTTAAAGGATTAACAATGGGGCTCGTAGTTCACTTAAACTTGAAGAACAATAAATTGGCGAATTGTACTGTTTGGATGCTTTGCATATATGTTTCTTAGACTATATAGAAGCAATATATACAATGATTTCAAACGTCTACCTGTTCCATTCATTGTTGTACTTGTCGGAAGTTACAAATAATTTCCGATAACGGATTAAGCATTGGGGCTCATTGTTCACTTAAACTTGAAGAACAAAAAATTGGCGAATTGTACTGTTTGGATGCTTTGCATATATGTTTCTTATACTATATAGAAGCAATATATACAAAGATTTCAACCGTCTACCTGTTTCATTCAATGTTCTACTTGTCGAAATTTACAAATAATTTCCTTTAAAGGATTAACAATGGGGCTCGTTGTTCACTTAAACTTGACGAACAAAAAATTGGCGAATGGTACTGTTTGGATGCTTTGCATATATGTTTCTTAGACTATATAGAAGCAATATATACATTGATTTCATCCGTCTACCTGTTCCATTCATTGTTCTACTGGTCGCAAGTTACAAATAATTTCCGTTAAAGTATTAACAATGGGGCTCGTAGTTCACTTAAACTTGAAGATCAAATAATTGGCGAATTGTACTGTTTGGATGTTTTGAATATATGTTTCTTAGATTATATAGAAGCAATATATACAAAGATTTCAACCGTCTACCTGTTCCATTCATTGTTGTACTTGTCGGAAGTTACAAATAATTTCCTTTAAAGGATTAACAATGGGGCTCGTTGTTCACTTAAACTTGACGAACAAAAAATTGGCGAATGGTACTGTTTGGATGCTTTGCATATATGTTTCGTAGACTATATAGAAGCAATATATACAATGATTTCAACCGTCTACATGATCCATTCATTGTTCTACTTGTCGCAAGTTACAAATAATTTCCGTTAAAGTATTAACAATGGGGCTCGTAGTTCACTTAAACTTGAAGATCAAATAATTGGCGAATTGTACTGTTTGGATGATTTGCAGATATGTTTCTTAGACTATATAGAAGCAATATATACAATGATTTCAACCGTCTACCTATTCCATTCATTGCTCCACTTGCCGAAATTGACAAATAATTTCCTTTAAAGGATTAACAATGGGGCTCGTAGTTCACTTAAACTTGAAGAGCAAAAAGTTGGCGAATTGTACTGTTTGGACGCTATGCATATATGTTTCTTAGACTATATAGAAGCAATATATACAATTATTTCAACAGTCTACCTGTTCCATTCATTGTTCTACTTGTCGAAATTTACAAATAATTTCCTTTAAAGGATTAACAATGGGGCTCGTAGTTCACTTAAACTTGAAGAACAAAAAATTGGCGAATGGTACTGTTTGGATGCTTTGCATATATGTTTCTTAGACTATATTGAAGCAATATATACAATGATTCCAACCGTCCACATGATCCATTCATTGTTCTACTTGTCGAAATTTACAAATAATTTCCTTTAAAGGATTAACAATGGGGCTCGTAGTTCACTTAAACTTGAAGAACAAAAAATTGGCGAATGGTACTGTTTGGATGCTTTGCATATATGTTTCTTAGATTATATAGAAGCAATATATACAAAGATTTCAACCGTCTACCTGTTCCATTCATTGTTCTACTTGTCGAAAGTTACTAATAATTTCCTTTAAAGGATTAACAATGGGGCTCGTAATTCACTTAAACTTGAAGAACAAAAAATTGGCGAATGGTGCTGTTTGGATGCTTTGCATATATGTTTCGTAGAATATATAGAAGCAATATATACAATGATTTCAACCGTCTACATGATCCATTCATTGTTCTACTTGTCGAAATTTAGAAATAATTTCCTTTAAAGGATTAACAATGGGGCTCGTAGTTCACTTAAACTTGAAGAACAAAAAATTGGCGAATGGTACTGTTTGGATGATTTGCATATATGTTTCTTAGACTATATAGAAGCAATATATACATTGATTTCAACCGTCTACCTGTTCCACTCATAGTTCTACTTGTCGAAAGTTACAAATAATTTCCGATAAAGGATTAACAATGGGGCTCATTGCTCACTTAAACTTGAAGAACAAAAAATTGGCGAATTGTACTGTTTGGATGCTTTGCATATATGTTTCTTAGACTATATAGAAGCAATATATAAAAAGATTTCAACCGTCTACCAGTTCCATTCATTGTTCTACTTGTCGAAAGTTACAAATAATTTCCGATAAAGGATTAACAATGGTGCTCGTAGTTCACTTAAACTTGAAGAACAAAAAATTGGCGAATTGTACTGTTTGGATGCTTTGCATATATGTTTCTTAGACTATATAGAAGCAATATATAAAAAGATTTCAACCGTCTACCAGTTCCATTCATTGTTCTACTTGTCGAAAGTTACAAATAATTTCCGATAAAGGATTAACAATGGGGCTCGTAGTTCACTTAAACTTGAAGAACAAAAAATTGGCGAATTGTACAGTTTGGATGATTTGCAGATATGTTTCTTAGACTATATAGAAGCAATATATACAATGATTTCAACCGTCTACCTATTCCATTCATTGTTCTACTTGCCGAAATTTACAAATAATTTCCTTTAAAGGATTAACAATGGGGCTCGTAGTTCACTTAAACTTGAAGAACAAAAAATTGGCGAATGGTACTGTTTGGATGCTTTGCATATATGTTTCTTAGACTATATAGAAGCAATATATACAAAGATTTCAACCGTCTACCTGTTCCATTCATTGTTGTACTTGTCGGAAGTTACAAATAATTTCCGATAACGGATTAAGCATTGGGGCTCATTGTTCACTTAAACTTGAAGAACAAAAAATTGGCGAATTGTACTGTTTGGATGCTTTGCATATATGTTTCTTAGACTATATAGAAGCAATATATACATTGATTTCAACCGTCTACCTGTTCCATTCATTGTTCTACTTGTCGAAAATTACAAGTAATTTCCGATAAAGGATTAACCATTGGGGCTCATTGTTCACTTAAACTTGAACAACAAAAAATTGGCGAATGGTACTGTTCGGATCCTTTGCATATATGTTTCTTGGACTATATAGAAGCAATATATAAAAAGATTTCAACCGTCTACCAGTTCCATTCATTGTTCTACTTGTCGAAAGTTACAAATAATTTTCGGTAAATTTTTAACAATGGGGCTCGTAGTTCACTTAAACATGAAGATGAAATAATTGGCGATTTGTACTGTTTGGATGCTTTGCATATATGTTTCTTAGATTATATAGAAGCAATATATACAAAGATTTCAACCGTCTACCTGTTCCATTCATTGTTCTACTTGTCGAAAATTACAAATAAATTCCGATAAAGGATTAACCATTGGGGCTAATTGTTCACTTAAACTTGAAGAACAAAAAATTGTCGAATTGTACTATTTGGATGCTTTGCATATATGTTTCTGAAACTATATAGAAGCAATATATACAATGATTTCAACCGTCTACCTGTTCCATTCATTGTTCTACTTGTCGAAATTTACAAATAATTTCCTTTAAAGGATTAACAATGGGGCTCATTGTTCACTTAAACTTGAAGAACAATAAATTGGCGAATTGTACTGTTTGGATGCTTTGCATATATGTTTCTTAGACTATATAGAAGCAATATATACAAAGATTTCAAGCGTCTACCTGTTCCATTCATTGTTCTACTTGTCGAAAGTTACAAATAATTTCCGATAAAGGATTAACCATTGGGGCTCATTGTTCACTTAAACTTGAAGAACAAATAATTGGCGAATTGTACTGCTTGGATGCTTTGCATATATGTTTCTTAGACTATATAGAAGCAATATATACAAAGATTTCAACCGTCTACCTGTTCCATTCATTGTTCTACTTGTCGAAATTTACAAATAATTTCCTTTAAAGGATTAACAATGGGGCTCGTAGTTCACTTAAACTTGAAGAACAAAAAATTGGCGAATGGTACTGTTTGGATGCTTTGCATATATGTTTCTTAGACTATATAGAAGCAATATATACAAAGATTTCAACCGTCTACCTGTTCCATTCATTGTTGTACATGTCGGAAGTTACAAATAATTTCCGATAACGGATTAAGCATTGGGGCTCATTGTTCACTTAAACTTGAAGAACAAAAAATTGGCGAATTGTACTGTTTGGATGCTTTGCATATATGTTTCTTATACTATATAGAAGCAATATATACAAAGATTTCAACCGTCTACCTGTTTCATTCAATGTTCTACTTGTCGAAATTTACAAATAATTTCCTTTAAAGGATTAACAATGGGGCTCGTTGTTCACTTAAACTTGACGAACAAAAAATTGGCGAATGGTACTGTTTGGATGCTTTGCATATATGTTTCTTAGACTATATAGAAGCAATATATACATTGATTTCATCCGTCTACCTGTTCCATTCATTGTTCTACTTGTCGAAAGTTACAAATAATTTCCTTTAAAGGATTAACAATGGGGCTCGTAGTTCACTTAAACTTGAAGAACAAAAAATTGGCGAATGGTACTGTTTGGATGCTTTGCATATATGATTCGTAGACTATATAGAAGCAATATATACAATGATTTCAACCGTCTACATGATCCATTCATTGTTCTACTTGTCGCAAGTTACAAATAATTTCCGTTAAAGTATTAACAATGGGGCTCGTAGTTCACTTAAACTTGAAGATCAAATAATTGGCGAATTGTACTGTTTGGATGATTTGCAGATATGTTTCTTAGACTATATAGAAGCAATATATACATTGATTTCAACCGTCTACCTGTTCCATTCATTGTTCTACTTGTCGAAAGTCACAAATAATTTCCGTTAAGGGATTAACAATGGGGATCGTAGTTTACTTAAACTTGAAGAACAAAAAATTGGCGAATTGTACTGTTTGGATGCTTTGCATATATGTTTCTTAGACTATATAGAAGCAATATATACAATTATTTCAACAGTCTACCTGTTCCATTCATTGTTCTACTTGTCGAAATTTACAAATAATTTCCTTTAAAGGATTAACAATGGGGCTCGTAGTTCACTTAAACTTGAAGAACAAAAAATTGGCGAATGGTACTGTTTGGATGCTTTGCATATATGTTTCTTAGACTATATTGAAGCAATATATACAATGATTCCAACCGTCCACATGATCCATTCATTGTTCTACTTGTCGAAATTTACAAATAATTTCCTTTAAAGGATTAACAATGGGGCTCGTAGTTCACTTAAACTTGAAGAACAAAAAATTGGCGAATGGTACTGTTTGGATGCTTTGCATATATGTTTCTTAGATTATATAGAAGCAATATATACAAAGATTTCAACCGTCTACCTGTTCCATTCATTGTTCTACTTGTCGAAAGTTACTAATAATTTCCTTTAAAGGATTAACAATGGGGCTCGTAATTCACTTAAACTTGAAGAACAAAAAATTGGCGAATGGTGCTGTTTGGATGCTTTGCATATATGTTTCGTAGAATATATAGAAGCAATATATACAATGATTTCAACCGTCTACATGATCCATTCATTGTTCTACTTGTCGAAATTTAGAAATAATTTCCTTTAAAGGATTAACAATGGGGCTCGTAGTTCACTTAAACTTGAAGAACAAAAAATTGGCGAATTGTACTGTTTGGATGCTTTTCATATATGTTTCTTAGACTATTTAGAAGCAATATATAGAAAGATTTCACCCGTCTACCTGTACTATTCATTGTTCTACATGTAGAAACTTACAAATAATTTCCATTTCATGATTATCAATGGGGCTCGCTGTTCACTTAAACTTGAAGATCAAAAAATTGGCGATTGTTACCGTTTAGATGCTTTGCATATATGTTTCTTAGATTATATAGAAGCAATATATACAAAGATTTCAACCGTCTACCTGTTCCATTCATTGTTCTACTTGTCGAAAATTACAAATAATTTCCGATAAAGGATTAACAATGGGGCTCGTAGATCACTTAAACTTGAAGAACAAAAAATTGGCGAATTGTACTGTTTGGATGCTTTGCATATATGTTTCTTAGACTATTTAGAAGCAATATATAGAAAGATTTCACCCGTCTACCTGTTCTATTCATTGTTCTACTTGTCGAAAGTTACAAATAATTTCCGATAAAGGATTAACAATGGGGCTCATTGTTCACTTAAACTTGAAGAACAAAAAATTGGCGAATGGTACTGTTTGGATGATTTGCATATATGTTTCTTAGACTATATAGAAGCAATATATACATTGATTTCAACCGTCTACCTGTTCCACTCATAGTTCTACTTGTCGAAAGTTACAAATAATTTCCGATAAAGGATTAACAATGGGGCTCATTGCTCACTTAAACTTGAAGAACAAAAAATTGGCGAATTGTACTGTTTGGATGCTTTGCATATATGTTTCTTAGACTATATAGAAGCAATATATAAAAAGATTTCAACCGTCTACCAGTTCCATTCATTGTTCTACTTGTCGAAAGTTACAAATAATTTCCGATAAAGGATTAACAATGGTGCTCGTAGTTCACTTAAACTTGAAGAACAAAAAATTGGCGAATTGTACTGTTTGGATGCTTTGCATATATGTTTCTTAGACTATATAGAAGCAATATATAAAAAGATTTCAACCGTCTACCAGTTCCATTCATTGTTCTACTTGTCGAAAGTTACAAATAATTTCCGATAAAGGATTAACAATGGGGCTCGTAGTTCACTTAAACTTGAAGAACAAAAAATTGGCGAATTGTACAGTTTGGATGATTTGCAGATATGTTTCTTAGACTATATAGAAGCAATATATACAATGATTTCAACCGTCTACCTATTCCATTCATTGTTCTACTTGCCGAAATTTACAAATAATTTCCTTTAAAGGATTAACAATGGGGCTCGTAGTTCACTTAAACTTGACGAGCAAAAAATTGGCGAATTGTACTGTTTGGACGCTATGCATATATGTTTCTTAGACTATATAGAAGCAATATATACAATGATTTCAACAGTCTACCTGTTCCATTCATTGTTCTACTTGTCGAAATTTACAAATAATTTCCTTTAAAGGATTAACAATGGGGCTCGTAGTTCACTTAAACTTGAAGAACAAAAAATTGGCGAATGGTACTGTTTGGATGCTTTGCATATATGTTTCTTAGACTATATAGAAGCAATATATACATTGATTTCAACCGTCTACCTGTTCCATTCATTGTTCTACTTGTCGAAAATTACAAGTAATTTCCGATAAAGGATTAACCATTGGGGCTCATTGTTCACTTAAACTTGAACAACAAAAAATTGGCGAATGGTACTGTTCGGATCCTTTGCATATATGTTTCTTGGACTATATAGAAGCAATATATAAAAAGATTTCAACCGTCTACCAGTTCCATTCATTGTTCTACTTGTCGAAAGTTACAAATAATTTCCGGTAAATTTTTAACAATGGGGCTCGTAGTTCACTTAAACATGAAGATGAAATAATTGGCGATTTGTACTGTTTGGATGCTTTGCATATATGTTTCTTAGATTATATAGAAGCAATATATACAAAGATTTCAACCGTCTACCTGTTCCATTCATTGTTCTACTTGTCGAAAATTACAAATAAATTCCGATAAAGGATTAACCATTGGGGCTAATTGTTCACTTAAACTTGAAGAACAAAAAATTGTCGAATTGTACTATTTGGATGCTTTGCATATATGTTTCTGAAACTATATAGAAGCAATATATACAATGATTTCAACCGTCTACCTGTTCCATTCATTGTTCTACTTGTCGAAAGTTACAAATAATTTCCGTTAAGGGATTAACAATGGGGATCGTAGTTTACTTAAACTTGAAGAACAAGAAATTGGCGAATTGTACTGTTTGGATGCTTTGCATATATGTTTCTTAGACTATATAGAAGCAATATATGCAATGATTTCAACAGTCTACCTGTTCCATTCATTGTTCTACTTGCCGAAATTTACAATTAATTTCCTTTAAAGAATTAACAATGGGGCTCATTGTTCACTTAAACTTGAAGAACAATAAATTGGCGAATTGTACTGTTTGGATGCTTTGCATATATGTTTCTTAGACTATATAGAAGCAATATATACAAAGATTTCAAGCGTCTACCTGTTCCATTCATTGTTCTACTTGTCGAAAGTTACAAATAATTTCCGATAAAGGATTAACCATTGGGGCTCATTGTTCACTTAAACTTGAAGAACAAATAATTGGCGAATTGTACTGCTTGGATGCTTTGCATATATGTTTCTTAGACTATATAGAAGCAATATATACAAAGATTTCAACCGTCTACCTGTTCCATTCATTGTTCTACTTGTCGAAATTTACAAATAATTTCCTTTAAAGGATTAACAATGGGGCTCGTAGTTCACTTAAACTTGAAGAACAAAAAATTGGCGAATGGTACTGTTTGGATGCTTTGCATATATGTTTCTTAGACTATATAGAAGCAATATATACAAAGATTTCAACCGTCTACCTGTTCCATTGATTGTTGTACTTGTCGGAAGTTACAAATAATTTCCGATAACGGATTAAGCATTGGGGCTCATTGTTCACTTAAACTTGAAGAACAAAAAATTGGCGAATTGTACTGTTTGGATGCTTTGCATATATGTTTCTTATACTATATAGAAGCAATATATACAAAGATTTCAACCGTCTACCTGTTTAATTCATTGTTCTACTTGTCGAAATTTACAAATAATTTCCTTTAAAGGATTAACAATGGGGCTCGTTGTTCACTTAAACTTGACGAACAAAAAATTGGCGAATGGTACTGTTTGGATGCTTTGCATATATGTTTCTTAGACTATATAGAAGCAATATATACATTGATTTCATCCGTCTACCTGTTCCATTCATTGTTCTACTTGTCGCAAGTTACAAATAATTTCCGTTAAAGTATTAACAATGGGGCTCGTAGTTCACTTAAACTTGAAGATCAAATAATTGGCGAATTGTACTGTTTGGATGATTTGCAGATATGTTTCTTAGACTATATAGAAGCAATATATACAATGATTTCAACCGTCTACCTATTCCATTCATTGTTCTACTTGCCGAAATTTACAAATAATTTCCTTTAAAGGATTAACAATGGGGCTCGTAGTTCACTTAAACTTGAAGAGCAAAAAATTGGCGAATTGTACTGTTTGGATGCTTTGCATATATGTTTCTTAGACTATATAGAAGCAATATATACAATGATTTCAACAGTCTACCTGTTCCATTCATTGTTCTACTTGTCGAAAGTTACAAATAATTTCCTTTAAAGGATTTACAATGGGGCTCGTAGTTCACTTAAACTTGAAGAACAAAAAATTGGCGAATGGTACTGTTTGGATGCTTTGCATATATGTTTCGTAGACTATATAGAAGCAATATATACAATGATTTCAACCGTCTACATGACCCATTCATTGTTCTATTTGTCGCAAGTTACAAATAATTTCCGTTAAAGTATTAACAATGGGGCTCGTAGTTCACTTAAACTTGAAGATCAAATAATTGGCGAATTGTACTGTTTGGATGATTTGCAGATATGTTTCTTAGACTATATAGAAGCAATATATACAATGATTTCAACCGTCTACCTATTCCATTCATTGCTCCACTTGCCGAAATTGACAAATAATTTCCTTTAAAGGATTAACAATGGGGCTCGTAGTTCACTTAAACTTGAAGAGCAAAAAGTTGGCGAATTGTACTGTTTGGACGCTATGCATATATGTTTCTTAGACTATATAGAAGCAATATATACAATGATTTCAACAGTCTACCTGTTCCATTCATTGTTCTACTTGTCGAAATTTACAAATAATTTCCTTTAAAGGATTAACAATGGGGCTCATTGTTCACTTAAACTTGAAGAACAATAAATTGGCGAATTGTACTGTTTGGATGCTTTGCATATATGTTTCTTAGACTATATAGAAGCAATATATACAAAGATTTCAAGCGTCTACCTGTTCCATTCATTGTTCTACTTGTCGAAAGTTACAAATAATTTCCGATAAAGGATTAACCATTGGGGCTCATTGTTCACTTAAACTTGAAGAACAAATAATTGGCGAATTGTACTGCTTGGATGCTTTGCATATATGTTTCTTAGACTATATAGAAGCAATATATACAAAGATTTCAACCGTCTACCTGTTCCATTCATTGTTCTACTTGTCGAAATTTACAAATAATTTCCTTTAAAGGATTAACAATGGGGCTCGTAGTTCACTTAAACTTGAAGAACAAAAAATTGGCGAATGGTACTGTTTGGATGCTTTGCATATATGTTTCTTAGACTATATAGAAGCAATATATACAAAGATTTCAACCGTCTACCTGTTCCATTCATTGTTGTACTTGTCGGAAGTTACAAATAATTTCCGATAACGGATTAAGCATTGGGGCTCATTGTTCACTTAAACTTGAAGAACAAAAAATTGGCGAATTGTACTGTTTGGATGCTTTGCATATATGTTTCTTATACTATATAGAAGCAATATATACAAAGATTTCAACCGTCTACCTGTTTCATTCAATGTTCTACTTGTCGAAATTTACAAATAATTTCCTTTAAAGGATTAACAATGGGGCTCGTTGTTCACTTAAACTTGACGAACAAAAAATTGGCGAATGGTACTGTTTGGATGCTTTGCATATATGTTTCTTAGACTATATAGAAGCAATATATACATTGATTTCATCCGTCTACCTGTTCCATTCATTGTTCTACTTGTCGCAAGTTACAAATAATTTCCGTTAAAGTATTAACAATGGGGCTCGTAGTTCACTTAAACTTGAAGATCAAATAATTGGCGAATTGTACTGTTTGGATGATTTGCAGATATGTTTCTTAGACTATATAGAAGCAATATATACAATGATTTCAACCGTCTACCTATTCCATTCATTGTTCTACTTGCCGAAATTTACAAATAATTTCCTTTAAAGGATTAACAATGGGGCTCGTAGTTCACTTAAACTTGAAGAGCAAAAAATTGGCGAATTGTACTGTTTGGATGCTTTGCATATATGTTTCTTAGACTATATAGAAGCAATATATACAATGATTTCAACAGTCTACCTGTTCCATTCATTGTTCTACTTGTCGAAAGTTACAAATAATTTCCTTTAAAGGATTTACAATGGGGCTCGTAGTTCACTTAAACTTGAAGAACAAAAAATTGGCGAATGGTACTGTTTGGATGCTTTGCATATATGTTTCGTAGACTATATAGAAGCAATATATACAATGATTTCAACCGTCTACATGATCCATTCATTGTTCTACTTGTCGCAAGTTACAAATAATTTCCGTTAAAGTATTAACAATGGGGCTCGTAGTTCACTTAAACTTGAAGATCATATAATTGGCGAATTGTACTGTTTGGATGCTTTGCATATATGTTTCTTAGACTATATAGAAGCAATATATACAAAGATTTCAACAGTCCTCCTGTTCCATTCATTGTTCTACTTGTCGAAAGTTACAAATAATTTCCGATAACGGATTAACCATTGGGGGCTCATTGTTCACTTAAACTTGAAGAACAAAAAATTGGCGAATTGTACTGTTTGGATGCTTTGCATATATGTTTCTTAGACTATATAGAAGCAATATATACAATGATTTCAACCGTCTACCTGTTCCATTCATTGTTCTACTTGTCGACAGTTTCAAATAGTTTCCGTTAAGGGATTAACAATGGGGATCGTAGTTTACTTAAAGTTGAAGAACAAAAAATTGGCGAATTGTACTGTTTGGATGCTTTTCATATATGTTTCTTAGACTATTTAGAAGCAATATATAGAAAGATTTCACCCGTCTACCTGTACTATTCATTGTTCTACTTGTAGAAAGTTACAAATAATTTCCATTTCATGATTATCAATGGGGCTCGCTGTTCACTTAAACTTGAAGATCAAAAAATTGGCGATTGTTACCGTTTAGATGCTTTGCATATATGTTTCTTAGATTATATAGAAGCAATATATACAAAGATTTCAACCGTCTACCTGTTCCATTCATTGTTCTACTTGTCGAAAATTACAAATAATTTCCGATAAAGGATTAACAATGGGGCTCGTTGTTCACTTAAACTTGAAGAACAATAAATTGGCGAATTGTACTGTTTGGATGCTTTGCATATATGTTTCTTAGACTATATAGAAGCAATATATACAATGATTTCAAACGTCTACCTGTTCCATTCATTGTTCTACTTGTCGAAAGTTACACATAATTTCCGTTGATGGATTAACAATGGGGCTCGTAGTTCACTTAAACTTGAAGAACAAAAAATTGGCGAATGGTACTGTTTGGGTGCTTTGCATATATGTTTCTTAGACTATATAGAAGCAATATATACAAAGATTTCAACCGTCTACCTGTTCCATTCATTGTTCTATTTGTCGAAAATTACAAATAATTTCCGATAAAGGATTAACAATGGGGCTCGTAGTTCACTTAAACTTGAAGAACAAAAAAATTGGCGAATGGTACTGTTTGGATGCTTTGAATATATGTTTCTTAGATTATATAGAAGCAATATATACAAAGATTTCAACCGTCTACCTGTTCCATTCATTGTTGTACTTGTCGGAAGTTACAAATAATTTCCGATAACGGATTAAGCATTGGGGCTCATTGTTCACTTAAACTTGAAGAACAAAAAATTGGCGAATTGTACTGTTTGGATGCTTTGCATATATGTTTCTTATACTATATAGAAGCAATATATACAAAGATTTCAACCGTCTACCTGTTTCATTCAATGTTCTACTTGTCGAAATTTACAAATAATTTCCTTTAAAGGATTAACAATGGGGCTCGTTGTTCACTTAAACTTGACGAACAAAAAATTGGCGAATGGTACTGTTTGGATGCTTTGCATATATGTTTCTTAGACTATATAGAAGCAATATATACATTGATTTCATCCGTCTACCTGTTCCATTCATTGTTCTACTTGTCGCAAGTTACAAATAATTTCCGTTAAAGTATTAACAATGGGGCTCGTAGTTCACTTAAACTTGAAGATCAAATAATTGGCGAATTGTACTGTTTGGATGATTTGCAGATATGTTTCTTAGACTATATAGAAGCAATATATACAATGATTTCAACCGTCTACCTATTCCATTCATTGTTCTACTTGCCGAAATTTACAAATAATTTCCTTTAAAGGATTAACAATGGGGCTCGTAGTTCACTTAAACTTGAAGAGCAAAAAATTGGCGAATTGTACTGTTTGGATGCTTTGCATATATGTTTCTTAGACTATATAGAAGCAATATATACAATGATTTCAACAGTCTACCTGTTCCATTCATTGTTCTACTTGTCGAAAGTTACACATAATTTCCGTTGATGGATTAACAATGGGGCTCGTAGTTCACTTAAACTTGAAGAACAAAAAATTGGCGAATGGTACTGTTTGGGTGCTTTGCATATATGTTTCTTAGACTATATAGAAGCAATATATACAAAGATTTCAACCGTCTACCTGTTCCATTCATTGTTCTATTTGTCGAAAATTACAAATAATTTCCGATAAAGGATTAACAATGGGGCTCGTAGTTCACTTAAACTTGAAGAACAAAAAAATTGGCGAATGGTACTGTTTGGATGCTTTGAATATATGTTTCTTAGATTATATAGAAGCAATATATACAAAGATTTCAACCGTCTACCTGTTCCATTCATTGTTGTACTTGTCGGAAGTTACAAATAATTTCCGATAACGGATTAAGCATTGGGGCTCATTGTTCACTTAAACTTGAAGAACAAAAAATTGGCGAATTGTACTGTTTGGATGCTTTGCATATATGTTTCTTATACTATATAGAAGCAATATATACAAAGATTTCAACCGTCTACCTGTTTCATTCAATGTTCTACTTGTCGAAATTTACAAATAATTTCCTTTAAAGGATTAACAATGGGGCTCGTTGTTCACTTAAACTTGACGAACAAAAAATTGGCGAATGGTACTGTTTGGATGCTTTGCATATATGTTTCTTAGACTATATAGAAGCAATATATACATTGATTTCATCCGTCTACCTGTTCCATTCATTGTTCTACTTGTCGCAAGTTACAAATAATTTCCGTTAAAGTATTAACAATGGGGCTCGTAGTTCACTTAAACTTGAAGATCAAATAATTGGCGAATTGTACTGTTTGGATGATTTGCAGATATGTTTCTTAGACTATATAGAAGCAATATATACAATGATTTCAACCGTCTACCTATTCCATTCATTGTTCTACTTGCCGAAATTTACAAATAATTTCCTTTAAAGGATTAACAATGGGGCTCGTAGTTCACTTAAACTTGAAGAGCAAAAAATTGGCGAATTGTACTGTTTGGATGCTTTGCATATATGTTTCTTAGACTATATAGAAGCAATATATACAATGATTTCAACAGTCTACCTGTTCCATTCATTGTTCTACTTGTCGAAAGTTACAAATAATTTCCTTTAAAGGATTTACAATGGGGCTCGTAGTTCACTTAAACTTGAAGAACAAAAAATTGGCGAATGGTACTGTTTGGATGCTTTGCATATATGTTTCGCAGACTATATAGAAGCAATATATACAATGATTTCAACCGTCTACATGATCCATTCATTGTTCTACTTGTCGCAAGTTACAAATAATTTCCGTTAAAGTATTAACAATGGGGCTCGTAGTTCACTTAAACTTGAAGATCAAAAAATTGGCGATTGTTACTGTTTAGATGCTTTGCATATAAGTTTCATAGACTACATAGAAGCAACATATACAAAGATTTCAACCGTCTACCTGTTCTATTCATTGTTCTACTTGTAGAAAGTTACAAATAATTTCCGTTAAAGTATTAAAAATGGGGCTCGTAATTCACTTAAACTTGAAGATCAAATAATTGGCGAATTGTACTGTTTGGATGCTTTGCATATATGTTTCTTAGACTATATAGACGCAATACATACAAGGATTTCAAACGTCTACCTGTTCCATTCATTGTTCTACTTGTCGAAAGTTACAAATAATTTCCGATAAAGTATTAACAATGGGGCTCGTTGTTCACTTAAACTTGAAGAACAATAAATTGGCGAATTGTACTGTTTGGATGCTTTGCATATATGTTTCTTAAACTATATAGAAGCAATATATACAAAGATTTCAACAGTCTAACTGTTCTATTCATTGTTCTACTTGTAGAAAGTTACAAATAATTTCCCTTTCATGATTATCAATGGGGCTCGTAGTTCACTTAAACTTGAAGAACAAAAAATTGGCGAATGGTACTGTTTGGATGCTTTGCATATATGTTTCTTAGACTATATAGAAGCAATATATACAATGATTTCAACCGTCTACCTATTCCATTCATTGTTCTACTTGCCGAAATTTACAAATAATTTCCTTTAAAGGATTAACAATGGGGCTCGTTGTTCACTTAAACTTGAAGAACAATCAATTGGCGAATTGTACTGTTTGGATGCTTTGCATATATGTTTCTTAGACTATTTAGAAGCAATATATACATTGACTTCAACCGTCTACCTGTTCCATTCATTGTTCTACTTGTCGCAAGTTACAAATAATTTCCGTTAAAGTATTAACAATGGGGCTCGTAGTTCACTTAAACTTGAAGATCAAATAATTGGCGAATTGTACTGTTTGGATGAAATGCAGATATGTTTCTTAGACTATATAGAAGCAATATATACAATGATTTCAACCGTCTACATGATCCATTCATTATTCTACTTGTCGAAATTTACAAATAATTTCCTTTAAAGGATTAACAATGGGGCTCGTAGTTCATTTAATCATGAAGATGAAATAATTGGCGAATTGTACTGTTTGGATGCTTTGCATATGTTTCTCTTAGATCATATAGAAGCAATATATACAATGATTTCAACCGTCTACCTGTTCTATTCATTGTTCTACTTGTCGAAAGTTACAAATAATTTCCGTTAAGGGATTAACAATGGGGATCGTAGTTTACTTAAACTTGAAGAACTAAAAATGGGCGAATTGTACTGTTTGGATGCTTTGCATATATGTTTCTTAGACTATATAGAAGCAATATATACAATGATTTCAACCGTCTACCTGTTCCATTCATTGTTCTACTTGTCGAAAGTTACAAATAATTTCCGATAAAGGATTAACCATTGGGGCTCATTGTTCACTTAAACTTGAAGAACAAAAAATTGGCGAATTGTACTGTTTGGATGCTTTGCATATATGTTTCTTAGACTATATAGAAGCAATATATACAAAGATTTCAACCGTCTACCTGTTCTATTCAATGTTCTACTTGTCGAAATTTACAAATAATTTCCTTTAAAGGATTAACAATGGGGCTCGTAGTTCACTTAAACTTGAAGAACAAAAAATTGGCGGATGGTACTGTTTGGATGCTTTGAATATAGGTTTCTTAGACTATATAGAAGCAACATATACAAAGACTTCAACCGTCTACCTGTTCTATTCATTGTTCTACTTGTCGAAAATTACAAATAATTTCCGATAAAGGATTAACCATTGGGGCTCATTGTTCACTTAAACTTGAAGAGCAAAAAATTGGCAAATGGTACTGTTTGGATGCTTTGCGTACATGTTTCTTAGACTATATGGAAGCAATATATACAAAGATTTCAACCGTCTACGTGTTCCAATCATTGTTCTACTTGTCGAAATTTACAAATAATTTCCTTTAAAGGATTAACAATGGGGCTCGTAGTTCACTTAAACTAGAAGATCAAATAATTGGCGAATTGTACTGTTTGGATGCTTTGCATATATGTTTCTTAGACTATATAGACGCAATATATAGAAAGATTTCACCCGTCTACCTGTACTATTCATTGTTCTACTTGTAGAAAGTTACAAATAATTTCCATTTCATGATTATCAATGGGGCTCGCTGTTCACTTAAACTTGAAGATCAAAAAATTGGCGATTGTTACTGTTTAGATGCTTTGCATATAAGTTTCTTAGACTATATAGAAGCAACATATACAAAGATTTCAACCGTCTACCTGTTCCATTCATTGTTCTACTTGTCGAAAATTACAAATAATTTCCTTTAAAGGATTAACAATGTGGCTCGTAGTTCACTGAAACTTGAAGAACAAAAAATTGGCGAATTGTACTGTTTGGATGCTTTGCATATATGTTTCTTAGACTATATAGACGCAATATATACAAGGATTTCAAACGTCTACCTGTTCCATTCATTGTTCTACTTGTCGAAAGTTACAAATAATTTCCGTTAAAGGATTAACAATGGGGCTCGTAGTTCACTTAAACTTGAAGAAATAAAAATTGGCGAATGGTACTGTTTGGATGCTTTGCATATATGTTTCTTATATTATATAGAAGCAATTTATACAAAGATTTCAACCGTCTACCTGTTCCATTCATTGTTCTACTTGTCGAAAGTTACAAATAATTTCCGATAAAGGATTAACAATGGTGCTCGTTGTTCACTTAAACTTGAAGAACAATAAATTGGCGAATTGTACTGTTTGGATGCTTTGCATATTTGTTTCTTAAACTATATAGAAGCAATATATACAAAGATTTCAACAGTCTAACTGTTCTATTCATTGTTCTACTTGTAGAAAGTTACAAATAATTTCCCTTTCATGATTATCAATGGGGCTCGTAGTTCACTTAATCTTGAAGAACAAAAAATTGGCGAATGGTACTGTTTGGATGCTTTGCATATATGTTTCTTAGACTATATAGAAGCAATATATACAATGATTTCAACCGTCTACCTATTCCATTCATTGTTCTACTTGCCGAAATTTACAAATAATTTCCTTTAAAGGATTAACAATGGGGCTCGTTGTTCACTTAAACTTGAAGAACAATAAATTGGCGAATTGTACTGTTTGGATGCTTTGCATATATGTTTCTTATACTATATAGACGCAATATATACAAGGATTTCAACCGTCTACCTGTTCCATTCTTTGTTCTACTTGTCGAAATTTACAAATAATTTCCTTTAAAGGATTAACAATGGGGCTCGTAGTTCACTTAAACTTGACGAACAATAAATTGGCGAATTGTACTGTTTGGATGCTTTGCATATATGTTTCTTATACTATATAGACGCAATATATACAAGGATTTCAACCGTCTACCTGTTCCATTCTTTGTTCTACTTGTCGAAATTTACAAATAATTTCCTTTAAAGGATTAACAATGGGGCTCGTAGTTCACTTAAACTTGGAAAACAAAAAATTGGCGAATTGTACTGTTTGGATGCTTTGCATATATGTTTCTTAGACTATATAGAAGCAATATATACAATTATTTCAACCGTACACCTATTCCATTCATTGTTCTACTTGTCGAAATTTACAAATAATTTCCGTTAAAGGATTAACAATGGGGCTCGTAGTTCACTTAAATTTGAAGATCAAAAAATTGGCGAGTGTTACTGTTTAGATGCTTTGCATATAGGTTTCGTAGACTATATAGAAGCAACACATACAAAGATTTCAACCGCCTACCTGTTCTATTCATTGTTCTACTTGTAGAAAGTTACAAATAATTTCCGTTTCATGATTATCAATGGGGCTCGTTGTTCACTTAAACTAGAAGATCAAATAATTGGCGAATTGTACTGTTTGGATGCTTTGCATATATGTTTCTTAGACTATATAGACGCAATATATAGAAAGATTTCACCCGTCTACCTGTACTATTCATTGTTCTACTTGTAGAAAGTTACAAATAATTTCCATTTCATGATTATCAATGGGGCTCGCTGTTCACTTAAACTTGAAGATCAAAAAATTGGCGATTGTTACTGTTTAGATGCTTTGCATATAAGTTTCTTAGACTATATAGAAGCAACATATACAAAGATTTCAACCGTCTACCTGTTCCATTCATTGTTCTACTTGTCGAAAATTACAAATAATTTCCTTTAAAGGATTAACAATGTGGCTCGTAGTTCACTGAAACTTGAAGAACAAAAAATTGGCGAATTGTACTGTTTGGATGCTTTGCATATATGTTTCTTAGACTATATAGACGCAATATATACAAGGATTTCAAACGTCTACCTGTTCCATTCATTGTTCTACTTGTCGAAAGTTACAAATAATTTCCGTTAAAGGATTAACAATGGGGCTCGTAGTTCACTTAAACTTGAAGAACTAAAAATTGGCGAATGGTACTGTTTGGATGCTTTGCATATATGTTTCTTATATTATATAGAAGCAATTTATACAAAGATTTCAACCGTCTACCTGTTCCATTCATTGTTCTACTTGTCGAAAGTTACAAATAATTTCCGATAAAGGATTAACAATGGTGCTCGTTGTTCACTTAAACTTGAAGAACAATAAATTGGCGAATTGTACTGTTTGGATGCTTTGCATATTTGTTTCTTAAACTATATAGAAGCAATATATACAAAGATTTCAACAGTCTAACTGTTCTATTCATTGTTCTACTTGTAGAAAGTTACAAATAATTTCCCTTTCATGATTATCAATGGGGCTCGTAGTTCACTTAATCTTGAAGAACAAAAAATTGGCGAATGGTACTGTTTGGATGCTTTGCATATATGTTTCTTAGACTATATAGAAGCAATATATACAATGATTTCAACCGTCTACCTATTCCATTCATTGTTCTACTTGCCGAAATTTACAAATAATTTCCTTTAAAGGATTAACAATGGGGCTCGTTGTTCACTTAAACTTGAAGAACAATAAATTGGCGAATTGTACTGTTTGGATGCTTTGCATATATGTTTCTTATACTATATAGACGCAATATATACAAGGATTTCAACCGTCTACCTGTTCCATTCTTTGTTCTACTTGTCGAAATTTACAAATAATTTCCTTTAAAGGATTAACAATGGGGCTCGTAGTTCACTTAAACTTGACGAACAATAAATTGGCGAATTGTACTGTTTGGATGCTTTGCATATATGTTTCTTATACTATATAGACGCAATATATACAAGGATTTCAAACGTCTACCTGTTCCATTCTTTGTTCTACTTGTCGAAATTTACAAATAATTTCCTTTAAAGGATTAACAATGGGGCTCGTAGTTCACTTAAACTTGGAAAACAAAAAATTGGCGAATTGTACTGTTTGGATGCTTTGCATATATGTTTCTTAGACTATATAGAAGCAATATATACAATTATTTCAACCGTACACCTATTCCATTCATTGTTCTACTTGTCGAAATTTACAAATAATTTCCGTTAAAGGATTAACAATGGGGCTCGTAGTTCACTTAAATTTGAAGATCAAAAAATTGGCGAGTGTTACTGTTTAGATGCTTTGCATATAGGTTTCGTAGACTATATAGAAGCAACACATACAAAGATTTCAACCGCCTACCTGTTCTATTCATTGTTCTACTTGTAGAAAGTTACAAATAATTTCCGTTTCATGATTATCAATGGGGCTCGTTGTTCACTTAAACTTGAAGAACAAGAAATTGGCGAATGGTACTGTTTGGATGCTTTGCATATATGTTTCTTAGATTATATAGAAGCAATATATACAAAGATTTCAACCGTCTACCTGTTCCATTCATTGTTCTACTTGTCGAAAATTACAAATAATTTCCTTTAAAGGATTAACAATGGGGCTCGTAGTTCACTTAAACTTGAAGAACAAGAAATTGGCGAATTGTACTGTTTGGATGCTTTGCATATATGTTTCGTAGATTATATAGAAGCAATATATACAATTATTTCAACCGTCTACCTGATCCATTCATTGTTCTACTTGTCGAAATTTACAAATAATTTCCTTTAAAGGATTAACAGTGTGGCTCGTAGTTCACTTAAACTTGAAGAACAAAAAATTGGCGAATTGTACTGTTTGGATGCTTTGCATATATGTTTCTTAGACTATTTAGAAGCAATATATAGAAAGATTTCACCCGTCTACCTGTACTATTCATTGTTCTACTTGTAGAAAGTTACAAATAATTTCCATTTCATGATTATCAATGGGGCCCGCTGTTCACTTAAACTTGAAGATCAAAAAATTGGCGATTGTTACTGTTTGGATGCTTTGCATATATGTTTCTTAGACTATATAGACGCAATATATACAAGGATTTCAAACGTCTACCTGTTCCATTCATTGTTCTACTTGTCGAAAGTTACAAATAATTTCCGATAAAGGATTAACGATTGGGGCTCATTGTTCACTTAAACTTGAAGAACAAAAAATGGGCGAATGGTACTGTTTGGATGCTTTGCATATATGTTTCTTAGATTATATGGAAGCAATATATACAAAGATTTCAACCGTGTACGTGTTCCAATCATTGTTCTACTTGTCGAAATTTACAAATAATTTCCTTTAAAGGATTAACAATGGGGCTCGTTGTTCACTTAAACTTTGGAGAACAAGAAATTGGCGAATTGTACTGTTTGGATTCTTTGCATATATGTTTCTTAGACTATATAGAAGCAATATATACAATGATTTCAACCGTCTACCTGTTCCATTCATTGTTGTACTTGTCGGAAGTTACAAATAATTTCCGATAACGGATTAAGCATTGGGGCTCATTGTTCACTTAAACTTGAAGAACAAAAAATTGGCGAATTGTACTGTTTGGATGCTTTGCATATATGTTTCTTATACTATATAGAAGCAATATATACAAAGATTTCAACCGTCTACCTGTTTCATTCAATGTTCTACTTGTCGAAATTTACAAATAATTTCCTTTAAAGGATTAACAATGGGGCTCGTTGTTCACTTAAACTTGACGAACAAAAAATTGGCGAATGGTACTGTTTGGATGCTTTGCATATATGTTTCTTAGACTATATAGAAGCAATATATACATTGATTTCATCCGTCTACCTGTTCCATTCATTGTTCTACTTGTCGAAAGTTACAAATAATTTCCTTTAAAGGATTAACAATGGGGCTCGTAGTTCACTTAAACTTGAAGAACAAAAAATTGGCGAATGGTACTGTTTGGATGCTTTGCATATATGATTCGTAGACTATATAGAAGCAATATATACAATGATTTCAACCGTCTACATGATCCATTCATTGTTCTACTTGTCGCAAGTTACAAATAATTTCCGTTAAAGTATTAACAATGGGGCTCGTAGTTCACTTAAACTTGAAGATCAAATAATTGGCGAATTGTACTGTTTGGATGATTTGCAGATATGTTTCTTAGACTATATAGAAGCAATATATACATTGATTTCAACCGTCTACCTGTTCCATTCATTGTTCTACTTGTCGAAAGTCACAAATAATTTCCGTTAAGGGATTAACAATGGGGATCGTAGTTTACTTAAACTTGAAGAACAAAAAATTGGCGAATTGTACTGTTTGGATGCTTTGCATATATGTTTCTTAGACTATATAGAAGCAATATATACAATTATTTCAACAGTCTACCTGTTCCATTCATTGTTCTACTTGTCGAAATTTACAAATAATTTCCTTTAAAGGATTAACAATGGGGCTCGTAGTTCACTTAAACTTGAAGAACAAAAAATTGGCGAATGGTACTGTTTGGATGCTTTGCATATATGTTTCTTAGACTATATTGAAGCAATATATACAATGATTCCAACCGTCCACATGATCCATTCATTGTTCTACTTGTCGAAATTTACAAATAATTTCCTTTAAAGGATTAACAATGGGGCTCGTAGATCACTTAAACTTGAAGAACAAAAAATTGGCGAATGGTACTGTTTGGATGCTTTGCATATATGTTTCTTAGATTATATAGAAGCAATATATACAAAGATTTCAACCGTCTACCTGTTCCATTCATTGTTCTACTTGTCGAAAGTTACAAATAATTTCCTTTAAAGGATTAACAATGGGGCTCGTAATTCACTTAAACTTGAAGAACAAAAAATTGGCGAATGGTACTGTTTGGATGCTTTGCATATATGTTTCGTAGAATATATAGAAGCAATATATACAATGATTTCAACCGTCTACATGATCCATTCATTGTTCTACTTGTCGAAATTTAGAAATAATTTCCTTTAAAGGATTAACAATGGGGCTCGTAGTTCACTTAAACTTGAAGAACAAAAAATTGGCGAATTGTACTGTTTGGATGCTTTTCATATATGTTTCTTAGACTATTTAGAAGCAATATATAGAAAGATTTCACCCGTCTACCTGTACTATTCATTGTTCTACATGTAGAAACTTACAAATAATTTCCATTTCATGATTATCAATGGGGCTCGCTGTTCACTTAAACTTGAAGATCAAAAAATTGGCGATTGTTACCGTTTAGATGCTTTGCATATATGTTTCTTAGATTATATAGAAGCAATATATACAAAGATTTCAACCGTCTACCTGTTCCATTCATTGTTCTACTTGTCGAAAATTACAAATAATTTCCGATAAAGGATTAACAATGGGGCTCGTAGTTCACTTAAACTTGAAGAACAAAAAATTGGCGAATTGTACAGTTTGGATGATTTGCAGATATGTTTCTTAGACTATATAGAAGCAATATATACAATGATTTCAACCGTCTACCTATTCCATTCATTGTTCTACTTGCCGAAATTTACAAATAATTTCCTTTAAAGGATTAACAATGGGGCTCGTAGTTCACTTAAACTTGAAGAGCAAAAAATTGGCGAATTGTACTGTTTGGACGCTATGCATATATGTTTCTTAGACTATATAGAAGCAATATATACAATGATTTCAACAGTCTACCTGTTCCATTCATTGTTCTACTTGTCGAAATTTACAAATAATTTCCTTTAAAGGATTAACAATGGGGCTCGTAGTTCACTTAAACTTGAAGAACAAAAAATTGGCGAATGGTACTGTTTGGATGCTTTGCATATATGTTTCTTAGACTATATAGAAGCAATATATACATTGATTTCAACCGTCTACCTGTTCCATTCATTGTTCTACTTGTCGAAAATTACAAGTAATTTCCGATAAAGGATTAACCATTGGGGCTCATTGTTCACTTAAACTTGAACAACAAAAAATTGGCGAATGGTACTGTTCGGATCCTTTGCATATATGTTTCTTGGACTATATAGAAGCAATATATAAAAAGATTTCAACCGTCTACCAGTTCCATTCATTGTTCTACTTGTCGAAAGTTACAAATAATTTCCGGTAAATTTTTAACAATGGGGCTCGTAGTTCACTTAAACATGAAGATGAAATAATTGGCGATTTGTACTGTTTGGATGCTTTGCATATATGTTTCTTAGACTATATAGAAGCAATATATACATTGATTTCATCCGTCTACCTGTTCCATTCATTGTTCTACTAGTCGCAAGTTACAAATAATTTCCGTTAAAGTATTAACAATGGGGCTCGTAGTTCACTTAAACTTGAAGATCAAATAATTGGCGAATTGTACTGTTTGGATGATTTGCAGATATGTTTCTTAGACTATATAGAAGCAATATATACAATGATTTCAACCGTCTACCTATTCCATTCATTGTTCTACTTGCCGAAATTTACAAATAATTTCCTTTAAAGGATTAACAATGGGGCTCGTAGTTCACTTAAACTTGAAGAGCAAAAAATTGGCGAATTGTACTGTTTGGATGCTTTGCATATATGTTTCTTAGACTATATAGAAGCAATATATACAATGATTTCAACAGTCTACCTGTTCCATTCATTGTTCTACTTGTCGAAAGTTACAAATAATTTCCTTTAAAGGATTTACAATGGGGCTCGTAGTTCACTTAAACTTGAAGAACAAAAAATTGGCGAATGGTACTGTTTGGATGCTTTGCATATATGTTTCGTAGACTATATAGAAGCAATATATACAATGATTTCAACCGTCTACATGATCCATTCATTGTTCTACTTGTCGCAAGTTACAAATAATTTCCGTTAAAGTATTAACAATGGGGCTCGTAGTTCACTTAAACTTGAAGATCAAAAAATTGGCGATTGTTACTGTTTAGATGCTTTGCATATAAGTTTCTTAGACTACATAGAAGCAACATATACAAAGATTTCAACCGTCTACCTGTTCTATTCATTGTTCTACTTGTAGAAAGTTACAAATAATTTCCGTTAAAGTATTAAAAATGGGGCTCGTAGTTCACTTAAACTTGAAGATCAAATAATTGGCGAATTGTACTGTTTGGATGCTTTGCATATATGTTTCTTAGACTATATAGACGCAATATATACAAGGATTTCAAACATCTACCTGTTCCATTCATTGTTCTACTTGTCGAAAGTTACAAATAATTTCCGATAAAGGATTAACAATGGGGCTCGTTGTTCACTTAAACTTGAAGAACAATAAATTGGCGAATTGTACTGTTTGGATGCTTTGCATATATGTTTCTTAAACTATATAGAAGCAATATATACAAAGATTTCAACAGTCTAACTGTTCTATTCATTGTTCTACTTGTAGAAAGTTACAAATAATTTCCCTTTCATGATTATCAATGGGGCTCGTAGTTCACTTAAACTTGAAGAACAAAAAATTGGCGAATGGTACTGTTTGGATGCTTTGCATATATGTTTCTTAGACTATATAGAAGCAATATATACAATGATTTCAACCGTCTACCTATTCCATTCATTGTTCTACTTGCCGAAATTTACAAATAATTTCCTTTAAAGGATTAACAATGGGGCTCGTTGTTCACTTAAACTTGAAGAACAATCAATTGGCGAATTGTACTGTTTGGATGCTTTGCATATATGTTTCTTAGACTATTTAGAAGCAATATATACATTGACTTCAACCGTCTACCTGTTCCATTCATTGTTCTACTTGTCGCAAGTTACAAATAATTTCCGTTAAAGTATTAACAATGGGGCTCGTAGTTCACTTAAACTTGAAGATCAAATAATTGGCGAATTGTACTGTTTGGATGAAATGCAGATATGTTTCTTAGACTATATAGAAGCAATATATACAATGATTTCAACCGTCTACATGATCCATTCATTATTCTACTTGTCGAAATTTACAAATAATTTCCTTTAAAGGATTAACAATGGGGCTCGTAGTTCATTTAATCATGAAGATGAAATAATTGGCGAATTGTACTGTTTGGATGCTTTGCATATGTTTCTCTTAGATCATATAGAAGCAATATATACAATGATTTCAACCGTCTACCTGTTCCATTCATTGTTCTACTTGTCGAAAGTTACAAATAATTTCCGTTAAGGGATTAACAATGGGGATCGTAGTTTACTTAAACTTGAAGAACTAAAAATTGGCGAATTGTACTGTTTGGATGCTTTGCATATATGTTTCTTAGACTATATAGAAGCAATATATACAATGATTTCAACCGTCTACCTGTTCCATTCATTGTTCTACTTGTCGAAAGTTACAAATAATTTCCGATAAAGGATTAACCATTGGGGCTCATTGTTCACTTAAACTTGAAGAACAAAAAATTGGCGAATTGTACTGTTTGGATGCTTTGCATATATGTTTCTTAGACTATATAGAAGCAATATATACAAAGATTTCAACCGTCTACCTGTTCTATTCAATGTTCTACTTGTCGAAATTTACAAATAATTTCCTTTAAAGGATTAACAATGGGGCTCGTAGTTCACTTAAACTTGAAGAACAAAAAATTGGCGGATGGTACTGTTTGGATGCTTTGAATATAGGTTTCTTAGACTATATAGAAGCAACATATACAAAGACTTCAACCGTCTACCTGTTCTATTCATTGTTCTACTTGTCGAAAATTACAAATAATTTCCGATAAAGGATTAACCATTGGGGCTCATTGTTCACTTAAACTTGAAGAGCAAAAAATTGGCAAATGGTACTGTTTGGATGCTTTGCGTACATGTTTCTTAGACTATATGGAAGCAATATATACAAAGATTTCAACCGTCTACGTGTTCCAATCATTGTTCTACTTGTCGAAATTTACAAATAATTTCCTTTAAAGGATTAACAATGGGGCTCGTTGTTCACTTAAACTTTGGAGAACAAGAAATTGGCGAATTGTACTGTTTGGATGCTTTGCATATATGTTTCTTAGACTATATAGAAGCAATATATACAATGATTTCAACCGTCTACCTATTCCATTCATTGTTCTACTTGCCGAAATTTACAAATAATTTCCTTTAAAGGATTAACAATGGGGCTCGTAGTTCACTTAAACTAGAAGATCAAATAATTGGCGAATTGTACTGTTTGGATGCTTTGCATATATGTTTCTTAGACTATATAGACGCAATATATAGAAAGATTTCACCCGTCTACCTGTACTATTCATTGTTCTACTTGTAGAAAGTTACAAATAATTTCCATTTCATGATTATCAATGGGGCTCGCTGTTCACTTAAACTTGAAGATCAAAAAATTGGCGATTGTTACTGTTTAGATGCTTTGCATATAAGTTTCTTAGACTATATAGAAGCAACATATACAAAGACTTCAACCGTCTACCTGTTCTATTCATTGTTCTACTTGTCGAAAATTACAAATAATTTCCGATAAAGGATTAACCATTGGGGCTCATTGTTCACTTAAACTTGAAGAGCAAAAAATTGGCAAATGGTACTGTTTGGATGCTTTGCGTACATGTTTCTTAGACTATATGGAAGCAATATATACAAAGATTTCAACCGTCTACGTGTTCCAATCATTGTTCTACTTGTCGAAATTTACAAATAATTTCCTTTAAAGGATTAACAATGGGGCTCGTTGTTCACTTAAACTTTGGAGAACAAGAAATTGGCGAATTGTACTGTTTGGATGCTTTGCATATATGTTTCTTAGACTATATAGAAGCAATATATACAATGATTTCAACCGTCTACCTATTCCATTCATTGTTCTACTTGCCGAAATTTACAAATAATTTCCTTTAAAGGATTAACAATGGGGCTCGTAGTTCACTTAAACTAGAAGATCAAATAATTGGCGAATTGTACTGTTTGGATGCTTTGCATATATGTTTCTTAGACTATATAGACGCAATATATAGAAAGATTTCACCCGTCTACCTGTACTATTCATTGTTCTACTTGTAGAAAGTTACAAATAATTTCCATTTCATGATTATCAATGGGGCTCGCTGTTCACTTAAACTTGAAGATCAAAAAATTGGCGATTGTTACTGTTTAGATGCTTTGCATATAAGTTTCTTAGACTATATAGAAGCAACATATACAAAGATTTCAACCGTCTACCTGTTCCATTCATTGTTCTACTTGTCGAAAATTACAAATAATTTCCTTTAAAGGATTAACAATGTGGCTCGTAGTTCACTGAAACTTGAAGAACAAAAAATTGGCGAATTGTACTGTTTGGATGCTTTGCATATATGTTTCTTAGACTATATAGACGCAATATATACAAGGATTTCAAACGTCTACCTGTTCCATTCATTGTTCTACTTGTCGAAAGTTACAAATAATTTCCGTTAAAGGATTAACAATGGGGCTCGTAGTTCACTTAAACTTGAAGAACTAAAAATTGGCGAATGGTACTGTTTGGATGCTTTGCATATATGTTTCTTATATTATATAGAAGCAATTTATACAAAGATTTCAACCGTCTACCTGTTCCATTCATTGTTCTACTTGTCGAAAGTTACAAATAATTTCCGATAAAGGATTAACAATGGTGCTCGTTGTTCACTTAAACTTGAAGAACAATAAATTGGCGAATTGTACTGTTTGGATGCTTTGCATATTTGTTTCTTAAACTATATAGAAGCAATATATACAAAGATTTCAACAGTCTAACTGTTCTATTCATTGTTCTACTTGTAGAAAGTTACAAATAATTTCCATTTCATGATTATCAATGGGGCTCGCTGTTCACTTAAACTTGAAGATCAAAAAATTGGCGATTGTTACTGTTTAGATGCTTTGCATATAAGTTTCTTAGACTATATAGAAGCAACATATACAAAGATTTCAACCGTCTACCTGTTCCATTCATTGTTCTACTTGTCGAAAATTACAAATAATTTCCTTTAAAGGATTAACAATGTGGCTCGTAGTTCACTGAAACTTGAAGAACAAAAAATTGGCGAATTGTACTGTTTGGATGCTTTGCATATATGTTTCTTAGACTATATAGACGCAATATATACAAGGATTTCAAACGTCTACCTGTTCCATTCATTGTTCTACTTGTCGAAAGTTACAAATAATTTCCGTTAAAGGATTAACAATGGGGCTCGTAGTTCACTTAAACTTGAAGAACTAAAAATTGGCGAATGGTACTGTTTGGATGCTTTGCATATATGTTTCTTATATTATATAGAAGCAATTTATACAAAGATTTCAACCGTCTACCTGTTCCATTCATTGTTCTACTTGTCGAAAGTTACAAATAATTTCCGATAAAGGATTAACAATGGTGCTCGTTGTTCACTTAAACTTGAAGAACAATAAATTGGCGAATTGTACTGTTTGGATGCTTTGCATATTTGTTTCTTAAACTATATAGAAGCAATATATACAAAGATTTCAACAGTCTAACTGTTCTATTCATTGTTCTACTTGTAGAAAGTTACAAATAATTTCCCTTTCATGATTATCAATGGGGCTCGTAGTTCACTTAATCTTGAAGAACAAAAAACTGGCGAATGGTACTGTTTGGATGCTTTGCATATATGTTTCTTAGACTATATAGAAGCAATATATACAATGATTTCAACCGTCTACCTATTCCATTCATTGTTCTACTTGCCGAAATTTACAAATAATTTCCTTTAAAGGATTAACAATGGGGCTCGTTGTTCACTTAAACTTGAAGAACAATAAATTGGCGAATTGTACTGTTTGGATGCTTTGCATATATGTTTCTTATACTATATAGACGCAATATATACAAGGATTTCAACCGTCTACCTGTTCCATTCTTTGTTCTACTTGTCGAAATTTACAAATAATTTCCTTTAAAGGATTAACAATGGGGCTCGTAGTTCGCTTAAACTTGACGAACAATAAATTGGCGAATTGTACTGTTTGGATGCTTTGCATATATGTTTCTTATACTATATAGACGCAATATATACAAGGATTTCAACCGTCTACCTGTTCCATTCTTTGTTCTACTTGTCGAAATTTACAAATAATTTCCTTTAAAGGATTAACAATGGGGCTCGTAGTTCACTTAAACTTGGAAAACAAAAAATTGGCGAATTGTACTGTTTGGATGCTTTGCATATATGTTTCTTAGACTATATAGAAGCAATATATACATTTATTTCAACCGTACACCTATTCCATTCATTGTTCTACTTGTCGAAATTTACAAATAATTTCCGTTAAAGGATTAACAATGGGGCTCGTAGTTCACTTAAATTTGAAGATCAAAAAATTGGCGATTGTTACTGTTTAGATGCTTTGCATATAGGTTTCGTAGACTATATAGAAGCAACACATACAAAGATTTCAACCGCCTACCTGTTCTATTCATTGTTCTACTTGTAGAAAGTTACAAATAATTTCCGTTTCATGATTATCAATGGGGCTCGTTGTTCACTTAAACTTGAAGAACAAGAAATTGGCGAATGGTACTGTTTGGATGCTTTGCATATATGTTTCTTAGATTATATAGAAGCAATATATACAAAGATTTCAACCGTCTACCTGTTCCATTCATTGTTCTACTTGTCGAAAATTACAAATAATTTCCTTTAAAGGATTAACAATGGGGCTCGTAGTTCACTTAAACTTGAAGAACAGGAAATTGGCGAATTGTACTGTTTGGATGCTTTGCATATATGTTTCGTAGATTATATAGAAGCAATATATACAATTATTTCAACCGTCTACCTGATCCATTCATTGTTCTACTTGTCGAAATTTACAAATAATTTCCTTTAAAGGATTAACAGTGTGGCTCGTAGTTCACTTAAACTTGAAGAACAAAAAATTGGCGAATTGTACTGTTTGGATGCTTTGCATATATGTTTCTTAGACTATTTAGAAGCAATATATAGAAAGATTTCACCCGTCTACCTGTACTATTCATTGTTCTACTTGTAGAAAGTTACAAATAATTTCCATTTCATGATTATCAATGGGGCCCGCTGTTCACTTAAACTTGAAGATCAAAAAATTGGCGATTGTTACTGTTTAGATGCTTTGCATATAAGTTTCTTAGACTATATAGAAGCAACATATACAAAGATTTCAACCGTCTACCTGTTCTATTCATTGTTCTACTTGTAGAAAGTTACAAATAATTTCCGTTAAAGTATTAAAAATGGGGCTCGTAGTTCACTTAAACTTGAAGACCAAATAATTGGCGAATTGTACTGTTTGGATGCTTTGCATATATGTTTCTTAGACTATATAGACGCAATATATACAAGGATTTCAAACGTCTACCTGTTCCATTCATTGTTCTACTTGTCGAAAGTTACAAATAATTTCCGTTAAAGGATTAACAATGGGGCTCGTAGTTCACTTAAACTTGAAGAACTAAAAATTGGCGAATGGTACTGTTTGGATGCTTTGCATATATGTATCTTAGATTATATAGAAGCAATATATACAAAGATTTCAACCGTCTACCTGTTCCATTCATTGTTCTACTTGTCGAAAATTACAAATAATTTCCGATAAAGGATTAACCATTGGGGCTCATTGTTCACATACACTTGAAGAACAAAAAATTGGCGAATGGTACTGTTTGGATGCTTTGCATATATGTTTCTTAGACTATATAGACGCAATATATAGAAAGATTTCACCCGTCTACCTGTACTATTCATTGTTCTACTTGTAGAAAGTTACAAATAATTTCCATTTCATGATTATCAATGGGGCTCGCTGTTCACTTAAACTTGAAGATCAAAAAATTGGCGATTGTTACTGTTTAGATGCTTTGCATATAAGTTTCTTAGACTATATAGAAGCAACATATACAAAGATTTCAACCGTCTACCTGTTCTATTCATTGTTCTACTTGTAGAAAGTTACAAATAATTTCCGTTAAAGTATTAAAAATGGGGCTCGTAGTTCACTTAAACTTGAAGATCAAATAATTGGCGAATTGTACTGTTTGGATGCTTTGCATATATGTTTCTTAGACTATATAGACGCAATACATACAAGGATTTCAAACGTCTACCTGTTCCATTCATTGTTCTACTTGTCGAAAGTTACAAATAATTTCCGTTAAAGGATTAACAATGGTGCTCGTAGTTCACTTAAACTTGAAGAACTAAAAATTGGCGAATGGTACTGTTTGGATGCTTTGCATATATGTTTCTTAGATTATATAGAAACAATATATACAAAGATTTCAACCGTCTACCTGTTCCATTCATTGTTCTACTTGTCGAAAAATACAAATAATTTCCAATAAAGGATTAACCATTGGGGCTCATTGTTCACATACACTTGAAGAACAAAAAATTGGCGAATGGTACTGTTTGGATGCTTTGCATATATGTTTCTTAGACTATATGGAAGCAATATATACAAAGATTTCAACCGTCTACGTGTTCCAATCATTGTTCTACTTGTAGAAAGTTACAATTAATTTCCGTTAAAGGATTAACAATGGGGCTCGTAGTTCACTTAAACTTGAAGAACAAAAAATTCGTGAATTGTACTGTTTGGATGATTTGCATATATGTTTCGTAGATTATATAGAAGCAATATATACAATGATTTCAACCGTCTACCTGACCCATTCATTGTTTTACTTGTCGAAATTTACAAATAATTTCCTTTAAAGGATTAACAATGGGGCTCGTAGTTCACTTAAACTTGAAGAACAAAAAATTGGCGAATTGTACTGTTTGGATGCTTTGCATATATGTTTCTTAGACTATATAGAAGCAATATATACAAAGATTTCAACCGTCTACCTGTTCTATTCAATGTTCTACTTGTCGAAATTTACAAATAATTTCCTTTAAAGGATTAACAATGGGGCTCGTAGTTTACTTAAACTTGAAGAACAAAAAATTGGCGGATGGTACTGTTTGGATGCTTTGAATATAGGTTTCTTAGACTATACAGAAGCAACATATACAAAGACTTCAACCGTCTACCTGTTCGATTCATTGTTCTACTTGTCGAAAATTACAAATAATTTCCGATAAAGGATTAACCATTGGGGCTCATTGTTCACTTAAACTTGAAGAACAAAAAATTGGCAAATAGTACTGTTTGGATGCTTTGCGTACATGTTTCTTAGACTATATGGAAGCAATATATACAAAGATTTCAACCGTCTACGTGTTCCAATCATTGTTCTACTTGTCGAAATTTACAAATAATTTCCTTTAAAGGATTAACAATGGGGCTCGTTGTTCACTTAAACTTTGGAGAACAAGAAATTGGCGAATTGTACTGTTTGGATGCTTTGCATATATGTTTCTTAGACTATATAGAAGCAATATATACAATGATTTCAACCGTCTACCTATTCCATTCATTGTTCTACTTGCCGAAATTTACAAATAATTTCCTTTAAAGGATTAACAATGGGGCTCGTAGTTCACTTAAACTAGAAGATCAAATAATTGGCGAATTGTACTGTTTGGATGCTTTGCATATATGTTTCTTAGACTATATAGACGCAATATATAGAAAGATTTCACCCGTCTACCTGTACTATTCATTGTTCTACTTGTAGAAAGTTACAAATAATTTCCATTTCATGATTATCAATGGGGCTCGCTGTTCACTTAAACTTGAAGATCAAAAAATTGGCGATTGTTACTGTTTAGATGCTTTGCATATAAGTTTCTTAGACTATATAGAAGCAACATATACAAAGATTTCAACCGTCTACCTGTTCCATTCATTGTTCTACTTGTCGAAAATTACAAATAATTTCCTTTAAAGGATTAACAATGTGGCTCGTAGTTCACTGAAACTTGAAGAACAAAAAATTGGCGAATTGTACTGTTTGGATGCTTTGCATATATGTTTCTTAGACTATATAGACGCAATATATACAAGGATTTCAAACGTCTACCTGTTCCATTCATTGTTCTACTTGTCGAAAGTTACAAATAATTTCCGTTAAAGGATTAACAATGGGGCTCGTAGTTCACTTAAACTTGAAGAACTAAAAATTGGCGAATGGTACTGTTTGGATGCTTTGCATATATGTTTCTTATATTATATAGAAGCAATTTATACAAAGATTTCAACCGTCTACCTGTTCCATTCATTGTTCTACTTGTCGAAAGTTACAAATAATTTCCGATAAAGGATTAACAATGGTGCTCGTTGTTCACTTAAACTTGAAGAACAATAAATTGGCGAATTGTACTGTTTGGATGCTTTGCATATTTGTTTCTTAAACTATATAGAAGCAATATATACAAAGATTTCAACAGTCTAACTGTTCTATTCATTGTTCTACTTGTAGAAAGTTACAAATAATTTCCCTTTCATGATTATCAATGGGGCTCGTAGTTCACTTAATCTTGAAGAACAAAAAATTGGCGAATGGTACTGTTTGGATGCTTTGCATATATGTTTCTTAGACTATATAGAAGCAATATATACAATGATTTCAACCGTCTACCTATTCCATTCATTGTTCTACTTGCCGAAATTTACAAATAATTTCCTTTAAAGGATTAACAATGGGGCTCGTTGTTCACTTAAACTTGAAGAACAATAAATTGGCGAATTGTACTGTTTGGATGCTTTGCATATATGTTTCTTATACTATATAGACGCAATATATACAAGGATTTCAACCGTCTACCTGTTCCATTCTTTGTTCTACTTGTCGAAATTTACAAATAATTTCCTTTAAAGGATTAACAATGGGGCTCGTAGTTCACTTAAACTTGACGAACAATAAATTGGCGAATTGTACTGTTTGGATGCTTTGCATATATGTTTCTTATACTATATAGACGCAATATATACAAGGATTTCAACCGTCTACCTGTTCCATTCTTTGTTCTACTTGTCGAAATTTACAAATAATTTCCTTTAAAGGATTAACAATGGGGCTCGTAGTTCACTTAAACTTGGAAAACAAAAAATTGGCGAATTGTACTGTTTGGATGCTTTGCATATATGTTTCTTAGACTATATAGAAGCAATATATACAATTATTTCAACCGTACACCTATTCCATTCATTGTTCTACTTGTCGAAATTTACAAATAATTTCCGTTAAAGGATTAACAATGGGGCTCGTAGTTCACTTAAATTTGAAGATCAAAAAATTGGCGATTGTTACTGTTTAGATGCTTTGCATATAGGTTTCGTAGACTATATAGAAGCAACACATACAAAGATTTCAACCGCCTACCTGTTCTATTCATTGTTCTACTTGTAGAAAGTTACTAATAATTTCCGTTTCATGATTATCAATGGGGCTCGTTGTTCACTTAAACTTGAAGAACAAGAAATTGGCGAATGGTACTGTTTGGATGCTTTGCATATATGTTTCTTAGATTATATAGAAGCAATATATACAAAGATTTCAACCGTCTACCTGTTCCATTCATTGTTCTACTTGTCGAAAATTACAAATAATTTCCTTTAAAGGATTAACAATGGGGCTCGTAGTTCACTTAAACTTGAAGAACAAGAAATTGGCGAATTGTACTGTTTGGATGCTTTGCATATATGTTTCGTAGATTATATAGAAGCAATATATACAATTATTTCAACCGTCTACCTGATCCATTCATTGTTCTACTTGTCGAAATTTACAAATAATTTCCGATAAAGGATTAACCATTGGGGCTCATTGTTCACATACACTTGAAGAACAAAAAATTGGCGAATGGTACTGTTTGGATGCTTTGCATATATGTTTCTTAGACTATATAGACGCAATATATAGAAAGATTTCACCCGTCTACCTGTACTATTCATTGTTCTACTTGTAGAAAGTTACAAATAATTTCCATTTCATGATTATCAATGGGGCTCGCTGTTCACTTAAACTTGAAGATCAAAAAATTGGCGATTGTTACTGTTTAGATGCTTTGCATATAAGTTTCTTAGACTATATAGAAGCAACATATACAAAGATTTCAACCGTCTACCTGTTCTATTCATTGTTCTACTTGTAGAAAGTTACAAATAATTTCCGTTAAAGTATTAAAAATGGGGCTCGTAGTTCACTTAAATTTGAAGATCAAATAATTGGCGAATTGTACTGTTTGGATGCTTTGCATATATGTTTCTTAGACTATATAGACGCAATACATACAAGGATTTCAAACGTCTACCTGTTCCATTCATTGTTCTACTTGTCGAAAGTTACAAATAATTTCCGTTAAAGGATTAACAATGGTGCTCGTAGTTCACTTAAACTTGAAGAACTAAAAATTGGCGAATGGTACTGTTTGGATGCTTTGCATATATGTTTCTTAGATTATATAGAAACAATATATACAAAGATTTCAACCGTCTACCTGTTCCATTCATTGTTCTACTTGTCGAAAAATACAAATAATTTCCAATAAAGGATTAACCATTGGGGCTCATTGTTCACATACACTTGAAGAACAAAAAATTGGCGAATGGTACTGTTTGGATGCTTTGCATATATGTTTCTTAGACTATATGGAAGCAATATATACAAAGATTTCAACCGTCTACGTGTTCCAATCATTGTTCTACTTGTAGAAAGTTACAATTAATTTCCGTTAAAGGATTAACAATGGGGCTCGTAGTTCACTTAAACTTGAAGAACAAAAAATTCGTGAATTGTACTGTTTGGATGATTTGCATATATGTTTCGTAGATTATATAGAAGCAATATATACAATGATTTCAACCGTCTACCTGACCCATTCATTGTTTTACTTGTCGAAATTTACAAATAATTTCCTTTAAAGGATTAACAATGGGGCTCGTAGTTCACTTAAACTTGAAGAACAAAAAATTGGCGAATTGTACTGTTTGGATGCTTTGCATATATGTTTCTTAGACTATATAGAAGCAATATATACAAAGATTTCAACCGTCTACCTGTTCTATTCAATGTTCTACTTGTCGAAATTTACAAATAATTTCCTTTAAAGGATTAACAATGGGGCTCGTAGTTTACTTAAACTTGAAGAACAAAAAATTGGCGGATGGTACTGTTTGGATGCTTTGAATATAGGTTTCTTAGACTATACAGAAGCAACATATACAAAGACTTCAACCGTCTACCTGTTCGATTCATTGTTCTACTTGTCGAAAATTACAAATAATTTCCGATAACGGATTAACCATTGGGGCTCATTGTTCACTTAAACTTGAAGAACAAAAAATTGGCAAATAGTACTGTTTGGATGCTTTGCGTACATGTTTCTTAGACTATATGGAAGCAATATATACAAAGATTTCAACCGTCTACGTGTTCCAATCATTGTTCTACTTGTCGAAATTTACAAATAATTTCCTTTAAAGGATTAACAATGGGGCTCGTTGTTCACTTAAACTTTGGAGAACAAGAAATTGGCGAATTGTACTGTTTGGATGCTTTGCATATATGTTTCTTAGACTATATAGAAGCAATATATACAATGATTTCAACCGTCTACCTATTCCATTCATTGTTCTACTTGCCGAAATTTACAAATAATTTCCTTTAAAGGATTAACAATGGGGCTCGTTGTTCACTTAAACTTGAAGAACAATAAATTGGCGAATTGTACTGTTTGGATGCTTTGCATATATGTTTCTTAGACTATATAGACGCAATATATACAAGGATTTCAAACGTCTACCTGTTCCATTCACTGTTCTACTTGTCGAAAGTTACAAATAATTTCCGATAAAGGATTAACAATGGGGCTCATTGTTCACTTAAACTTGAGGATCAAAAAATTAGCGAATGGTACTGTTTGGATGCTTTGCATATATGTTTCTTAGACTATATGGAAGCAATATATACAAAGATTTCAACCGTCTACGTGTTCCAATCATTGTTCTACTTGTCGAAAGTTACAAATAATTTCCGTTAAGGGATTAACAATGGGGATCGTAGTTTACTTAAACTTGAAGAACTAAAAATTGGCGAATTGTACTGTTTGGATGCTTTGCATATATGTTTCTTAGACTATATAGAAGCAATATATACAATGATTTCAACCGTCTACCTGTTCCATTCATTGTTCTACTTGTCGAAAGTTACAAATAATTTCCGATAAAGGATTAACCATTGGGGCTCATTGTTCACTTAAACTTGAAGAACAAAAAATTGGCGAATGGTACTGTTTGGATGATTTGCATATATGTTTCTTATATTATATAGAAGCAATTTATACAAAGATTTCAACCGTCTACCTGTTCCATTCATTGTTCTACTTGTCGAAAGTTACAAATAATTTCCGATAAAGGATTAACAATGGTGCTCGTTGTTCACTTAAACTTGAAGAACAAAAAGTTGGCGAATTGTACTGTTTGGATGATTTGCAGATATGTTTCTTAGACTATATAGAAGCAATATATACAATGATTTCAACCGTCTACCTATTCCATTCATTGTTCTACTTGTCGAAATTTACAAATAATTTCCTTTAAAGGATTAACAATGGGGCTCGTAGTTCACTTAAACTTGAAGAACAAAAAATTGGCGAATGGTACTGTTTGGATGCTTTGCATATATGTTTCTTAGATTATATAGAAGCAATATATACAAAGATTTCAACCGTCTACCTGTTCCATTCATTGTTCTACTTGTCGAAAGTTACAAATAATTTCCTTTAAAGGATTAACAATGGGGCTCGTAATTCACTTAAACTTGAAGAACAAAAAATTGGCGAATGGTACTGTTTGGATGCTTTGCATATATGTTTCGTAGAATATATAGAAGCAATATATACAATGATTTCAACCGTCTACATGATCCATTCATTGTTCTACTTGTCGAAATTTAGAAATAATTTCCTTTAAAGGATTAACAATGGGGCTCGTAGTTCACTTAAACTTGAAGAACAAAAAATTGGCGAATTGTACTGTTTGGATGCTTTTCATATATGTTTCTTAGACTATTTAGAAGCAATATATAGAAAGATTTCACCCGTCTACCTGTACTATTCATTGTTCTACATGTAGAAACTTACAAATAATTTCCATTTCATGATTATCAATGGGGCTCGCTGTTCACTTAAACTTGAAGATCAAAAAATTGGCGATTGTTACCGTTTAGATGCTTTGCATATATGTTTCTTAGATTATATAGAAGCAATATATACAAAGATTTCAACCGTCTACCTGTTCCATTCATTGTTCTACTTGTCGAAAATTACAAATAATTTCCGATAAAGGATTAACAATGGGGCTCGTAGATCACTTAAACTTGAAGAACAAAAAATTGGCGAATTGTACTGTTTGGATGCTTTGCATATATGTTTCTTAGACTATATAGAAGCAATATATAAAAAGATTTCAACCGTCTACCAGTTCCATTCATTGTTCTACTTGTCGAAAGTTACAAATAATTTCCTTTAAAGGATTAACAATGGGGCTCGTAGTTCACTTAAACATGAAGATGAAATAATTGGCGATTTGTACTGTTTGGATGCTTTGCATATATGTTTCTTAGATTATATAGAAGCAATATATACAAAGATTTCAACCGTCTACCTGTTCCATTCATTGTTCTACTTGTCGAAAATTACAAATAAATTCCGATAAAGGATTAACCATTGGGGCTAATTGTTCACTTAAACTTGAAGAACAAAAAATTGTCGAATTGTACTATTTGGATGCTTTGCATATATGTTTCTTAAACTATATAGAAGCAATATATACAATGATTTCAACCGTCTACCTGTTCCATTCATTGTTCTACTTGTCGAAAGTTACAAATAATTTCCGTTAAGGGATTAACAATGGGGATCGTAGTTTACTTAAACTTGAAGAACAAGAAATTGGCGAATTGTACTGTTTGGATGCTTTGCATATATGTTTCTTAGACTATATAGAAGCAATATATGCAATGATTTCAACAGTCTACCTGTTCCATTCATTGTTCTACTTGCCGAAATTTACAATTAATTTCCTTTAAAGAATTAACAATGGGGCTCATTGTTCACTTAAACTTGAAGAACAATAAATTGGCGAATTGTACTGTTTGGATGCTTTGCATATATGTTTCTTAGACTATATAGAAGCAATATATACAAAGATTTCAAGCGTCTACCTGTTCCATTCATTGTTCTACTTGTCGAAAGTTACAAATAATTTCCGATAACGGATTAAGCATTGGGGCTCATTGTTCACTTAAACTTGAAGAACAAAAAATTGGCGAATTGTACTGTTTGGATGCTTTGCATATATGTTTCTTATACTATATAGAAGCAATATATACAAAGATTTCAACCGTCTACCTGTTTCATTCAATGTTCTACTTGTCGAAATTTACAAATAATTTCCTTTAAAGGATTAACAATGGGGCTCGTTGTTCACTTAAACTTGACGAACAAAAAATTGGCGAATGGTACTGTTTGGATGCTTTGCATATATGTTTCTTAGACTATATAGAAGCAATATATACATTGATTTCATCCGTCTACCTGTTCCATTCATTGTTCTACTTGTCGCAAGTTACAAATAATTTCCGTTAAAGTATTAACAATGGGGCTCGTAGTTCACTTAAACTTGAAGATCAAATAATTGGCGAATTGTACTGTTTGGATGATTTGCAGATATGTTTCTTAGACTATATAGAAGCAATATATACAATGATTTCAACCGTCTACCTATTCCATTCATTGTTCTACTTGCCGAAATTTACAAATAATTTCCTTTAAAGGATTAACAATGGGGCTCGTAGTTCACTTAAACTTGAAGAGCAAAAAATTGGCGAATTGTACTGTTTGGATGCTTTGCATATATGTTTCTTAGACTATATAGAAGCAATATATACAATGATTTCAACAGTCTACCTGTTCCATTCATTGTTCTACTTGTCGAAAGTTACAAATAATTTCCTTTAAAGGATTTACAATGGGGCTCGTAGTTCACTTAAACTTGAAGAACAAAAAATTGGCGAATGGTACTGTTTGGATGCTTTGCATATATGTTTCGTAGACTATATAGAAGCAATATATACAATGATTTCAACCGTCTACATGATCCATTCATTGTTCTACTTGTCGCAAGTTACAAATAATTTCCGTTAAAGTATTAACAATGGGGCTCGTAGTTCACTTAAACTTGAAGATCAAATAATTGGCGAATTGTACTGTTTGGATGATTTGCAGATATGTTTCTTAGACTATATAGAAGCAATATATACAATGATTTCAACCGTCTACCTATTCCATTCATTGCTCCACTTGCCGAAATTGACAAATAATTTCCTTTAAAGGATTAACAATGGGGCTCGTAGTTCACTTAAACTTGAAGAGCAAAAAGTTGGCGAATTGTACTGTTTGGACGCTATGCATATATGTTTCTTAGACTATATAGAAGCAATATATACAATGATTTCAACAGTCTACCTGTTCCATTCATTGTTCTACTTGTCGAAATTTACAAATAATTTCCTTTAAAGGATTAACAATGGGGCTCATTGTTCACTTAAACTTGAAGAACAATAAATTGGCGAATTGTACTGTTTGGATGCTTTGCATATATGTTTCTTAGACTATATAGAAGCAATATATACAAAGATTTCAAGCGTCTACCTGTTCCATTCATTGTTCTACTTGTCGAAATTTACAAATAATTTCCTTTAAAGGATTAACAATGCGTCTCGTAGTTCACTTAAACTTGAAGAACAAAAAATTGGCGAATGGTACTGTTTGGATGCTTTGCATATATGTTTCTTAGACTATATAGAAGCAATATATACATTGATTTTAACCGTCTACCTGTTCAATTCATTGTTCTACTTGTCGAAAGTCACAAATAATTTCCGTTAAGGGATTAACAATGGGGATCGTAGTTTACTTAAACTTGAAGAACAAAAAATTGGCGAATTGTACTGTTTGGATGCTATGCATATATGTTTCTTAGACTATATAGAAGCAATATATACAAAGATTTCAACCGTCTACCTGTTCCATTCATTGTTCTACTTGTCGAAAGTTACAAATAATTTCCGATAAAGGATTAACAATGGGGCTCGTAGTTCACTTAAACTTGAAGAACAAAAAATTGGCGAATAGTACTGTTTGGATGCTTTGCATATATGTTTCTTAGACTATATAGAAGCAATATATAAAAAGATTTCAACCGTCTACCAGTTCCATTCATTGTTCTACTTGTCGAAAGTTACAAATAATTTCCGATAAAGGATTAACAATGGGGCTCGTAGTTCACTTAAACTTGAAGAACAAAAAGTTGGCGAATTGTACTGTTTGGATGATTTGCAGATATGTTTCTTAGACTATATAGAAGCAATATATACAATGATTTCAACCGTCTACCTATTCCATTCATTGTTCTACTTGCCGAAATTTACAAATAATTTCAATTAAAGGATTAATAATGGGGCTCGTAGTTCACTTAAACTTGAAGAGCAAAAAATTGGCGAATTGTACTGTTTGGACGCTATGCATATATGTTTCTTAGACTATATAGAAGCAATATATACAATGATTTCAACAGTCTACCTATTCCATTCATTGTTCTACTTGTCGAAATTTACAAATAATTTCCTTTAAAGGATTAACAATGCGTCTCGTAGTTCACTTAAACTTGAAGAACAAAAAATTGGCGAATGGTACTGTTTGGATGCTTTGCATATATGTTTCTTAGACTATATAGAAGCAATATATACATTGATTTTAACCGTCTACCTGTTCAATTCATTGTTCTACTTGTCGAAAGTCACAAATAATTTCCGTTAAGGGATTAACAATGGGGATCGTAGTTTACTTAAACTTGAAGAACAAAAAATTGGCGAATTGTACTGTTTGGATGCTATGCATATATGTTTCTTAGACTATATAGAAGCAATATATACAAAGATTTCAACCGTCTACCTGTTCCATTCATTGTTCTACTTGTCGAAATTTACAAATAATTTCCTTTAAAGGATTAACAATGGGGCTCGTAGTTCACTTAAACTTGAAGAACAAAAAATTGGCGAATGGTACTGTTTGGATGCTTTGCATATATGTTTCTTAGACTATATAGAAGCAATATATACAAAGATTTCAACCGTCTACCTGTTCCATTCATTGTTGTACTTGTCGGAAGTTACAAATAATTTCCGATAACGGATTAAGCATTGGGGCTCATTGTTCACTTAAACTTGAAGAACAAAAAATTGGCGAATTGTACTGTTTGGATGCTTTGCATATATGTTTCTTATACTATATAGAAGCAATATATACAAAGATTTCAACCGTCTACCTGTTTCATTCAATGTTCTACTTGTCGAAATTTACAAATAATTTCCTTTAAAGGATTAACAATGGGGCTCGTTGTTCACTTAAACTTGACGAACAAAAAATTGGCGAATGGTACTGTTTGGATGCTTTGCATATATGTTTCTTAGACTATATAGAAGCAATATATACATTGATTTCATCCGTCTACCTGTTCCATTCATTGTTCTACTTGTCGCAAGTTACAAATAATTTCCGTTAAAGTATTAACAATGGGGCTCGTAGTTCACTTAAACTTGAAGATCAAATAATTGGCGAATTGTACTGTTTGGATGATTTGCAGATATGTTTCTTAGACTATATAGAAGCAATATATACAATGATTTCAACCGTCTACCTATTCCATTCATTGTTCTACTTGCCGAAATTTACAAATAATTTCCTTTAAAGGATTAACAATGGGGCTCGTAGTTCACTTAAACTTGAAGAGCAAAAAATTGGCGAATTGTACTGTTTGGATGCTTTGCATATATGTTTCTTAGACTATATAGAAGCAATATATACAATGATTTCAACAGTCTACCTGTTCCATTCATTGTTCTACTTGTCGAAAGTTACAAATAATTTCCTTTAAAGGATTTACAATGGGGCTCGTAGTTCACTTAAACTTGAAGAACAAAAAATTGGCGAATGGTACTGTTTGGATGCTTTGCATATATGTTTCGTAGACTATATAGAAGCAATATATACAATGATTTCAACCGTCTACATGATCCATTCATTGTTCTACTTGTCGCAAGTTACAAATAATTTCCGTTAAAGTATTAACAATGGGGCTCGTAGTTCACTTAAACTTGAAGATCAAATAATTGGCGAATTGTACTGTTTGGATGATTTGCAGATATGTTTCTTAGACTATATAGAAGCAATATATACAATGATTTCAACCGTCTACCTATTCCATTCATTGCTCTACTTGCCGAAATTGACAAATAATTTCCTTTAAAGGATTAACAATGGGGCTCGTAGTTCACTTAAACTTGAAGAGCAAAAAGTTGGCGAATTGTACTGTTTGGACGCTATGCATATATGTTTCTTAGACTATATAGAAGCAATATATACAATGATTTCAACAGTCTACCTGTTCCATTCATTGTTCTACTTGTCGATATTTACAAATAATTTCCTTTAAAGGATTAACAATGGGGCTCGTAGCTCACTTAAACTTGAAGAACAAAAAATTGGCGAATGGTACTGTTTGGATGCTTCGCATATATGTTTCTTAGACTATATAGAAGCAATATATACAAAGATTTCAACAGTCCTCCTGTTCCATTCATTGTTCTACTTGTCGAAAGTTACAAATAATTTCCGATAACGGATTAACCATTGGGGCTCATTGTTCACTTAAACTTGAAGAACAAAAAATTGGCGAATTGTACTGTTTGGATGCTTTGCATATATGTTTCTTAGACTATATAGAAGCAATATATACAATGATTTCAACCGTCTACCTGTTCCATTCATTGTTCTACTTGCCGACAGTTTCAAATAGTTTCCGTTAAGGGATTAACAATGGGGATCGTAGTTTACTTAAAGTTGAAGAACAAAAAATTGGCGAATTGTACTGTTTGGATGCTTTTCATATATGTTTCTTAGACTATATAGAAGCAATATATACAATGATTTCAACAGTCTACCTGTTCCATTCATTGTTCTACTTGTCGAAAGTTACAAATAATTTCCTTTAAAGGATTTACAATGGGGCTCGTAGTTCACTTAAACTTGAAGAACAAAAAATTGGCGAATGGTACTGTTTGGGTGCTTTGCATATATGTTTCTTAGACTATATAGAAGCAATATATACAAAGATTTCAACCGTCTACCTGTTCCATTCATTGTTCTATTTGTCGAAAATTACAAATAATTTCCGATAAAGGATTAACAATGGGGCTCGTAGTTCACTTAAACTTGAAGAACAAAAAAATTGGCGAATGGTACTGTTTGGATGCTTTGAATATATGTTTCTTAGATTATATAGAAGCAATATATACAAAGATTTCAACCGTCTACCGGTTCCATTCATTGTTGTACTTGTCGGAAGTTACAAATAATTTCCGATAACGGATAAAGCATTGGGGCTCATTGTTCACTTAAACTTGAAGAACAAAAAATTGGCGAATTGTACTGTTTGGATGCTTTGCATATATGTTTCTTATACTATATAGAAGCAATATATACAAAGATTTCAACCGTCTACCTGTTTCATTCAATGTTCTACTTGTCGAAATTTACAAATAATTTCCTTTAAAGGATTAACAATGGGGCTCGTTGTTCACTTAAACTTGACGAACAAAAAATTGGCGAATGGTACTGTTTGGATGCTTTGCATATATGTTTCTTAGACTATATAGAAGCAATATATACATTGATTTCATCCGTCTACCTGTTCCATTCATTGTTCTACTTGTCGCAAGTTACAAATAATTTCCGTTAAAGTATTAACAATGGGGCTCGTAGTTCACTTAAACTTGAAGATCAAATAATTGGCGAATTGTACTGTTTGGATGATTTGCAGATATGTTTCTTAGACTATATAGAAGCAATATATACAATGATTTCAACCGTCTACCTATTCCATTCATTGTTCTACTTGTCGAAATTTACAAATAATTTCCTTTAAAGGATTAACAATGGGGCTCGTAGTTCACTTAAACTTGAAGAGCAAAAAATTGGCGAATTGTACTGTTTGGATGCTTTGCATATATGTTTCTTAGACTATATAGAAGCAATATATACAATGATTTCAACAGTCTACCTGTTCCATTCATTGTTCTACTTGTCGAAAGTTACAAATAATTTCCTTTAAAGGATTTACAATGGGGCTCGTAGTTCACTTAAACTTGAAGAACAAAAAATTGGCGAATGGTACCGTTTGGATGCTTTGCATATATGTTTCGTAGACTATATAGAAGCAATATATACAATGATTTCAACCGTCTACATGATCCATTCATTGTTCTACTTGTCGCAAGTTACAAATAATTTCCGTTAAAGTATTAACAATGGGGCTCGTAGTTCACTTAAACTTGAAGATCAAAAAATTGGCGATTGTTACTGTTTAGATGCTTTGCATATAAGTTTCTTAGACTATATAGAAGCAACATATACAAAGATTTCAACCGTCTACCTGTTCTATTCATTGTTCTACTTGTAGAAAGTTACAAATAATTTCCGTTAAAGTATTAAAAATGGGGCTCGTAGTTCACTTAAACTTGAAGATCAAATAATTGGCGAATTGTACTGTTTGGATGCTTTGCATATATGTTTCTTAGACTATATAGACGCAATATATACAAGGATTTCAAACGTCTACCTGTTCCATTCATTGTTCTACTTGTCGAAAGTTACAAATAATTTCCGATAAAGGATTAACAATGGGGCTCGTTGTTCACTTAAACTTGAAGAACAATAAATTGGCGAATTGTACTGTTTGGATGCTTTGCATATATGTTTCTTAAACTATATAGAAGCAATATATACAAAGATTTCAACAGTCTAACTGTTCTATTCATTGTTCTACTTGTAGAAAGTTACAAATAATTTCCCTTTCATGATTATCAATGGGGCTCGTAGTTCACTTAATCTTGAAGAACAAAAAATTGGCGAATGGTACTGTTTGGATGCTTTGCATATATGTTTCTTAGACTATATAGAAGCAATATATACAATGATTTCCACCGTCTACCTATTCCATTCATTGTTCTACTTGCCGAAATTTACACATAATTTCCTTTAAAGGATTAACAATGGGGCTCGTTGTTCACTTAAACTTGAAGAACAATAAATTGGCGAATGGTACTGTTTGGATGCTTTGCATATATGTTTCTTAGACTATATAGAAGCAATATATACAATGATTTCCACCGTCTACCTATTCCATTCATTGTTCTACTTGCCGAAATTTACACATAATTTCCTTTAAAGGATTAACAATGGGGCTCGTTGTTCACTTAAACTTGAAGAACAATAAATTGGCGAATTGTACTGTTTGGATGCTTTGCATATATGTTTCTTATACTATATAGACGCAATATATACAAGGATTTCAACCGTCTACCTGTTCCATTCTTTGTTCTACTTGTCGAAATTTACAAATAATTTCCTTTAAAGGATTAACAATGGGGCTCGTAGTTCACTTAAACTTGACAAACAATAAATTGGCGAATTGTACTGTTTGGATGCTTTGCATATATGTTTCTTATACTATATAGACGCAATATATACAAGGATTTCAACCGTCTACCTGTTCCATTCTTTGTTCTACTTGTCGAAATTTACAAATAATTTCCTTTAAAGGATTAACAATGGGGCTCGTAGTTCACTTAAACTTGGAAAACAAAAAATTGGCGAATTGTACTGTTTGGATGCTTTGCATATATGTTTCTTAGACTATATAGAAGCAATATATACAATTATTTCAACCGTACACCTATTCCATTCATTGTTCTACTTGTCGAAATTTACAAATAATTTCCGTTAAAGGATTAACAATGGGGCTCGTAGTTCACTTAAATTTGATGATCAAAAAATTGGCAATTGTTACTGTTTAGATGCTTTGCATATAGGTTTCGTAGACTATATAGAAGCAACACATACAAAGATTTCAACCGCCTACCTGTTCTATTCATTGTTCTACTTGTAGAAAGTTACAAATAATTTCCGTTTCATGATTATCAATGGGGCTCGTTGTTCACTTAAACTTGAAGAACAAGAAATTGGCGAATGGTACTGTTTGGATGCTTTGCATATATGTTTCTTAGATTATATAGAAGCAATATATACAAAGATTTCAACCGTCTACCTGTTCCATTCATTGTTCTACTTGTCGAAAATTACAAATAATTTCCTTTAAAGGATTAACAATGGGGCTCGTAGTTCACTTAAACTTGAAGAACAAGAAATTGGCGAATTGTACTGTTTGGATGCTTTGCATATATGTTTCGTAGATTATATAGAAGCAATATATACAATTATTTCAACCGTCTACCTGATCCATTCATTGTTCTACTTGTCGAAATTTACAAATAATTTCCTTTAAAGGATTAACAGTGTGGCTCGTAGTTCACTTAAACTTGAAGAACAAAAAATTGGCGAATTGTACTGTTTGGATGCTTTGCATATATGTTTCTTAGACTATTTAGATGCAATATATAGAAAGATTTCACCCGTCTACCTGTACTATTCATTGTTCTACTTGTAGAAAGTTACAAATAATTTCCATTTCATGATTATCAATGGGGCCCGCTGTTCACTTAAACTTGAAGATCAAAAAATTGGCGATTGTTACTGTTTAGATGCTTTGCATATAAGTTTCTTAGACTATATAGAAGCAACATATACAAAGATTTCAACCGTCTACCTGTTCTATTCATTGTTCTACTTGTAGAAAGTTACAAATAATTTCCGTTAAAGTATTAAAAATGGGGCTCGTAGTTCACTTAAACTTGAAGACCAAATAATTGGCGAATTGTACTGTTTGGATGCTTTGCATATATGTTTCTTAAACTATATAGACGCAATATATACAAGGATTTCAACCGTCTACCTGACCCATTCATTGTTTTACTTGTCGAAATTTACAAATAATTTCCTTTAAAGGATTAACAATGGGGCTCGTAGTTTACTTAAACTTGAAGAACAAAAAATTGGCGGATGGTACTGTTTGGATGCTTTGAATATAGGTTTCTTAGACTATACAGAAGCAACATATACAAAGACTTCAACCGTCTACCTGTTCGATTCATTGTTCTACTTGTCGAAAATTACAAATAATTTCCGATAAAGGATTAACCATTGGGGCTCATTGTTCACTTAAACTTGAAGAACAAAAAATTGGCAAATAGTACTGTTTGGATGCTTTGCGTACATGTTTCTTAGACTATATGGAAGCAATATATACAAAGATTTCAACCGTCTACGTGTTCCAATCATTGTTCTACTTGTCGAAATTTACAAATAATTTCCTTTAAAGGATTAACAATGGGGCTCGTTGTTCACTTAAACTTTGGAGAACAAGAAATTGGCGAATTGTACTGTTTGGATGCTTTGCATATATGTTTCTTAGACTATATAGAAGCAATATATACAATGATTTCAACCGTCTACCTATTCCATTCATTGTTCTACTTGCCGAAATTTACAAATAATTTCCTTTAAAGGATTAACAATGGGGCTCGTTGTTCACTTAAACTTGAAGAGCAAAAAATTGGCGAATGGTACTGTTTGGATGCTTTGCATATATGTTTCTTAGACTATATAGAAGCAATATATACAATGATTTCAACAGTCTACCTGTTCCATTCATTGTTCTACTTGTCGAAAGTTACAAATAATTTCCTTTAAAGGATTTACAATGGGGCTCGTAGTTCACTTAAACTTGAAGAACAAAAAATTGGCGAATGGTACCGTTTGGATGCTTTGCATATATGTTTCGTAGACTATATAGAAGCAATATATACAATGATTTCAACCGTCTACCTATTCCATTCATTGTTCTACTTGCCGAAATTTACAAATAATTTCCTTTAAAGGATTAACAATGGGGCTCGTTGTTCACTTAAACTTGAAGAGCAAAAAATTGGCGATTGTTACTGTTTAGATGCTTTGCATATAAGTTTCTTAGACTATATAGAAGCAACATATACAAAGATTTCAACCGTCTACCTGTTCTATTCATTGTTCTACTTGTAGAAAGTTACAAATAATTTCCGTTAAAGTATTAAAAATGGGGCTCGTAGTTCACTTAAACTTGAAGATCAAATAATTGGCGAATTGTACTGTTTGGATGCTTTGCATATATGTTTCTTAGACTATATAGACGCAATATATACAAGGATTTCAAACGTCTACCTGTTCCATTCATTGTTCTACTTGTCGAAAGTTACAAATAATTTCCGATAAAGGATTAACAATGGGGCTCGTTGTTCACTTAAACTTGAAGAACAATAAATTGGCGAATTGTACTGTTTGGATGCTTTGCATATATGTTTCTTAAACTATATAGAAGCAATATATACAAAGATTTCAACAGTCTAACTGTTCTATTCATTGTTCTACTTGTAGAAAGTTACAAATAATTTCCCTTTCATGATTATCAATGGGGCTCGTAGTTCACTTAATCTTGAAGAACAAAAAATTGGCGAATGGTACTGTTTGGATGCTTTGCATATATGTTTCTTAGACTATATAGAAGCAATATATACAATGATTTCAACCGTCTACCTATTCCATTCATTGTTCTACTTGCCGAAATTTACACATAATTTCCTTTAAAGGATTAACAATGGGGCTCGTTGTTCACTTAAACTTGAAGAACAATAAATTGGCGAATTGTACTGTTTGGATGCTTTGCATATATGTTTCTTATACTATATAGACGCAATATATACAAGGATTTCAACCGTCTACCTGTTCCATTCTTTGTTCTACTTGTCGAAATTTACAAATAATTTCCTTTAAAGGATTAACAATGGGGCTCGTAGTTCACTTAAACTTGACAAACAATAAATTGGCGAATTGTACTGTTTGGATGCTTTGCATATATGTTTCTTATACTATATAGACGCAATATATACAAGGATTTCAACCGTCTACCTGTTCCATTCTTTGTTCTACTTGTCGAAATTTACAAATAATTTCCGTTAAAGGATTAACAATGGGGCTCGTAGTTCACTTAAATTTGAAGATCAAAAAATTGGCAATTGTTACTGTTTAGATGCTTTGCATATAGGTTTCGTAGACTATATAGAAGCAACACATACAAAGATTTCAACCGCCTACCTGTTCTATTCATTGTTCTACTTGTAGAAAGTTACAAATAATTTCCGTTTCATGATTATCAATGGGGCTCGTTGTTCACTTAAACTTGAAGAACAAGAAATTGGCGAATGGTACTGTTTGGATGCTTTGCATATATGTTTCTTAGATTATATAGAAGCAATATATACAAAGATTTCAACCGTCTACCTGTTCCATTCATTGTTCTACTTGTCGAAAATTACAAATAATTTCCTTTAAAGGATTAACAATGGGGCTCGTAGTTCACTTAATCTTGAAGAACAAAAAATTGGCGAATGGTACTGTTTGGATGCTTTGCATATATGTTTCTTAGACTATATAGAAGCAATATATACAATGATTTCAACCGTCTACCTATTCCATTCATTGTTCTACTTGCCGAAATTTACACATAATTTCCTTTAAAGGATTAACAATGGGGCTCGTTGTTCACTTAAACTTGAAGAACAATAAATTGGCGAATTGTACTGTTTGGATGCTTTGCATATATGTTTCTTATACTATATAGACGCAATATATACAAGGATTTCAACCGTCTACCTGTTCCATTCTTTGTTCTACTTGTCGAAATTTACAAATAATTTCCTTTAAAGGATTAACAATGGGGCTCGTAGTTCACTTAAACTTGACAAACAATAAATTGGCGAATTGTACTGTTTGGATGCTTTGCATATATGTTTCTTATACTATATAGACGCAATATATACAAGGATTTCAACCGTCTACCTGTTCCATTCTTTGTTCTACTTGTCGAAATTTACAAATAATTTCCGTTAAAGGATTAACAATGGGGCTCGTAGTTCACTTAAATTTGAAGATCAAAAAATTGGCAATTGTTACTGTTTAGATGCTTTGCATATAGGTTTCGTAGACTATATAGAAGCAACACATACAAAGATTTCAACCGCCTACCTGTTCTATTCATTGTTCTACTTGTAGAAAGTTACAAATAATTTCCGTTTCATGATTATCAATGGGGCTCGTTGTTCACTTAAACTTGAAGAACAAGAAATTGGCGAATGGTACTGTTTGGATGCTTTGCATATATGTTTCTTAGATTATATAGAAGCAATATATACAAAGATTTCAACCGTCTACCTGTTCCATTCATTGTTCTACTTGTCGAAAATTACAAATAATTTCCTTTAAAGGATTAACAATGGGGCTCGTAGTTCACTTAAACTTGAAGAACAAGAAATTGGCGAATTGTACTGTTTGGATGCTTTGCATATATGTTTCGTAGATTATATAGAAGCAATATATACAATTATTTCAACCGTCTACCTGATCCATTCATTGTTCTACTTGTCGAAATTTACAAATAATTTCCTTTAAAGGATTAACAGTGTGGCTCGTAGTTCACTTAAACTTGAAGAACAAAAAATTGGCGAATTGTACTGTTTGGATGCTTTGCATATATGTTTCTTAGACTATTTAGATGCAATATATAGAAAGATTTCACCCGTCTACCTGTACTATTCATTGTTCTACTTGTAGAAAGTTACAAATAATTTCCATTTCATGATTATCAATGGGGCCCGCTGTTCACTTAAACTTGAAGATCAAAAAATTGGCGATTGTTACTGTTTAGATGCTTTGCATATAAGTTTCTTAGACTATATAGAAGCAACATATACAAAGATTTCAACCGTCTACCTGTTCTATTCATTGTTCTACTTGTAGAAAGTTACAAATAATTTCCGTTAAAGTATTAAAAATGGGGCTCGTAGTTCACTTAAACTTGAAGACCAAATAATTGGCGAATTGTACTGTTTGGATGCTTTGCATATATGTTTCTTAGACTATATAGACGCAATATATACAAGGATTTCAAACGTCTACCTGTTCCATTCATTGTTCTACTTGTCGAAAGTTACAAATAATTTCCGTTAAAGGATTAACAATGGGGCTCGTAGTTCACTTAAACTTGAAGAACTAAAAATTGGCGAATGGTACTGTTTGGATGCTTTGCATATATGTATCTTAGATTATATAGAAGCAATATATACAAAGATTTCAACCGTCTACCTGTTCCATTCATTGTTCTACTTGTCGAAAATTACAAATAATTTCCGATAAAGGATTAACCATTGGGGCTCATTGTTCACATACACTTGAAGAACAAAAAATTGGCGAATGGTACTGTTTGGATGCTTTGCATATATGTTTCTTAGACTATATAGACGCAATATATAGAAAGATTTCACCCGTCTACCTGTACTATTCATTGTTCTACTTGTAGAAAGTTACAAATAATTTCCATTTCATGATTATCAATGGGGCTCGCTGTTCACTTAAACTTGAAGATCAAAAAATTGGCGATTGTTACTGTTTAGATGCTTTGCATATAAGTTTCTTAGACTATATAGAAGCAACATATACAAAGATTTCAACCGTCTACCTGTTCTATTCATTGTTCTACTTGTAGAAAGTTACAAATAATTTCCGTTAAAGTATTAAAAATGGGGCTCGTAGTTCACTTAAACTTGAAGATCAAATAATTGGCGAATTGTACTGTTTGGATGCTTTGCATATATGTTTCTTAGACTATATAGACGCAATATATACAAGGATTTCAAACGTCTACCTGTTCCATTCATTGTTCTACTTGTCGAAAGTTACAAATAATTTCCGTTAAAGGATTAACAATGGTGCTCGTAGTTCACTTAAACTTGAAGAACTAAAAATTGGCGAATGGTACTGTTTGGATGCTTTGCATATATGTTTCTTAGATTATATAGAAACAATATATACAAAGATTTCAACCGTCTACCTGTTCCATTCATTGTTCTACTTGTCGAAAAACACAAATAATTTCCAATAAAGGATTAACCATTGGGGCTCATTGTTCACATACACTTGAAGAACAAAAAATTTCCGTTAAAGGATTAACAATGGGGCTCGTAGTTCACTTAAACTTGAAGACCAAAAAATTGGCGAATTGTACTGTTTGGATGCTTTGCATATGTGTTTCGTAGGCTATATAGAAGCAATATATACAATGATTTCAACAGTCTACCTGTTCCATTCATTGTTCTACTTGTCGAAATTTACTAATAATTTCCTTTAAGGGATTAACAATGGGGCTCGTAGTTCACTTAAATTTGAAGAACAAAAAATTGGCGAATGGTACTGTTTGGATGCTTAGCATATACGTTTCTTAGACTATATAGAAGCAATATATACATTGATTTCAACCGTCTACCTGTTCCATTCATTGTTCTACTTGTCGAAAGTCACAAATAATTTCCGTTAAGGGATTAACAATGGGGATCGTAGTTTACTTAAACTTGAAGAACAAAAAATTGGCGAATTGTACTGTTTGGATGCTTTGCATATATGTTTCTTATACTATATAGAAGCAATATATACAAAGATTTCAACCGTCTACCTGTTCCATTCACTCTTCTACTTGTCGAAAGTTACAAATAATTTCCGATAAAGGATTAACAATGGGGCTCATTGTTCACTTAAACTTGAAGAACAAAAAATTGTCGAATTGTACTATTTGGATGCTTTGCATATATGTTTCTTAGGCTATATAGAAGCAATATATACAAAGATTTCAACAGTCCTCCTGTTCCATTCATTGTTCTACTTGTCGAAAGTTACAAATAATTTCCGATAACGGATTAACCATTGGGGCTCATTGTTCACTTAAACTTGAAGAACAAAAAATTGGCGAATTGTACTGTTTGGATGCTTTGCATATATGTTTCTTATACTATATAGAAGCAATATATACAAAGATTTCAACCGTCTACCTGTTCCATTCACTGTTCTACTTGTCGAAAGTTACAAATAATTTCCGATAAAGGATTAACAATGGGGATCGTAGTTTACTTAAACTTGAAGAACAAAAAATTGGCGAATTGTACTGTTTGGATGCTTTGCATATATGTTTCTTATACTATATAGAAGCAATATATACAAAGATTTCAACCGTCTACCTGTTCCATTCACTCTTCTACTTGTCGAAAGTTACAAATAATTTCCGATAAAGGATTAACAATGGGGCTCATTGTTCACTTAAACTTGAAGAACAAAAAATTGTCGAATTGTACTATTTGGATGCTTTGCATATATGTTTCTTAGGCTATACTGAAGCAATATATACAATGATTTCAACAGTCTACCTGTTCCATTCATTGTTCTACTTGTCGAAATTTACAAATAATTTCCTTTAAAAGATTAACAATGGGGCACGTTGTTCACTTAAACTTGAAGAACAATAAATTGGCGAATTGTACTGTTTGGATGCTTTGCATATATGTTTCTTAAACTATATAGAAGCAATATATACAAAGATTTAAACAGTCTAACTGTTCTATTCATTGTTCTACTTGTAGAAAGTTACAAATAATTTCCCTTTCATGATTATCAATGGGGCTCGTAGTTCACTTAATCTTGAAGAACAAAAAATTGGCGAATGGTACTGTTTGGATGCTTTGCATATATGTTTCTTAGACTATATGGAAGCAATATATACAAAGATTTCAACCGTCTACGTGTTCCATTCATTGTTCTACTTGTCGAAATTTACAAATAATTTCCTTTAAAGGATTAACAATGGGGCTCGTTGTTCACTGAAACTTGAAGAACAATAAATTGGCGAATTGTACTGTTTGGATGCTTTGCATATATGTTTCTTAGAGTATGTAGAAGCAATATATACAAAGATTTCAACCGTCTACCTGTTCCATTCATTGTTCTACTTGTCGAAAGTTAAAAATAATTTCCGATAAAGGATTAACAATGGGGCTCATTGTTCACTTAAACTTGAAGGACAAAAAATTGGCGAATGGTACTGTTTCGATGCTTTGTATATATGTTTCTTAGACTATATAGAAGCAATATATACAATGATTTCAACAGTCTACCTGTTCCATTCATTGTTCTACTTGTCGAAATTTACAAATAATTTCCTTTAAAGGATTAACAATGGGGCTCGTAGTTCACTTAAACTTGAAGAACAAAAAATTGGCGAAATGTACTGTTTGGATGCTATGCATATATGTTTCTTAGACTATATAGAAGCTATATATACAATGATTTCAACTGTCTACCTGTTCTATTCATTGTTCTACTTGTCGAAATTTACAAATAATATCCGATAAAGGATTAACAATTGGGCTCATTGTTCACTTAAACTTGAAGACCAAAAAATTGGCGAATGGTACTGTTTGGATGCTTTGCATATATCTTTCTTAGACTATATAGAAGCAATATATACAAAGATTTCAACCGTCTGCCTGTTCCATTCATTGTTCTCCTTGTCGAAAGTTACAAATAAATTCCGATAAAGGATTAACAATGGGGCTCATTGTTCACTTAAACTTGAAGACCAAAAAATTGGCGAATGGTACTGTTTGGATGCTTTGCATATATGTTTCTTAGACTATATGGAAGCAATATATACAAAGATTTCAACCGTATACGTGTTCCAATCATTGTTCTACTTGTCGAAATTTAGAAATAATTTCCTTTAAAGGATTAACAATGGGGCTCGTAGTTCACTTACACTTGAAGAACAAAAAATTGGCGGATGGTACTGTTTGGATGCTTTGCATATATGTTTCTTAGATTATATAGAAGCAATATATACAAAGATTTCAACCGTCTACCTGTTCCATTCATTGTTCTACTTGTCGAAATTTACAAATAATTTCCTTTAATGGATTAACAATGGGGCTCGTAGTTCACTTAAATTTGAAGAACAAAAAATTGGCGAATGGTACTGTTTGGATGCTTTGAATATATGTTTCTTAGATTATATAGAAGCAATATATACAAAGATTTCAACCGTCTACCTGTTCCATTCATTGTTCTACTTGTCGAAAATTACAAATAATTTCCTTTAAAGGATTAACAATGGGGCTCGTTGTTCACTTAAACTTGAAGAACAAAAAATTGGCGAATGGTACTGTTTGGATGCTTTGCATATATGTTTCTTAGACTATATAGAAGCAATATATACAAAGATTTCAACCGTCTACCTGTTCCATTCATTGCTCTAGTTGTCGAAATATAAAAATAATTTCCTTTAAAGGATTAACAATGGGGCTCGTTGTTCACTTAAACTTGAAGAACAAAAAATTGGCGTATTGTACTGTTTTGTTGCTTTGCGTATATGTTTCTTAGACAATATAGAAGCAATATATACAATGATTTCAACCGTCTACCTGTTCCATTCATTGTTCTACTTGTCGAAATTTACAAATAATTTCCTTTAAAGGATTATCAATGAGGCTCGTAGTTCACTTAATCTTGAAGAACAAAAAATTGGAGAATTGTGCTGTTTAGATGCTTTGCATATAGGTTTCATAGACTATATAGAAGCAACATATACAAAGATTTCAACCGTCTACCTGTTCCATTAATTGTTCTACTTGTAGAAACTTACATTTAATTTCCGCTAAAGGATTAACAATGGGGCTCGTAGTTCACTTAAACTTGAAGAACAAAAAATTGGCGAATTGTACTGTTTGGATGCTTTGCATATATGTTTCTTAGACTATATAGAAGCAACATATAGAAAGATTTCACCCGTCTACCTGTTCTATTCATAGTTCTACTTGTAGAAAGTTACAAATAATTTCCGTTTCATGATTATCAATGGGGCTCGTTGTTCACTTAAACTTGAAGAACAAAAAATTGGCTAATGGTACTGTTTGGATGCTTTGCATATATGTTTCGTAGACTATATAGAAGCAATATATACAAAGATTTCAACCGTCTACCTGTTCCATTCATTGTTCTACTTGTCGAAATTTACAAATAATTTCCTTTAAAGGATTAACAATGGGGCTCGTAGTTCACTTAAACTTGAAGATCAAAAAATTAGCGAATGGTACTGTTTGGATGCTTTGCATATATGTTTCTTAGACTATATGGAAGCAATATATACAAAGATTTCAACAGTCTAACTGTTCTATTCATTGTTCTACTTGTAGAAAGTTACAAATAATTTCCATTTCATGATTATCAATGGGGCTCGTTGTTCACTTAAACTTGAAGAACAAAAAATTGGCTAATGGTACTGTTTGGATGCTTTGCATATATGTTTCTTAGAATATTTAGAAGCAATATATAGAAAGATTTCACCCGTCTACCTGTTCCATACATTGTTCTACTTGTCGAAAGTTACAAATAATTTCCGATAAAGGATTAACAATGGGGCTCATTGTTAACTTAAACTTGAAGAACAAAAAATTGGCGAATAGTACTGTTTGGATGCTTTGCGTACATGTTTCTTAGACTATATGGAAGCAATATATACATTGACTTCAACCGTCTACCTGTTCCATTCATTGTTCTACTTGTCGCAAGTTACAAATAATTTCCGTTAAAGTATTAACAATCGGACTCGTAGTTCACTTAAACTTGAAGATCAAATAATTGGCGAATTGTACTGTTTGGATGATTTGCATATATGCTTCTTAGACTATATAGAAGCAATATATACAATGATTTCAACCTTCTACCTGTTCCATTCACTGTTCTACTTGTCGAAAGTTAGAAATAATTTCCGTTAAGGGATTAACAATGGGGATCGTAGTTTACTTAAACTTAAAGAACAAGAAATTGGCGAATTGTACTGTTTGGATGCTTTGAATATATCTTTCTTATATTATATAGAAGCAATATATACAAATATTTCAACCGTCTACCTGTTCCATTCATTGTTCTACTTGTCGAAATTTACAAATAATTTCCTTTAAAGGGTAAACAATGGGGCTCGTTGTTCACTTAAACTTGAAGAACAAAAAATTGGCGAATTGTACTGTTTGGATGCTTTGCATATATGTTTCTTAGACTATATAGAAGCAACATATAGAAAGATTTCACCCGTCTACCTGTTCTATTCATAGTTCTACTTGTAGAAAGTTACAAATAATTTCCGTTTCATGATTATCAATGGGGCTCGTTGTTCACTTAAACTTGAAGAACAAAAAATTGGCTAATGGTACTGTTTGGATGCTTTGCATATATGTTTCGTAGACTATATAGAAGCAATATATACAAAGATTTCAACCGTCTACCTGTTCCATTCATTGTTCTACTTGTCGAAATTTACAAATAATTTCCTTTAAAGGATTAACAATGGGGCTCGTAGTTCACTTAAACTTGAAGATCAAAAAATTAGCGAATGGTACTGTTTGGATGCTTTGCATATATGTTTCTTAGACTATATGGAAGCAATATATACAAAGATTTCAACAGTCTAACTGTTCTATTCATTGTTCTACTTGTAGAAAGTTACAAATAATTTCCATTTCATGATTATCAATGGGGCTCGTTGTTCACTTCAACTTGAAGAACAAAAAATTGGCGAATTGTACTGTTTGGATGCTTTGCATATATGTTTCTTAGACTATATAGAAGCAACATATAGAAAGATTTCGCCCGTCTACCTGTTATATTCATTGTTCTATTTGTAGAAAGTTACAAATAATTTCTGTTTCATGATTATCAATTGGGCTCGTTGTTCACTTAAACTTGAAGAACAAAAAATTGGCTAATGGTACTGTTTGGATGCTTTGCATATATGTTTCTTAGAATATTTAGAAGCAATATATAGAAAGATTTCACCCGTCTACCTGTTCCATACATTGTTCTACTTGTCGAAAGTTACAAATAATTTCCGATAAAGGATTAACAATGGGGCTCATTGTTAACTTAAACTTGAAGAACAAAAAATTGGCGAATGGTACTGTTTGGATGCTTTGCGTACATGTTTCTTAGACTATATGGAAGCAATATATACATTGACTTCAACCGTCTACCTGTTCCATTCATTGTTCTACTTGTCGCAAGTTACAAATAATTTCCGTTAAAGTATTAACAATCGGACTCGTAGTTCACTTAAACTTGAAGATCAAATAATTGGCGAATTGTACTGTTTGGATGATTTGCATATATGCTTCTTAGACTATATAGAAGCAATATATACAATGATTTCAACCTTCTACCTGTTCCATTCACTGTTCTACTTGTCGAAAGTTAGAAATAATTTCCGTTAAGGGATTAACAATGGGGATCGTAGTTTACTTAAACTTAAAGAACAAGAAATTGGCGAATTGTACTGTTTGGATGCTTTGAATATATCTTTCTTATATTATATAGAAGCAATATATACAAATATTTCAACCGTCTACCTGTTCCATTCATTGTTCTACTTGTCGAAATTTACAAATAATTTCCTTTAAAGGGTAAACAATGGGGCTCGTTGTTCACTTAAACTTGAAGAACAATAAATTGGCGAATTGTACTGTTTGGATGCTTTGCATATATGTTTCTTAGACTATATAGAAGCAATATATACAATGATTTCAACCGTCTACCCATTCCATTCATTGTCCTACTTGTCGAAATTTACAAATAACTCCCTTTAAAGGATTAACAATGGGGCTCGTTGTTCACTTAAACTTGAAGAACAAAAAATTGGCGAATGGTACTGTTTGGATGCTTTGCATATATGTTTCTTAGACTATATAGAAGCAATATATACATTGATTTCAACAGTCTACCTGTTCCATTCATTGTTCTACTTGTCGAAATTTACAAATAATTTCCTTTAAAGGATTAACAATGGGGCTCGTAGTTCACTTAAACTTGAGGATCAAAAAATTAGCGAATGGTACTGTTTGGATGCTTTGCCTATATGTTTCTTAGACTATATGGAAGCAATATATACAAAGATTTCAACCGTCTACGTGTTCCAATCATTCTTCGACTTGTCGAAATTTACAAATAATTTCCTTTAAAGGGTAAACAATGGGGCTCGTTGTTCACTTAAACTTGAAGAACAAAAAATTGGCGAATTGTACTGTTTGGATGCTTTGCATATATGTTTCTTAGACTATATAGAAGCAACATATAGAAAGATTTCACCCGTCTACCTGTTCTATTCATAGTTCTACTTGTAGAAAGTTACAAATAGTTTCCGTTTCATGATTATCAATGGGGCTCGTTGTTCACTTAAACTTGAAGAACAAAAAATTGGCTAATGGTACTGTTTGGATGCTTTGCATATATGTTTCGTAGACTATATAGAAGCAATATATACAAAGATTTCAACCGTCTACCTGTTCCATTCATTGTTCTACTTGTCGAAATTTACAAATAATTTCCTTTAAAGGATTAACAATGGGGCTCGTAGTTCACTTAAACTTGAAGATCAAAAAATTAGCGAATGGTACTGTTTGGATGCTTTGCATATATGTTTCTTAGACTATATGGAAGCAATATATACAAAGATTTCAACAGTCTAACTGTTCTATTCATTGTTCTACTTGTAGAAAGTTACAAATAATTTCCATTTCATGATTATCAATGGGGCTCGTTGTTCACTTCAACTTGAAGAACAAAAAATTGGCGAATTGTACTGTTTGGATGCTTTGCATATATGTTTCTTAGACTATATAGAAGCAACATATAGAAAGATTTCGCCCGTCTACCTGTTATATTCATTGTTCTATTTGTAGAAAGTTACAAATAATTTCTGTTTCATGATTATCAATTGGGCTCGTTGTTCACTTAAACTTGAAGAACAAAAAATTGGCTAATGGTACTGTTTGGATGCTTTGCATATATGTTTCTTAGAATATTTAGAAGCAATATATAGAAAGATTTCACCCGTCTACCTGTTCCATACATTGTTCTACTTGTCGAAAGTTACAAATAATTTCCGATAAAGGATTAACAATGGGGCTCATTGTTAACTTAAACTTGAAGAACAAAAAATTGGCGAATGGTACTGTTTGGATGCTTTGCGTACATGTTTCTTAGACTATATGGAAGCAATATATACATTGACTTTAACCGTCTACCTGTTCCATTCATTGTTCTACTTGTCGCAAGTTACAAATAATTTCCGTTAAAGTATTAACAATCGGACTCGTAGTTCACTTAAACTTGAAGATCAAATAATTGGCGAATTGTACTGTTTGGATGATTTGCATATATGCTTCTTAGACTATATAGAAGCAATATATACAATGATTTCAACCTTCTACCTGTTCCATTCACTGTTCTACTTGTCGAAAGTTAGAAATAATTTCCGTTAAGGGATTAACAATGGGGATCGTAGTTTACTTAAACTTAAAGAACAAGAAATTGGCGAATTGTACTGTTTGGATGCTTTGAATATATCTTTCTTATATTATATAGAAGCAATATATACAAATATTTCAACCGTCTACCTGTTCCATTCATTGTTCTACTTGTCGAAATTTACAAATAATTTCCTTTAAAGGGTAAACAATGGGGCTCGTTGTTCACTTAAACTTGAAGAACAATAAATTGGCGAATTGTACTGTTTGGATGCTTTGCATATATGTTTCTTAGACTATATAGAAGCAATATATACAATGATTTCAACCGTCTACCCATTCCATTCATTGTCCTACTTGTCGAAATTTACAAATAACTCCCTTTAAAGGATTAACAATGGGGCTCGTTGTTCACTTAAACTTGAAGAACAAAAAATTGGCGAATGGTACTGTTTGGATGCTTTGCATATATGTTTCTTAGACTATATAGAAGCAATATATATATTGATTTCAACAGTCTACCTGTTCCATTCATTGTTCTACTTGTCGAAATTTACAAATAATTTCCTTTAAAGGATTAACAATGGGGCTCGTAGTTCACTTAAACTTGAGGATCAAAAAATTAGCGAATGGTACTGTTTGGATGCTTTGCCTATATGTTTCTTAGACTATATGGAAGCAATATATACAAAGATTTCAACCGTCTACGTGTTCCAATCATTCTTCGACTTGTCGAAATTTACAAATAATTTCCTTTATAGGATTAACAATGGGGCTCGTTGTACACTTAAACTTGAAGAACAAGAAATTGGCGAATTGTACTGTTTGGATGCTTTGAATATATGTTTCTTAGATTATATAGAAGCAATATATACAAAGATTTCAACCGTCTACCTATTCCATTCATTGTTCTACTTGTCGAACTTTACAAATAATTTCCTTTAAAGGATTAACAATGGGGCTCGTTGTACACTTAAACTTGACGAACAATAAATTGGCGAATGGTACTGTTTGGATGCTTTGCATATATGTTTCTTAGACTATATAGAATCAATATATACAAAGATTTCAACCGTCTACCTGTTCCATTGGTTGTTCTACTTGTCGAAAGTTACAAATAATTTCCGATAAAGGATTAACCATTGGGGCTCATTGTTCACTTAAACTTGAAAAACAAAAAATTGGCGAATTGTACTGTTTGGATGCTTTGCATATATGTTTCTTAGACTATATAGAAGCAATATATACAATGATTTCAACCGTCTACCCATTCCATTCATTGTCCTACTTGTCGAAATTTACAAATAATTCCCTTTAAAGGATTAACAATGGGGCTCGTTGTTCACTTAAACTTGAAGAACAAAAAATTGGCGAATGGTACTGTTTGGATGCTTTGCATATATGTTTCTTAGACTATATAGAAGCAATATATACATTGATTTCAACAGTCTACCTGTTCCATTCATTGTTCTACTTGTCGAAATTTACAAATAATTTCCTTTAAAGGATTAACAATGGGGCTCGTAGTTCACTTAAACTTGAGGATCAAAAAATTAGCGAATGGTACTGTTTGGATGCTTTGCATATATGTTTCTTAGACTATATGGAAGCAATATATACAAAGATTTCAACCGTCTACGTGTTCCAATCATTCTTCTACTTGTCGAAATTTACAAATAATTTCCTTTATAGGATTAACAATGGGGCTCGTTGTACACTTAAACTTGAAGAACAAGAAATTGGCGAATTGTACTGTTTGGATGCTTTGAATATATGTTTCTTATATTATATAGAAGCAATATATACAAATATTTCAACCGTCTACCTGTTCCATTCATTGTTCTACTTGTCGAAATTTACAAATAATTTCCTTTAAAGGATTAACAATGGGGCTCGTTGTACACTTAAACTTGACGAACAATAAATTGGCGAATGGTACTGTTTGGATGCTTTGCATATATGTTTCTTAGACTATATAGAATCAATATATACAATGATTTCAACCGTCTACCCATTCCATTCATTGTCCTACTTGTCGAAATTTACAAATAATTCCCTTTAAAGGATTAACAATGGGGCTCGTTGTTCACTTAAACTTGAAGAACAAAAAATTGGCGAATGGTACTGTTTGGATGCTTTGCATATATGTTTCTTAGACTATATAGAAGCAATATATACATTGATTTCAACAGTCTACCTGTTCCATTCATTGTTCTACTTGTCGAAATTTACAAATAATTTCCTTTAAAGGATTAACAATGGGGCTCGTAGTTCACTTAAACTTGAGGATCAAAAAATTAGCGAATGGTACTGTTTGGATGCTTTGCATATATGTTTCTTAGACTATATGGAAGCAATATATACAAAGATTTCAACCGTCTACGTGTTCCAATCATTGTTCTACTTGTCGAAATTTACAAATAATTTCCTTTATAGGATTAACAATGGGGCTCGTTGTACACTTAAACTTGAACAACAAGAAATTGGCGAATTGTACTGTTTGGATGCTTTGCATATATGTTTCTTAGACTATATGGAAGCAATATATACAAAGATTTCAACCGTCTACGTGTTCCAATCATTCTTCTACTTGTCGAAATTTACAAATAATTTCCTTTATAGGATTAACAATGGGGCTCGTTGTACACTTAAACTTGAAGAACAAGAAATTGGCGAATTGTACTGTTTGGATGCTTTGAATATATGTTTCTTATATTATATAGAAGCAATATATACAAAGATTTCAACCGTCTACCTGTTCCATTCATTGTTCTACTTGTCGAAAATTACAAATAATTTCCTTTAAAGGATTAACAATGGGGCTCGTAGTTCACTTAAACTTGAAGAACAATAAATTGGCGAATGGTACTGTTTGGATGCTTTGCATATATGTTTCTTAGACTATTTAGAAGCAATATATAGAAAGATTTCACCCGTCTACCTGTTCTATTCATAGTTCTACTTGTAGAAAGTTACAAATAATTTCCGTTTCATGATTATCAATGGGGCTCGTTGTTCACTTAAACTTGAAGAACAAAAAATTGGCTAATGGTACTGTTTGGATGCTTTGCATATATGTTTCGTAGACTATATAGAAGCAATATATACAAAGATTTCAACCGTCTACCTGTTCCATTCATTGTTCTACTTGTCGAAATTTACAAATAATTTCCTTTAAAGGATTAACAATGGGGCTCGTAGTTCACTTAAACTTGAAGATCAAAAAATTAGCGAATGGTACTGTTTGGATGCTTTGCATATATGTTTCTTAGACTATATGGAAGCAATATATACAAAGATTTCAACAGTCTAACTGTTCTATTCATTGTTCTACTTGTAGAAAGTTACAAATAATTTCCATTTCATGATTATCAATGGGGCTCGTTGTTCACTTCAACTTGAAGAACAAAAAATTGGCGAATTGTACTGTTTGGATGCTTTGCATATATGTTTCTTAGACTATATAGAAGCAACATATAGAAAGATTTCGCCCGTCTACCTGTTATATTCATTGTTCTATTTGTAGAAAGTTACAAATAATTTCTGTTTCATGATTATCAATTGGGCTCGTTGTTCACTTAAACTTGAAGAACAAAAAATTGGCTAATGGTACTGTTTGGATGCTTTGCATATATGTTTCTTAGAATATTTAGAAGCAATATATAGAAAGATTTCACCCGTCTACCTGTTCCATACATTGTTCTACTTGTCGAAAGTTACAAATAATTTCCGATAAAGGATTAACAATGGGGCTCATTGTTAACTTAAACTTGAAGAACAAAAAATTGGCGAATGGTACTGTTTGGATGCTTTGCGTACATGTTTCTTAGACTATATGGAAGCAATATATACATTGACTTCAACCGTCTACCTGTTCCATTCATTGTTCTACTTGTCGCAAGTTACAAATAATTTCCGTTAAAGTATTAACAATCGGACTCGTAGTTCACTTAAACTTGAAGATCAAATAATTGGCGAATTGTACTGTTTGGATGATTTGCATATATGCTTCTTAGACTATATAGAAGCAATATATACAATGATTTCAACCTTCTACCTGTTCCATTCACTGTTCTACTTGTCGAAAGTTAGAAATAATTTCCGTTAAGGGATTAACAATGGGGATCGTAGTTTACTTAAACTTAAAGAACAAGAAATTGGCGAATTGTACTGTTTGGATGCTTTGAATATATCTTTCTTATATTATATAGAAGCAATATATACAAATATTTCAACCATCTACCTGTTCCATTCATTGTTCTACTTGTCGAAATTTACAAATAATTTCCTTTAAAGGGTAAACAATGGGGCTCGTTGTTCACTTAAACTTGAAGAACAATAAATTGGCGAATTGTACTGTTTGGATGCTTTGCATATATGTTTCTTAGACTATATAGAAGCAATATATACAATGATTTCAACCGTCTACCCATTCCATTCATTGTCCTACTTGTCGAAATTTACAAATAACTCCCTTTAAAGGATTAACAATGGGGCTCGTTGTTCACTTAAACTTGAAGAACAAAAAATTGGCGAATGGTACTGTTTGGATGCTTTGCATATATGTTTCTTAGACTATATAGAAGCAATATATACATTGATTTCAACAGTCTACCTGTTCCATTCATTGTTCTACTTGTCGAAATTTACAAATAATTTCCTTTAAAGGATTAACAATGGGGCTCGTAGTTCACTTAAACTTGAAGAACAAAAAATTGGCGAAATGTACTGTTTGGATGCTATGCATATATGTTTCTTAGACTATATAGAAGCTATATATACAATGATTTCAACTGTCTACCTGTTCTATTCATTGTTCTACTTGTCGAAATTTACAAATAATATCCGATAAAGGATTAACAATTGGGCTCATTGTTCACTTAAACTTGAAGACCAAAAAATTGGCGAATGGTACTGTTTGGATGCTTTGCATATATCTTTCTTAGACTATATAGAAGCAATATATACAAAGATTTCAACCGTCTGCCTGTTCCATTCATTGTTCTCCTTGTCGAAAGTTACAAATAAATTCCGATAAAGGATTAACAATGGGGCTCATTGTTCACTTAAACTTGAAGACCAAAAAATTGGCGAATGGTACTGTTTGGATGCTTTGCATATATGTTTCTTAGACTATATGGAAGCAATATATACAAAGATTTCAACCGTATACGTGTTCCAATCATTGTTCTACTTGTCGAAATTTAGAAATAATTTCCTTTAAAGGATTAACAATGGGGCTCGTAGTTCACTTACACTTGAAGAACAAAAAATTGGCGGATGGTACTGTTTGGATGCTTTGCATATATGTTTCTTAGATTATATAGAAGCAATATATACAAAGATTTCAACCGTCTACCTGTTCCATTCATTGTTCTACTTGTCGAAATTTACAAATAATTTCCTTTAATGGATTAACAATGGGGCTCGTAGTTCACTTAAATTTGAAGAACAAAAAATTGGCGAATGGTACTGTTTGGATGCTTTGAATATATGTTTCTTAGATTATATAGAAGCAATATATACAAAGATTTCAACCGTCTACCTGTTCCATTCATTGTTCTACTTGTCGAAAATTACAAATAATTTCCTTTAAAGGATTAACAATGGGGCTCGTTGTTCACTTAAACTTGAAGAACAAAAAATTGGCGAATGGTACTGTTTGGATGCTTTGCATATATGTTTCTTAGACTATATAGAAGCAATATATACAAAGATTTCAACCGTCTACCTGTTCCATTCATTGCTCTAGTTGTCGAAATATAAAAATAATTTCCTTTAAAGGATTAACAATGGGGCTCGTTGTTCACTTAAACTTGAAGAACAAAAAATTGGCGTATTGTACTGTTTTGTTGCTTTGCGTATATGTTTCTTAGACAATATAGAAGCAATATATACAATGATTTCAACCGTCTACCTGTTCCATTCATTGTTCTACTTGTCGAAATTTACAAATAATTTCCTTTAAAGGATTATCAATGAGGCTCGTAGTTCACTTAATCTTGAAGAACAAAAAATTGGAGAATTGTGCTGTTTAGATGCTTTGCATATAGGTTTCATAGACTATATAGAAGCAACATATACAAAGATTTCAACCGTCTACCTGTTCCATTAATTGTTCTACTTGTAGAAACTTACATTTAATTTCCGCTAAAGGATTAACAATGGGGCTCGTAGTTCACTTAAACTTGAAGAACAAAAAATTGGCGAATTGTACTGTTTGGATGCTTTGCATATATGTTTCTTAGACTATATAGAAGCAACATATAGAAAGATTTCACCCGTCTACCTGTTCTATTCATAGTTCTACTTGTAGAAAGTTACAAATAATTTCCGTTTCATGATTATCAATGGGGCTCGTTGTTCACTTAAACTTGAAGAACAAAAAATTGGCTAATGGTACTGTTTGGATGCTTTGCATATATGTTTCGTAGACTATATAGAAGCAATATATACAAAGATTTCAACCGTCTACCTGTTCCATTCATTGTTCTACTTGTCGAAATTTACAAATAATTTCCTTTAAAGGATTAACAATGGGGCTCGTAGTTCACTTAAACTTGAAGATCAAAAAATTAGCGAATGGTACTGTTTGGATGCTTTGCATATATGTTTCTTAGACTATATGGAAGCAATATATACAAAGATTTCAACAGTCTAACTGTTCTATTCATTGTTCTACTTGTAGAAAGTTACAAATAATTTCCATTTCATGATTATCAATGGGGCTCGTTGTTCACTTAAACTTGAAGAACAAAAAATTGGCTAATGGTACTGTTTGGATGCTTTGCATATATGTTTCTTAGAATATTTAGAAGCAATATATAGAAAGATTTCACCCGTCTACCTGTTCCATACATTGTTCTACTTGTCCAAAGTTACAAATAATTTCCGATAAAGGATTAACAATGGGGCTCATTGTTAACTTAAACTTGAAGAACAAAAAATTGGCGAATAGTACTGTTTGGATGCTTTGCGTACATGTTTCTTAGACTATATGGAAGCAATATATACATTGACTTCAACCGTCTACCTGTTCCATTCATTGTTCTACTTGTCGCAAGTTACAAATAATTTCCGTTAAAGTATTAACAATCGGACTCGTAGTTCACTTAAACTTGAAGATCAAATAATTGGCGAATTGTACTGTTTGGATGATTTGCATATATGCTTCTTAGACTATATAGAAGCAATATATACAATGATTTCAACCTTCTACCTGTTCCATTCACTGTTCTACTTGTCGAAAGTTAGAAATAATTTCCGTTAAGGGATTAACAATGGGGATCGTAGTTTACTTAAACTTAAAGAACAAGAAATTGGCGAATTGTACTGTTTGGATGCTTTGAATATATCTTTCTTATATTATATAGAAGCAATATATACAAATATTTCAACCGTCTACCTGTTCCATTCATTGTTCTACTTGTCGAAATTTACAAATAATTTCCTTTAAAGGGTAAACAATGGGGCTCGTTGTTCACTTAAACTTGAAGAACAAAAAATTGGCGAATTGTACTGTTTGGATGCTTTGCATATATGTTTCTTAGACTATATAGAAGCAACATATAGAAAGATTTCACCCGTCTACCTGTTCTATTCATAGTTCTACTTGTAGAAAGTTACAAATAATTTCCGTTTCATGATTATCAATGGGGCTCGTTGTTCACTTAAACTTGAAGAACAAAAAATTGGCTAATGGTACTGTTTGGATGCTTTGCATATATGTTTCGTAGACTATATAGAAGCAATATATACAAAGATTTCAACCGTCTACCTGTTCCATTCATTGTTCTACTTGTCGAAATTTACAAATAATTTCCTTTAAAGGATTAACAATGGGGCTCGTAGTTCACTTAAACTTGAAGATCAAAAAATTAGCGAATGGTACTGTTTGGATGCTTTGCATATATGTTTCTTAGACTATATGGAAGCAATATATACAAAGATTTCAACAGTCTAACTGTTCTATTCATTGTTCTACTTGTAGAAAGTTACAAATAATTTCCATTTCATGATTATCAATGGGGCTCGTTGTTCACTTCAACTTGAAGAACAAAAAATTGGCGAATTGTACTGTTTGGATGCTTTGCATATATGTTTCTTAGACTATATAGAAGCAACATATAGAAAGATTTCGCCCGTCTACCTGTTATATTCATTGTTCTATTTGTAGAAAGTTACAAATAATTTCTGTTTCATGATTATCAATTGGGCTCGTTGTTCACTTAAACTTGAAGAACAAAAAATTGGCTAATGGTACTGTTTGGATGCTTTGCATATATGTTTCTTAGAATATTTAGAAGCAATATATAGAAAGATTTCACCCGTCTACCTGTTCCATACATTGTTCTACTTGTCGAAAGTTACAAATAATTTCCGATAAAGGATTAACAATGGGGCTCATTGTTAACTTAAACTTGAAGAACAAAAAATTGGCGAATGGTACTGTTTGGATGCTTTGCGTACATGTTTCTTAGACTATATGGAAGCAATATATACATTGACTTCAACCGTCTACCTGTTCCATTCATTGTTCTACTTGTCGCAAGTTACAAATAATTTCCGTTAAAGTATTAACAATCGGACTCGTAGTTCACTTAAACTTGAAGATCAAATAATTGGCGAATTGTACTGTTTGGATGATTTGCATATATGCTTCTTAGACTATATAGAAGCAATATATACAATGATTTCAACCTTCTACCTGTTCCATTCACTGTTCTACTTGTCGAAAGTTAGAAATAATTTCCGTTAAGGGATTAACAATGGGGATCGTAGTTTACTTAAACTTAAAGAACAAGAAATTGGCGAATTGTACTGTTTGGATGCTTTGAATATATCTTTCTTATATTATATAGAAGCAATATATACAAATATTTCAACCGTCTACCTGTTCCATTCATTGTTCTACTTGTCGAAATTTACAAATAATTTCCTTTAAAGGGTAAACAATGGGGCTCGTTGTTCACTTAAACTTGAAGAACAATAAATTGGCGAATTGTACTGTTTGGATGCTTTGCATATATGTTTCTTAGACTATATAGAAGCAATATATACAATGATTTCAACCGTCTACCCATTCCATTCATTGTCCTACTTGTCGAAATTTACAAATAACTCCCTTTAAAGGATTAACAATGGGGCTCGTTGTTCACTTAAACTTGAAGAACAAAAAATTGGCGAATGGTACTGTTTGGATGCTTTGCATATATGTTTCTTAGACTATATAGAAGCAATATATACATTGATTTCAACAGTCTACCTGTTCCATTCATTGTTCTACTTGTCGAAATTTACAAATAATTTCCTTTAAAGGATTAACAATGGGGCTCGTAGTTCACTTAAACTTGAGGATCAAAAAATTAGCGAATGGTACTGTTTGGATGCTTTGCCTATATGTTTCTTAGACTATATGGAAGCAATATATACAAAGATTTCAACCGTCTACGTGTTCCAATCATTCTTCGACTTGTCGAAATTTACAAATAATTTCCTTTAAAGGGTAAACAATGGGGCTCGTTGTTCACTTAAACTTGAAGAACAAAAAATTGGCGAATTGTACTGTTTGGATGCTTTGCATATATGTTTCTTAGACTATATAGAAGCAACATATAGAAAGATTTCACCCGTCTACCTGTTCTATTCATAGTTCTACTTGTAGAAAGTTACAAATAGTTTCCGTTTCATGATTATCAATGGGGCTCGTTGTTCACTTAAACTTGAAGAACAAAAAATTGGCTAATGGTACTGTTTGGATGCTTTGCATATATGTTTCGTAGACTATATAGAAGCAATATATACAAAGATTTCAACCGTCTACCTGTTCCATTCATTGTTCTACTTGTCGAAATTTACAAATAATTTCCTTTAAAGGATTAACAATGGGGCTCGTAGTTCACTTAAACTTGAAGATCAAAAAATTAGCGAATGGTACTGTTTGGATGCTTTGCATATATGTTTCTTAGACTATATGGAAGCAATATATACAAAGATTTCAACAGTCTAACTGTTCTATTCATTGTTCTACTTGTAGAAAGTTACAAATAATTTCCATTTCATGATTATCAATGGGGCTCGTTGTTCACTTCAACTTGAAGAACAAAAAATTGGCGAATTGTACTGTTTGGATGCTTTGCATATATGTTTCTTAGACTATATAGAAGCAACATATAGAAAGATTTCGCCCGTCTACCTGTTATATTCATTGTTCTATTTGTAGAAAGTTACAAATAATTTCTGTTTCATGATTATCAATTGGGCTCGTTGTTCACTTAAACTTGAAGAACAAAAAATTGGCTAATGGTACTGTTTGGATGCTTTGCATATATGTTTCTTAGAATATTTAGAAGCAATATATAGAAAGATTTCACCCGTCTACCTGTTCCATACATTGTTCTACTTGTCGAAAGTTACAAATAATTTCCGATAAAGGATTAACAATGGGGCTCATTGTTAACTTAAACTTGAAGAACAAAAAATTGGCGAATGGTACTGTTTGGATGCTTTGCGTACATGTTTCTTAGACTATATGGAAGCAATATATACATTGACTTTAACCGTCTACCTGTTCCATTCATTGTTCTACTTGTCGCAAGTTACAAATAATTTCCGTTAAAGTATTAACAATCGGACTCGTAGTTCACTTAAACTTGAAGATCAAATAATTGGCGAATTGTACTGTTTGGATGATTTGCATATATGCTTCTTAGACTATATAGAAGCAATATATACAATGATTTCAACCTTCTACCTGTTCCATTCACTGTTCTACTTGTCGAAAGTTAGAAATAATTTCCGTTAAGGGATTAACAATGGGGATCGTAGTTTACTTAAACTTAAAGAACAAGAAATTGGCGAATTGTACTGTTTGGATGCTTTGAATATATCTTTCTTATATTATATAGAAGCAATATATACAAATATTTCAACCGTCTACCTGTTCCATTCATTGTTCTACTTGTCGAAATTTACAAATAATTTCCTTTAAAGGGTAAACAATGGGGCTCGTTGTTCACTTAAACTTGAAGAACAATAAATTGGCGAATTGTACTGTTTGGATGCTTTGCATATATGTTTCTTAGACTATATAGAAGCAATATATACAATGATTTCAACCGTCTACCCATTCCATTCATTGTCCTACTTGTCGAAATTTACAAATAACTCCCTTTAAAGGATTAACAATGGGGCTCGTTGTTCACTTAAACTTGAAGAACAAAAAATTGGCGAATGGTACTGTTTGGATGCTTTGCATATATGTTTCTTAGACTATATAGAAGCAATATATATATTGATTTCAACAGTCTACCTGTTCCATTCATTGTTCTACTTGTCGAAATTTACAAATAATTTCCTTTAAAGGATTAACAATGGGGCTCGTAGTTCACTTAAACTTGAGGATCAAAAAATTAGCGAATGGTACTGTTTGGATGCTTTGCCTATATGTTTCTTAGACTATATGGAAGCAATATATACAAAGATTTCAACCGTCTACGTGTTCCAATCATTCTTCGACTTGTCGAAATTTACAAATAATTTCCTTTATAGGATTAACAATGGGGCTCGTTGTACACTTAAACTTGAAGAACAAGAAATTGGCGAATTGTACTGTTTGGATGCTTTGAATATATGTTTCTTAGATTATATAGAAGCAATATATACAAAGATTTCAACCGTCTACCTATTCCATTCATTGTTCTACTTGTCGAACTTTACAAATAATTTCCTTTAAAGGATTAACAATGGGGCTCGTTGTACACTTAAACTTGACGAACAATAAATTGGCGAATGGTACTGTTTGGATGCTTTGCATATATGTTTCTTAGACTATATAGAATCAATATATACAAAGATTTCAACCGTCTACCTGTTCCATTGGTTGTTCTACTTGTCGAAAGTTACAAATAATTTCCGATAAAGGATTAACCATTGGGGCTCATTGTTCACTTAAACTTGAAGAACAATAAATTGGCGAATTGTACTGTTTGGATGCTTTGCATATATGTTTCTTAGACTATATAGAAGCAATATATACAATGATTTCAACCGTCTACCCATTCCATTCATTGTCCTACTTGTCGAAATTTACAAATAACTCCCTTTAAAGGATTAACAATGGGGCTCGTTGTTCACTTAAACTTGAAGAACAAAAAATTGGCGAATGGTACTGTTTGGATGCTTTGCATATATGTTTCTTAGACTATATAGAAGCAATATATATATTGATTTCAACAGTCTACCTGTTCCATTCATTGTTCTACTTGTCGAAATTTACAAATAATTTCCTTTAAAGGATTAACAATGGGGCTCGTAGTTCACTTAAACTTGAGGATCAAAAAATTAGCGAATGGTACTGTTTGGATGCTTTGCCTATATGTTTCTTAGACTATATGGAAGCAATATATACAAAGATTTCAACCGTCTACGTGTTCCAATCATTCTTCGACTTGTCGAAATTTACAAATAATTTCCTTTATAGGATTAACAATGGGGCTCGTTGTACACTTAAACTTGAAGAACAAGAAATTGGCGAATTGTACTGTTTGGATGCTTTGAATATATGTTTCTTAGATTATATAGAAGCAATATATACAAAGATTTCAACCGTCTACCTATTCCATTCATTGTTCTACTTGTCGAACTTTACAAATAATTTCCTTTAAAGGATTAACAATGGGGCTCGTTGTACACTTAAACTTGACGAACAATAAATTGGCGAATGGTACTGTTTGGATGCTTTGCATATATGTTTCTTAGACTATATAGAATCAATATATACAAAGATTTCAACCGTCTACCTGTTCCATTGGTTGTTCTACTTGTCGAAAGTTACAAATAATTTCCGATAAAGGATTAACCATTGGGGCTCATTGTTCACTTAAACTTGAAAAACAAAAAATTGGCGAATTGTACTGTTTGGATGCTTTGCATATATGTTTCTTAGACTATATAGAAGCAATATATACAATGATTTCAACCGTCTACCCATTCCATTCATTGTCCTACTTGTCGAAATTTACAAATAATTCCCTTTAAAGGATTAACAATGGGGCTCGTTGTTCACTTAAACTTGAAGAACAAAAAATTGGCGAATGGTACTGTTTGGATGCTTTGCATATATGTTTCTTAGACTATATAGAAGCAATATATACATTGATTTCAACAGTCTACCTGTTCCATTCATTGTTCTACTTGTCGAAATTTACAAATAATTTCCTTTAAAGGATTAACAATGGGGCTCGTAGTTCACTTAAACTTGAGGATCAAAAAATTAGCGAATGGTACTGTTTGGATGCTTTGCATATATGTTTCTTAGACTATATGGAAGCAATATATACAAAGATTTCAACCGTCTACGTGTTCCAATCATTCTTCTACTTGTCGAAATTTACAAATAATTTCCTTTATAGGATTAACAATGGGGCTCGTTGTACACTTAAACTTGAAGAACAAGAAATTGGCGAATTGTACTGTTTGGATGCTTTGAATATATGTTTCTTATATTATATAGAAGCAATATATACAAATATTTCAACCGTCTACCTGTTCCATTCATTGTTCTACTTGTCGAAATTTACAAATAATTTCCTTTAAAGGATTAACAATGGGGCTCGTTGTACACTTAAACTTGACGAACAATAAATTGGCGAATGGTACTGTTTGGATGCTTTGCATATATGTTTCTTAGACTATATAGAATCAATATATACAATGATTTCAACCGTCTACCCATTCCATTCATTGTCCTACTTGTCGAAATTTACAAATAATTCCCTTTAAAGGATTAACAATGGGGCTCGTTGTTCACTTAAACTTGAAGAACAAAAAATTGGCGAATGGTACTGTTTGGATGCTTTGCATATATGTTTCTTAGACTATATAGAAGCAATATATACATTGATTTCAACAGTCTACCTGTTCCATTCATTGTTCTACTTGTCGAAATTTACAAATAATTTCCTTTAAAGGATTAACAATGGGGCTCGTAGTTCACTTAAACTTGAGGATCAAAAAATTAGCGAATGGTACTGTTTGGATGCTTTGCATATATGTTTCTTAGACTATATGGAAGCAATATATACAAAGATTTCAACCGTCTACGTGTTCCAATCATTGTTCTACTTGTCGAAATTTACAAATAATTTCCTTTATAGGATTAACAATGGGGCTCGTTGTACACTTAAACTTGAACAACAAGAAATTGGCGAATTGTACTGTTTGGATGCTTTGAATATATGTTTCTTATATTATATAGAAGCAATATATACAAATATTTCAACCGTCTACCTGTTCCATTCATTGTTCTACTTGTCGAAAATTACAAATAATTTCCGATAAAGGATTAACAATGGGTCTCATTGTTCACTTAAACTTGAAGAACAAAAAATTTGCGAATGGTACTGTTTGGATGCTTTGCATATATGTTTCTTAGATTATATAGAAGCAACACATACAAAGATTTCAACCGCCTACCTGTTCTATTCATTGTTCTACTTGTAGAAAGTTACAAATAATTTCCGTTTCATGATTATCAATGGGGCTCGTTGTTCACTTAAACTTGAAGAACAAGAAATTGGCGAATGGTACTGTTTGGATGCTTTGCATATATGTTTCTTAGATTATATAGAAGCAATATATACAAAGATTTCAACCGTCTACCTGTTCCATTCATTGTTCTACTTGTCGAAAATTACAAATAATTTCCTTTAAAGGATTAACAATGGGGCTCGTAGTTCACTTAAACTTGAAGAACAAGAAATTGGCGAATTGTACTTTTTGGATGCTTTGCATATATGTTTCGTAGATTATATAGAAGCAATATATACAATTATTTCAACCGTCTACCTGATCCATTCACTGTTCTACTTGTCGAAATTTACAAATAATTTCCTTTAAAGGATTAACAGTGTGGCTCGTAGTTCACTTAAACTTGAAGAACAAAAAATTGGCGAATTGTACTGTTTGGATGCTTTGCATATATGTTTCTTAGACTATTTAGAAGCAATATATAGAAAGATTTCACCCGTCTACCTGTACTATTCATTGTTCTACTTGTAGAAAGTTACAAATAATTTCCATTTCATGATTATCAATGGGGCCCGCTGTTCACTTAAACTTGAAGATCAAAAAATTGGCGATTGTTACTGTTTAGATGCTTTGCATATAAGTTTCTTAGACTATATAGAAGCAACATATACAAAGATTTCAACCGTCTACCTGTTCTATTCATTGTTCTACTTGTAGAAAGTTACAAATGATTTCCCTTTCATGATTATCAATGGGGCTCGTAGTTCACTTAATCTTGAAGAACAAAAAATTGGCGAATGGTACTGTTTGGATGCTTTGCATATATGTTTCTTAGACTATATAGACGCAATGTATACAAGGATTTCAAACGTCTACCTGTTCCATTCATTGTTCTACTTGTCGAAAGTTACAAATAATTTCCGATAAAGGATTAACAATGGGGCTCGTTGTTCACTTAAACTTGAAGAAGAATAAATTGGCGAATTGTACTGTTTGGATGCTTTGCATATATGTTTCTTAAACTATATAGAAGCAATATATACAAAGATTTCAACAGTCTAACTGTTCTATTCATTGTTCTACTTGTAGAAAGTTACAAATAATTTCCCTTTCATGATTATCAATGGGGCTCGTAGTTCACTTAATCTTGAAGAACAAAAAATTGGCGAATGGTACTGTTTGGATGCTTTGCATATATGTTTCTTAGACTATATAGAAGCAATATATTACAATGATTTCAACCGTCTACCTATTCCATTCATTGTTCTACTTGCCGAAATTTACAAATAATTTCCTTTAAAGGATTAACAATGGGGCTCGTTGTTCACTTAAACTTGAAGAACAATAAATTGGCGAATTGTACTGTTTGGATGCTTTGCATATATGTTTCTTATACTATATAGACGCAATATATACAAGGATTTCAAACGTCTACCTGTTCCATTCATTGTTCTACTTGTCGGAATTTACAAATAATTTCCTTTAAAGGATTAACAATGGGGCTCGTTGTTCACTTAAACTTGAAGAACAAAAAATTGGCGAATGGTACTGTTTGGATGCTATGCATATATGTTTCTTAGACTATTTAGAAGCAATATATAGAAAGATTTCACCCGTCTACCTGTACTATTCATTGTTCTACTTGTAGAAAGTTACAAATAATTTCCGTTTCATGATTATCAATGGGGCTCGCTGTTCACTTAAACTTGAAGATCAAATAATTGGCGATTGTTACTGTTTAGATGCTTTGCATATAAGTTTCTTAGACTATATAGAAGCAACATATACAAAGATTTCAACCGTCTACCTGTTCTATTCATTGTTCTACTTGTAGAAAGTTACAAATAATTTCCGTTAAAGTATTAAAAATGGGGCTCGTAGTTCACTTAAACTTGAAGATCAAATAATTGGCGAATTGTACTGTTTGGATGCTTTGCATATATGTTTCTTAGACTATATAGACGCAATATATACAAGGATTTCAAACGTCTACCTGTTCCATTCATTGTTCTACTTGTCGAAAGTTACAAATAATTTCCGTTAAAGGATTAACAATGGGGCTCGTAGTTCACTTAAACTTGAAGAACTAAAAATTGGCGAATGGTACTGTTTGGATGCTTTGCATATATGTATCTTAGATTATATAGAAGCAATATATACAAAGATTTCAACCGTCTACCTGTTCCATTCATTGTTCTACTTGTCGAAAATTACAAATAATTTCCGATAAAGGATTAACCATTGGGGCTCATTGTTCACATACACTTGAAGAACAAAAAATTGGCGAATGGTACTGTTTGGATGCTTTGCATATATGTTTCTTAGACTATATGGAAGCATTATATACAAAGATTTCAACCGTCTACGTGTTCCAATCATTGTTCTACTTGTAGAAAGTTACAATTAATTTCCGTTAAAGGATTAACAATGGGGCTCGTAGTTCACTTAAACTTGAAGAACAAAAAATTGGCGAATGGTACTGTTTGGATGCTTTGCGTACATGTTTCTTAGACTATATGGAAGCAATATATACAAAGATTTCAACCGTCTACCTGATCCATTCATTGTTTTACTTGTCGAAATTTACAAATAATTTCCTTTAAAGCATTAACAATGGGGCTCGTAGTTCACTTAAACTTGAAGAACAAAAAATTGGCGAATGGTACTGTTTGGATGCTTTGCATATATGTTTCTTAGACTATATGGAAGCAATATATACAAAGATTTCAACCGTCTACGTGTTCCAATCATTCTTCTACTTGTCGTAATTTACAAATAATTTCCTTTATAGGATTAACAATGGGGCTCGTTGTACACTTAATCTTGAAGAACAAGAAATTGGCGAATTGTACTGTTTGGATGCTTTGAATATATGTTTCTTATATTATATAGAAGCAATATATACAAATATTTCAACCGTCTACATGTTCCATTCATTGTTCTACTTGTCGAAATTTACAAATAATTTCCTTTAAAGGATTAACAATGGGGCTCGTTGTACACTTAAACTTGACGAACAATAAATTGGCGAATGGTACTGTTTGGATGCTTTGCATATATGTTTCTTAGACTATATAGAATCAATATATACAAAGATTTCAACCGTCTACCTGTTCCATTGATTGTTCTACTTGTCGAAAGTTACAAATAATTTCCGATAAAGGATTAACCATTGGGGCTCATTGTTCACTTAAACTTGAAAAACAAAAAATTGGCGAATTGTACTGTTTGGATGCTTTGCATATATGTTTCTTAGACTATATAGAAGCAATATATACAATGATTTCAACCGTCTACCCATTCCATTCATTGTCCTACTTGTCGAAATTTACAAATAATTCCCTTTAAAGGATTAACAATGGGGCTCGTTGTTCACTTAAACTTGAAGAACAAAAAATTGGCGAATGGTACTGTTTGGATGCTTTGCATATATGTTTCTTAGACTATATAGAAGCAATATATACATTGATTTCAACAGTCTACCTGTTCCATTCATTGTTCTACTTGTCGAAATTTACAAATAATTTCCTTTAAAGGATTAACAATGGGGCTCGTAGTTCACTTAAACTTGAGGATCAAAAAATTAGCGAATGGTACTGTTTGGATGCTTTGCATATATGTTTCTTAGACTATATGGAAGCAATATATACAAAGATTTCAACCGTCTACGTGTTCCAATCATTGTTCTACTTGTCGAAAGTTATAAATAATTTCCGTTAAGGGATTAACAATGGGGATCGTAGTTTACTTAAACTTGAAGAACAAAAAATTGGCGAATGGTACTGTTTGGATGCTTTGCATATATGTTTCTTAGACTATATAGAAGCAATATATACATTGATTTTAACCGTCTACCTGTTCAATTCATTGTTCTACTTGTCGAAAGTCACAAATAATTTCCGTTAAGGGATTAACAATGGGGATCGTAGTTTACTTAAACTTGAAGAACAAAAAATTGGCGAATTGTACTGTTTGGATGCTTTGCATATATGTTTCTTAGACTATATAGAAGCAATATATACAATGATTTCAACCGTCTACCTGTTCCATTCATTGTTCTACTTGTCGAAATTTACAAATAATTTCCGATAAAGGATTAACCATTGGGGCTCATTGTTCACATACACTTGAAGAACAAAAAATTGGCGAATGGTACTGTTTGGATGCTTTGCATGTATGTTTCTTAGACTATATAGACGCAATATATAGAAAGATTTCACCCGTCTACCTGTACTATTCATTGTTCTACTTGTCGAAATTTACAAATAATTTCCTTTAAAGGATTAACAATGGGGCTCGTAGTTCACATAAACTTGAAGAACAAAAAATTGGCGAATGGTACTGTTTGGATGCTTTGCATATGTGTTTCTTAGACTATATAGAAGCAATATATACAAAGATTTCAACAGTCCTCCTGTTCCATTCATTGTTCTACTTGTCGAAAGTTACAAATAATTTCCGATAACGGATTAACCATTGGGGCTCATTGTTCACTTAAACTTGAAGAATAAAAAATTGGCGAATTGTACTGTTTGGATGATTTGCAGATATGTTTCTTAGACTATATAGAAGCAATATATACATTGATTTCAACCGTCTACCTGTTCCATTCATTGTTCTACTTGTCGAAATTTACAAATAATTTCCTTTAAAGGATTAACAATGGGGCTCGTAGTTCACTTAAACTTGAAGAACAAAAAATTGGCGAATGGTACTGTTTGGATGCTTTGCATATATGTTTCTTAGACTATATAGAAGCAATATATACATTGATTTCAACCGTCTACCTGTTCCATTCATTGTTCTACTTGTCGAAAGTCACAAATAATTTCCGTTAAGGGATTAACAATGGGGATCGTAGTTTACTTAAACTTGAAGAACAAAAAATTGGCGAATTGTACTGTTTGGATGCTTTGCATATATGTTTCTTAGACTATATAGAAGCAATATATACAATGATTTCAACCGTCTACCTGTTCCATTCATTGTTCTACTTGTCGAAATTTACAAATAATTTCCGATAAAGGATTAACCATTGGGGCTCATTGTTCACATACACTTGAAGAACAAAAAATTGGCGAATGGTACTGTTTGGATGCTTTGCATGTATGTTTCTTAGACTATATAGACGCAATATATAGAAAGATTTCACCCGTCTACCTGTACTATTCATTGTTCTACTTGTCGAAATTTACAAATAATTTCCTTTAAAGGATTAACAATGGGGCTCGTAGTTCACATAAACTTGAAGAACAAAAAATTGGCGAATGGTACTGTTTGGATGCTTTGCATATGTGTTTCTTAGACTATATAGAAGCAATATATACAAAGATTTCAACAGTCCTCCTGTTCCATTCATTGTTCTACTTGTCGAAAGTTACAAATAATTTCCGATAACGGATTAACCATTGGGGCTCATTGTTCACTTAAACTTGAAGAATAAAAAATTGGCGAATTGTACTGTTTGGATGATTTGCAGATATGTTTCTTAGACTATATAGAAGCAATATATACATTGATTTCAACCGTCTACCTGTTCCATTCATTGTTCTACTTGTCGAAATTTACAAATAATTTCCTTTAAAGGATTAACAATGGGGCTCGTAGTTCACTTAAACTTGAAGAACAAAAAATTGGCGAATGGTACTGTTTGGATGCTTTGCATATATGTTTCTTAGACTATATAGAAGCAATATATACATTGATTTCAACCGTCTACCTGTTCCATTCATTGTTCTACTTGTCGAAAGTCACAAATAATTTCCGTTAAGGGATTAACAATGGGGATCGTAGTTTACTTAAACTTGAAGAACAAAAAATTGGCGAATTGTACTGTTTGGATGCTTTGCATATATGTTTCTTAGACTATGTAGAAGCAATATATACAATTATTTCAACAGTCTACCTGTTCCATTCATTGTTCTACTTGTCGAAAGTTACAAATAATTTCCTTTAAAGGATTAACAATGGGGCTCGTAGTTCACTTAAACTTGAAGAACAAAAAATTGGCGAATGGTACTGTTTGGATGCTTTGCATATATGTTTCGTAGACTATATAGAAGCAATATATACAATGATTTCAACCGTCTACATGATCCATTCATTGTTCTACTTGTCGCAAGTTACAAATAATTTCCGTTAAAGTATTAACAATGGGGCTCGTAGTTCACTTAAACATGAAGATCAAATAATTGGCGAATTTTACTGTTTGGATGATTTGCAGATATGTTTCTTAGACTATATAGAAGCAATATATACATTGATTTCAACCATCTACCTGTTCCATTCATTGTTCTACTTGTCGAAAGTCACAAATAATTTCCGTTAAGGGATTAACAATGGGGATCGTAGTTTACTTAAACTTGAAGAACAAAAAATTGGCGAATTGTACTGTTTGGATGCTTTGCATATATGTTTCTTAGACTATATAGAAGCAATATATACAATTATTTCAACAGTCTACCTGTTCCATTCATTGTTCTACTTGTCGAAATTTACAAATAATTTCCTTTAAAGGATTAACAATGGGGCTCGTAGTTCACTTAAACTTGAAGAACAAAAAATTGGCGAATGGTACTGTTTGGATGCTTTGCATATATGTTTCTTAGACTATATGGAAGCAATATATACAAAGATTTCAACCGTCTACGTGTTCCAATCATTCTTCTACTTGTCGACATTTACAAATAATTTCCTTTATAGGATTAGCAATGGGGCTCGTTGTACACTTAAACTTGAAGAACAAGAAATTGGCGAATTGTACTGTTTGGATGCTTTGAATATATGTTTCTTAGATTATATAGAAGCAATATATACAAAGATTTCAACCGTCTACGTGTTCCAATCGTTGTTCTACTTGTCGAAATTTACAAATAATTTCCTTTAAAGGATTAACAATGGGACTCGTTGTTCACTTAAACTTGAAGAACAAAAAATTGGCGAATGGTACTGTTTGGATGCTATGCATATATGTTTCTCAGACTATTTAGAAGCAATATATAGAAAGATTTCACCCGTCTACCTGTACTATTCATTGTTCTACTTGTAGAAAGTTACAAATAATTTCCGTTTCATGATTATCAATGGGGCTCGCTGTTCACTTAAACTTGAAGATCAAATAATTGGCGATTGTTACTGTTTAGATGCTTTGCATATAAGTTTCTTAGACTATTTAGAAGCAACATATACAAAGATTTCAACCGTCTACCTGTTCTATTCATTGTTCTACTTGTAGAAAGTTACAAATAATTTCCGTAAAAGTATTAAAAATGGGGCTCGTAGTTCACTTAAACTTGAAGATCAAATAATTGGCGAATTGTACTGTTTGGATGCTTTGCATATATGTTTCTTAGACTATATAGACGCAATATATACAAGGATTTCAAACGTCTACCTGTTCCATTCATTGTTCTACTTGTCGAAAGTTACAAATAATTTCCGTTAAAGGATTAACAATGGGGCTCGTAGTTCACTTAAATTTGAAGATCAAAAAATTGGCGATTGTTACTGTTTAGATGCTTTGCATATAGGTTTCGTAGACTATATAGAAGCAACACATACAAAGATTTCAACCGCCTACCTGTTCTATTCATTGTTCTACTTGTAGAAAGTTACAAATAATTTCCGTTTCATGATTATCAATGGGGCTCGTTGTTCACTTAAACTTGAAGAACAAGAAATTGGCGAATGGTACTGTTTGGATGCTTTGCATATATGTTTCTTAGATTATATAGAAGCAATATATACAAAGATTTCAACCGTCTACCTGTTCCATTCATTGTTCTACTTGTCGAAAATTACAAATAATTTCCTTTAAAGTATTAACAATGGGGCTCGTAGTTCACTTAAACTTGAAGAACAAGAAATTGGCGAATTGTACTGTTTGGATGCTTTGCATATATGTTTCGTAGATTATATAGAAGCAATATATACAATTATTTCAACCGTCTACCTGATCCATTCATTGTTCTACTTGTCGAAATTTACAAATAATTTCCTTTAAAGGATTAACAGTGTGGCTCGTAGTTCACTTAAACTTGAAGAACAAAAAATTGGCGAATTGTACTGTTTGGATGCTTTGCATATATGTTTCTTAGACTATTTAGAAGCAATATATACATTGATATCAACCGGCTACCTGTTCCATTCATTGTTCTACTTGTCGCAAATTACAAATAATTTCCGTTAAAGTATTAAGAATGGGGCTCGTAGTTCACTTAAACTTGAAGATCAAATAATTGGCGATTGTTACTGTTTAGATGCTTTGCATATAAGTTTCTTAGACTATATAGAAGCAACATATACAAAGATTTCAACCGTCTACCTGTTCTATTCATTGTTCTACTTGTAGAAAGTTACAAATAATTTCCGTTAAAGTATTAAAAATGGGGCTCGTAGTTCACTTAAACTTGAAGATCAAATAATTGGCGAATTGTACTGTTTGGATGCTTTGCATATATGTTTCTTAGACTATATAGACGCAATATATACAAGGATTTCAAACGTCTACCTGTTCCATTCATTGTTCTACTTGTCGAAAGTTACAAATAATTTCCGATAAAGGATTAACAATGGGGCTCGTTGTTCACTTAAACTTGAAGAACAATAAATTGGCGAATTGTACTGTTTGGATGCTTTGCATATATGTTTCTTAAACTATATAGAAGCAATATATACAAAGATTTCAACAGTCTAACTGTTCTATTCATTGTTCTACTTGTAGAAAGTTACAAATAATTTCCCTTTCATGATTATCAATGGGGCTCGTAGTTCACTTAAACTTGAAGAACAAAAAATTGGCGAATGGTACTGTTTGGATGCTTTGCATATATGTTTCTTAGACTATATAGAAGCAATATATACAATGATTTCAACCGTCTACCTATTCCATTCATTGTTCTACTTGCCGAAATTTACAAATAATTTCCTTTAAAGGATTAACAATGGGGCTCGTTGTTCACTTAAACTTGAAGAACAATAAATTGGCGAATTGTACTGTTTGGATGCTTTGCATATATGTTTCTTAGACTATTTAGAAGCAATATATACATTGACTTCAACAGTCTACCTGTTCCATTCATTGTTCTACTTGTCGCAAGTTACAAATAATTTCCGTTAAAGTATTAACAATGGGGCTCGTAGTTCACTTAAACTTGAAGATCAAATAATTGGCGAATTGTACTGTTTGGATGAAATGCAGATATGTTTCTTAGACTATATAGAAGCAATATATACAATGATTTCAACCGTCTACATGATCCATTCATTATTCTACTTGTCGAAATTTACAAATAATTTCCTTTAAAGGATTAACAATGGGGCTCGTAGTTCATTTAATCATGAAGATGAAATAATTGGCGAATTGTACTGTTTGGATGCTTTGCATATGTTTCTCTTAGATCATATAGAAGCAATATATACAATGATTTCAACCGTCTACCTGTTCCATTCATTGTTCTACTTGTCGAAAGTTACAAATAATTTCCGATAAAGGATTAACCATTGGGGCTCATTGTTCACTTAAACTTGAAGAACAAAAAATTGGCGAATTGTACTGTTTGGATGCTTTGCATATATGTTTCTTAGACTATATAGAAGCAATATATACAAAGATTTCAACCGTCTACCTGTTCTAATCAATGTTCTACTTGTCGAAATTTACAAATAATTTCCTTTAAAGGATTAACAATGGGGCTCGTAGTTCACTTAAACTTGAAGAACAAAAAATTGGCGGATGGTACTGTTTGGATGCTTTGAATATAGGTTTCTTAGACTATATAGAAGCAACATATACAAAGACTTCAACCGTCTACCTGTTCTATTCATTGTTCTACTTGTCGAAAATTACAAATAATTTCCGATAAAGGATTAACCATTGGGGCTCATTGTTCTCTTAAACTTGAAGAGCAAAAAATTGGCAAATGGTACTGTTTGGATGTTTTGCGTACATGTTTCTTAGACTATATGGAAGCAATATATACAAAGATTTCAACCGTCTACGTGTTCCAATCATTGTTCTACTTGTCGAAATTTACAAATAATTTCCTTTAAAGGATTAACAATGGGGCTCGTTGTTCACTTAAACTTGAAGAACAAAAAAGTAGCGTATGGTACTGTTTGGATGCTTTGCATATATGTTTCTTAGACTATAAAGAAGCAATATATACATTGATTTCAACCGTCTACCTGTTCCATTCATTGTTCTACTTGTCGCAAGTTACAAATAATTTCCGTTAAAGTATTAACAATGGGGCTCATAGTTCACTTAACCTTGAAGTACAAAAAATTGGCGAATTGTACTGTTTGGATGCTTTGCATATATGTTTCGTAGACTATATAGAAGCAATATATACAAATATTTCAACCGTCTAACTGTTCCATTCATTGCTCTACTTGTCGAAAGTTACAAATAATTTCCGATAAAGGATTAACCATTGGGGCTCATTGTTCACTTAAACTTGAAGAACAAAAAATTGGCGAATGGTACTGTTTGGATGCTTTGCGTACATGTTTCTTAGACTATATGGAAGCAATATATACAAAGATTTCAACCGTCTACCTTTTCCATTCATTGTTCTTCTTGTCGAAAGTTACAAATAATTTCCGATAACGGATTAACCATTGGGGCTCATTGTTCACTTAAACTTGAAGAACAAAAACTTGGCGAATGGTACTGTTTGGATGCTTCGCATATATGTTTCTTAGACTATGTAGAAGCAATATATACAATGATTTCAACCGTCTACCTATTCCATTCATTGTTCTACTTGCCGAAATTTACAAATAATTTCCTTTAAAGGATTAACAATGGGGCTCGTTGTTCACTTAAACTTGAAGAACAATAAATTGGCGAATTGTACTGTTTGGATGCTTTGCATATATGTTTCTTATACTATATAGACGCAATATATACAAGGATTTCAACCGTCTACCTGTTCCATTCTTTGTTCTACTTGTCGAAATTTACAAATAATTTCCTTTAAAGGATTAACAATGGGGCTCGTAGTTCACTTAAACTTGAAGAACAATAAATTGGCGAATTGTACTGTTTGGATGCTTTGCATATATGTTTCTTATACTATATAGACGCAATATATACAAGCATTTCAACCGTCTACCTGTTCCATTCTTTGTTCTACTTGTCGAAATTTACAAATAATTTCCTTTAAAGGATTAACAGTGTGGCTCGTAGTTCACTTAAACTTGAAGAACAAAAAATTGGCGAATTGTACTGTTTGGATGCTTTGCATATATGTTTCATAGACTATTTAGAAGCAATATATAAAGATTTCACCCGTCTACCTGTACTATTCATTGTTCTACTTGTAGAAAGTTACAAATAATTTCCATTTCATGATTATCAATGGGGCCCGCTGTTCACTTAAACTTGAAGATCAAAAAATTGGCGATTGTTACTGTTTAGATGCTTTGCATATAAGTTTCTTAGACTATATAGAAGCAACATATACAAAGATTTCAACCGTCTACCTGTTCTATTCATTGTTCTACTTGTAGAAAGTTACAAATAATTTCCGTTAAAGTATTAAAAATGGGGCTCGTAGTTCACTTAAACTTGAAGATCAAATAATTGGCGAATTGTACTGTTTGGATGCTTTGCATATAAGTTTCTTAGACTATATAGACGCAATATATACAAGGATTTCAAACGTCTACATGTTCCATTCATTGTTCTACTTGTCGAAAGTTACAAATAATTTCCGATAAAGGATTAACAATGGGGCTCGTTGTTCACTTAAACTTGAAGAACAATAAATTGGCGAATTGTACTGTTTGGATGCTTTGCATATATGTTTCTTAAACTATATAGAAGCAATATATACAAAGATTTCAACAGTCTAACTGTTCTATTCATTGTTCTACTTGTAGAAAGTTACAAATAATTTCCCTTTCATGATTATCAATGGGGCTCGTAGTTCACTTAAACTTGAAGAACAAAAAATTGGCGAATGGTACTGTTTGGATGCTTTGCATATATGTTTCTTAGACTATATAGAAGCAATATATACAATGATTTCAACCGTCTACCTATTCCATTCATTGTTCTACTTGCCGAAATTTACAAATAATTTCCTTTAAAGGATTAACAATGGGGCTCGTTGTTCACTTAAACTTGAAGAACAATAAATTGGCGAATTGTACTGTTTGGATGCTTTGCATATATGTTTCTTAGACTATTTAGAAGCAATATATACATTGACTTCAACCGTCTACCTGTTCCATTCATTGTTCTACTTGTCGCAAGTTACAAATAATTTCCGTTAAATTATTAACAATGGGGCTCGTAGTTCACTTAAACTTGAAGATCAAATAATTGGCGAATTGTACTGTTTGGATGAAATGCAGATATGTTTCTTAGACTATATAGAAGCAATATATACAATGATTTCAACCGTCTACATGATCCATTCATTATTCTACTTGTCGAAATTTACAAATAATTTCCGATAAAGGATTAACCATTGGGGCTCATTGTTCACTTAAACTTGAAGAGCAAAAAATTGGCGAATTGTACTGTTTGGATGCTTTGCATATATGTTTCTTAGACTATTTAGAAGCAATATATACATTGACTTCAACAGTCTACCTGTTCCATTCATTGTTCTACTTGTCGCAAGTTACAAATAATTTCCGTTAAAGTATTAACAATGGGGCTCGTAGTTCACTTAAACTTGAAGATCAAATAATTGGCGAATTGTACTGTTTGGATGAAATGCAGATATGTTTCTTAGACTATATAGAAGCAATATATACAATGATTTCAACCGTCTACATGATCCATTCATTATTCTACTTGTCGAAATTTACAAATAATTTCCTTTAAAGGATTAACAATGGGGCTCGTAGTTCATTTAATCATGAAGATGAAATAATTGGCGAATTGTACTGTTTGGATGCTTTGCATATGTTTCTCTTAGATCATATAGAAGCAATATATACAATGATTTCAACCGTCTACCTGTTCCATTCATTGTTCTACTTGTCGAAAGTTACAAATAATTTCCGTTAAGGGATTAACAATGGGGATCGTAGTTTACTTAAACTTGAAGAACTAAAAATTGGCGAATTGTACTGTTTGGATGCTTTGCATATATGTTTCTTAGACTATATAGAAGCAATATATACAATGATTTCAACCGTCTACCTGTTCCATTCATTGTTCTACTTGTCGAAAGTTACAAATAATTTCCGATAAAGGATTAACAATGGGGCTCGTTGTTCACTTAAACTTGAAGAACAATAAATTGGCGAATTGTACTGTTTGGATGCTTTGCATATATGTTTCTTAAACTATATAGAAGCAATATATACAAAGATTTCAACAGTCTAACTGTTCTATTCATTGTTCTACTTGTAGAAAGTTACAAATAATTTCCCTTTCATGATTATCAATGGGGCTCGTAGTTCACTTAAACTTGAAGAACAAAAAATTGGCGAATGGTACTGTTTGGATGCTTTGCATATATGTTTCTTAGACTATATAGAAGCAATATATACAATGATTTCAACCGTCTACCTATTCCATTCATTGTTCTACTTGCCGAAATTTACAAATAATTTCCTTTAAAGGATTAACAATGGGGCTCGTTGTTCACTTAAACTTGAAGAACAATAAATTGGCGAATTGTACTGTTTGGATGCTTTGCATATATGTTTCTTAGACTATTTAGAAGCAATATATACATTGACTTCAACCGTCTACCTGTTCCATTCATTGTTCTACTTGTCGCAAGTTACAAATAATTTCCGTTAAATTATTAACAATGGGGCTCGTAGTTCACTTAAACTTGAAGATCAAATAATTGGCGAATTGTACTGTTTGGATGAAATGCAGATATGTTTCTTAGACTATATAGAAGCAATATATACAATGATTTCAACCGTCTACATGATCCATTCATTATTCTACTTGTCGAAATTTACAAATAATTTCCGATAAAGGATTAACCATTGGGGCTCATTGTTCACTTAAACTTGAAGAGCAAAAAATTGGCGAATTGTACTGTTTGGATGCTTTGCATATATGTTTCTTAGACTATTTAGAAGCAATATATACATTGACTTCAACAGTCTACCTGTTCCATTCATTGTTCTACTTGTCGCAAGTTACAAATAATTTCCGTTAAAGTATTAACAATGGGGCTCGTAGTTCACTTAAACTTGAAGATCAAATAATTGGCGAATTGTACTGTTTGGATGAAATGCAGATATGTTTCTTAGACTATATAGAAGCAATATATACAATGATTTCAACCGTCTACATGATCCATTCATTATTCTACTTGTCGAAATTTACAAATAATTTCCTTTAAAGGATTAACAATGGGGCTCGTAGTTCATTTAATCATGAAGATGAAATAATTGGCGAATTGTACTGTTTGGATGCTTTGCATATGTTTCTCTTAGATCATATAGAAGCAATATATACAATGATTTCAACCGTCTACCTGTTCCATTCATTGTTCTACTTGTCGAAAGTTACAAATAATTTCCGTTAAGGGATTAACAATGGGGATCGTAGTTTACTTAAACTTGAAGAACTAAAAATTGGCGAATTGTACTGTTTGGATGCTTTGCATATATGTTTCTTAGACTATATAGAAGCAATATATACAATGATTTCAACCGTCTACCTGTTCCATTCATTGTTCTACTTGTCGAAAGTTACAAATAATTTCCGATAAAGGATTAACCATTGGGGCTCATTGTTCACTTAAACTTGAAGAACAAAAAATTGGCGAATTGTACTGTTTGGATGCTTTGCATATATGTTTCTTAGACTATATAGAAGCAAAATATACAAAGATTTCAACCGTCTACCTGTTCTATTCAATGTTCTACTTGTCGAAATTTACAAATAATTTCCTTTAAAGGATTAACAATGGGGCTCGTAGTTCACTTAAACTTGAAGAACAAAAAATTGGCGGATGGTACTGTTTGGATGCTTTGAATATAGGTTTCTTAGACTATATAGAAGCAACATATACAAAGACTTCAACCGTCTACCTGTTCTATTCATTGTTCTACTTGTCGAAAATTACAAATAATTTCCGATAAAGGATTAACCATTGGGGCTCATTGTTCACTTAAACTTGAAGAGCAAAAAATTGGCAAATGGTACTGTTTGGATGCTTTGCGTACATGTTTCTTAGACTATATGGAAGCAATATATACAAAGATTTCAACCGTCTACGTGTTCCAATCATTGTTCTACTTGTCGAAATTTACAAATAATTTCCTTTAAAGGATTAACAATGGGGCTCGTTGTTCACTTAAACTTGAAGAACAAAAAAGTGGCGTATGGTACTGTTTGGATGCTTTGCATATATGTTTCTTAGACTATAAAGAAGCAATATATACATTGATTTCAACCGTCTACCTGTTCCATTCATTGTTCTACTTGTCGCAAGTTACAAATAATTTCCGTTAAAGTATTAACAATGGGGCTCATAGTTCACTTAACCTTGAAGTACAAAAAATTGGCGAATTGTACTGTTTGGATGCTTTGCATATATGTTTCGTAGACTATATAGAAGCAATATATACAAATATTTCAACCGTCTAACTGTTCCATTCATTGCTCTACTTGTCGAAAGTTACAAATAATTTCCGATAAAGGATTAACCATTGGGGCTCATTGTTCACTTAAACTTGAAGAACAAAAAATTGGCGAATGGTGCTGTTTGGATGCTTTGCGTACATGTTTCTTAGACTATATGGAAGCAATATATACAAAGATTTCAACCGTCTACCTTTTCCATTCATTGTTCTTCTTGTCGAAAGTTACAAATAATTTCCGATAACGGATTAACCATTGGGGCTCATTGTTCACTTAAACTTGAAGAACAAAAACTTGGCGAATGGTACTGTTTGGATGCTTTGCATATATGTTTCTTAGACTATGTAGAAGCAATATATACAATGATTTCAACCGTCTACCTATTCCATTCATTGTTCTACTTGCCGAAATTTACAAATAATTTCCTTTAAAGGATTAACAATGGGGCTCGTTGTTCACTTAAACTTGAAGAACAATAAATTGGCGAATTGTACTGTTTGGATGCTTTGCATATATGTTTCTTATACTATATAGACGCAATATATACAAGGATTTCAACCGTCTACCTGTTCCATTCTTTGTTCTACTTGTCGAAATTTACAAATAATTTCCTTTAAAGGATTAACAATGGGGCTCGTAGTTCACTTAAACTTGAAGAACAATAAATTGGCGAATTGTACTGTTTGGATGCTTTGCATATATGTTTCTTATACTATATAGACGCAATATATACAAGGATTTCAACCGTCTACCTGTTCCATTCTTTGTTCTACTTGTCGAAATTTACAAATAATTTCCTTTAAAGGATTAACAGTGTGGCTCGTAGTTCACTTAAACTTGAAGAACAAAAAATTGGCGAATTGTACTGTTTGGATGCTTTGCATATATGTTTCTTAGACTATTTAGAAGCAATATATAAAGATTTCACCCGTCTACCTGTACTATTCATTGTTCTACTTGTAGAAAGTTACAAATAATTTCCATTTCATGATTATCAATGGGGCCCGCTGTTCACTTAAACTTGAAGATCAAAAAATTGGCGATTGTTACTGTTTAGATGATTTGCATATAAGTTTCTTAGACTATATAGAAGCAACATATACAAAGATTTCAACCGTCTACCTGTTCTATTCATTGTTCTACTTGTAGAAAGTTACAAATAATTTCCGTTAAAGTATTAAAAATGGGGCTCGTAGTTCACTTAAACTTGAAGATCAAATAATTGGCGAATTGTACTGTTTGGATGCTTTGCATATATGTTTCTTAGACTATATAGACGCAATATATACAAGGATTTCAAACGTCTACCTGTTCCATTCATTGTTCTACTTGTCGAAAGTTACAAATAATTTCCGATAAAGGATTAACAATGGGGCTCGTTGTTCACTTAAACTTGAAGAACAATAAATTGGCGAATTGTACTGTTTGGATGCTTTGCATATATGTTTCTTAAACTATATAGAAGCAATATATACAAAGATTTCAACAGTCTAACTGTTCTATTCATTGTTCTACTTGTAGAAAGTTACAAATAATTTCCCTTTCATGATTATCAATGGGGCTCGTAGTTCACTTAAACTTGAAGAACAAAAAATTGGCGAATGGTACTGTTTGGATGCTTTGCATATATGTTTCTTAGACTATATAGAAGCAATATATACAATGATTTCAACCGTCTACCTATTCCATTCATTGTTCTACTTGCCGAAATTTACAAATAATTTCCTTTAAAGGATTAACAATGGGGCTCGTTGTTCACTTAAACTTGAAGAACATTAAATTGGCGAATTGTACTGTTTGGATGCTTTGCATATATGTTTCTTAGACTATTTAGAAGCAATATATACATTGACTTCAACCGTCTACCTGTTCCATTCATTGTTCTACTTGTCGCAAGTTACAAATAATTTCCGTTAAATTATTAACAATGGGGCTCGTAGTTCACTTAAACTTGAAGATCAAATAATTGGCGAATTGTACTGTTTGGATGAAATGCAGATATGTTTCTTAGACTATATAGAAGCAATATATACAATGATTTCAACCGTCTACATGATCCATTCATTATTCTACTTGTCGAAATTTACAAATAATTTCCGATAAAGGATTAACCATTGGGGCTCATTGTTCACTTAAACTTGAAGAGCAAAAAATTGGCAAATGGTACTGTTTGGATGCTTTGCGTACATGTTTCTTAGACTATATGGAAGCAATATATACAAAGATTTCAACCGTCTACGTGTTCCAATCATTGTTCTACTTGTCGAAATTTAAAATAATTTCCTTTAAAGGATTAACAATGGGGCTCGTTGTTCACTTAAACTTGAAGAACAAAAAAGTGGCGTATGGTACTGTTTGGATGCTTTGCATATATGTTTCTTAGACTATAAAGAAGCAATATATACATTGATTTCAACCGTCTATCTGTTCCATTCATTGTTCTACTTGTCGCAAGTTACAAATAATTTCCGTTAAAGTATTAACAATGGGGCTCATAGTTCACTTAACCTTGAAGTACAAAAAATTGGCGAATTGTACTGTTTGGATGCTTTGCATATATGTTTCTTACACTATATAGAAGCAATATATACAATGATTTCAACCGTCTACCTATTCCATTCATTGTTCTACTTGCCGAAATTTACAAATAATTTCCTTTAAAGGATTAACAATGGGGCTCGTAGTTCACTTAAACTTGAAGAGCAAAAAGTTGGCGAATTGTACTGTTTGGACGCTATGCATATATGTTTCTTAGACTATATAGAAGCAATATATACAATGATTTCAACAGTCTACCTGTTCCATTCATTGTTCTACTTGTCGAAATTTACAAATAATTTCCTTTAAAGGATTAACAATGGGGCTCGTAGTTCACTTAAACTTGAAGAACAAAAAATTGGCGAATGGTACTGTTTGGATGCTTTGCATATATGTTTCTTAGACTATATAGAAGCAATATATACATTGATTTCAACCGTCTACCTGTTCCATTCATTGTTCTACTTGTCGAAAATTACAAGTAATTTCCGATAAAGGATTAACCATTGGGGCTCATTGTTCACTTAAACTTGAACAACAAAAAATTGGCGAATGGTACTGTTCGGATCCTTTGCATATATGTTTCTTAGACTATATAGAAGCAATATATAAAAAGATTTCAATCGTCTACCAGTTCCATTCATTGTTCTACTTGTCGAAAGTTACAAATAATTTCCGGTAAATTTTTAACAATGGGGCTCGTAGTTCACTTAAACATGAAGATGAAATAATTGGCGATTTGTACTGTTTGGATGCTTTGCATATATGTTTCTTAGATTATATAGAAGCAATATATACAAAGATTTCAACCGTCTACCTGTTCCATTCATTGTTCTACTTGTCGAAAGTTACAAGTAATTTCCGATAAAGGATTAACCATTGGGGCTCATTGTTCACTTAAACATGAAGATGAAATAATTGGCGATTTGTACTGTTTGGATGCTTTGCATATATGTTTCTTAGATTATATAGAAGCAATATATACAAAGATTTCAACCGTCTACCTGTTCCATTCATTGTTCTACTTGTCGAAAATTACAAATAAATTCCGATAAAGGATTAACCATTGGGGCTAATTGTTCACTTAAACTTGAAGAACAAAAAATTGTCGAATTGTACTATTTGGATGCTTTGCATATATGTTTCTTAAACTATATAGAAGCAATATATACAATGATTTCAACCGTCTACCTGTTCCATTCATTGTTCTACTTGTCGAAAGTTACAAATAATTTCCGATAACGGATTAAGCATTGGGGCTCATTGTTCACTTAAACTTGAAGAACAAAAAATTGGCGAATTGTACTGTTTGGATGCTTTGCATATATGTTTCTTATACTATATAGAAGCAATATATACAAAGATTTCAACCGTCTACCTGTTTCATTCAATGTTCTACTTGTCGAAATTTACAAATAATTTCCTTTAAAGGATTAACAATGGGGCTCGTTGTTCACTTAAACTTGACGAACAAAAAATTGGCGAATGGTACTGTTTGGATGCTTTGCATATATGTTTCTTAGACTATATAGAAGCAATATATACATTGATTTCATCCGTCTACCTGTTCCATTCATTGTTCTACTTGTCGCAAGTTACAAATAATTTCCGTTAAAGTATTAACAATGGGGCTCGTAGTTCACTTAAACTTGAAGATCAAATAATTGGCGAATTGTACTGTTTGGATGCTTTGCATATATGTTTCTTAGACTATATAGAAGCAATATATACAATGATTTCAACAGTCTACCTGTTCCATTCATTGTTCTACTTGTCGAAAGTTACAAATAATTTCCTTTAAAGGATTTACAATGGGGCTCGTAGTTCACTTAAACTTGAAGAACAAAAAATTGGCGAATGGTACTGTTTGGATGCTTTGCATATATGTTTCTTAGACTATATAGAAGCAATATATACATTGATTTCATCCGTCTACCTGTTCCATTCATTGTTCTACTTGTCGCAAGTTACAAATAATTTCCGTTAAAGTATTAACAATGGGGCTCGTAGTTCACTTAAACTTGAAGATCAAATAATTGGCGAATTGTACTGTTTGGATGCTTTGCATATATGTTTCTTATACTATATAGAAGCAATATATACAAAGATTTCAACCGTCTACCTGTTTCATTCAATGTTCTACTTGTCGAAATTTACAAATAATTTCCTTTAAAGGATTAACAATGGGGCTCGTTGTTCACTTAAACTTGACGAACAAAAAATTGGCGAATGGTACTGTTTGGATGCTTTGCATATATGTTTCTTAGACTATATAGAAGCAATATATACATTGATTTCATCCGTCTACCTGTTCCATTCATTGTTCTACTTGTCGCAAGTTACAAATAATTTCCGTTAAAGTATTAACAATGGGGCTCGTAGTTCACTTAAACTTGAAGATCAAATAATTGGCGAATTGTACTGTTTGGATGATTTGCAGATATGTTTCTTAGACTATATAGAAGCAATATATACAATGATTTCAACCGTCTACCTATTCCATTCATTGTTCTACTTGCCGAAATTTACAAATAATTTCCTTTAAAGGATTAACAATGGGGCTCGTAGTTCACTTAAACTTGAAGAGCAAAAAATTGGCGAATTGTACTGTTTGGATGCTTTGCATATATGTTTCTTAGACTATATAGAAGCAATATATACAATGATTTCAACAGTCTACCTGTTCCATTCATTGTTCTACTTGTCGAAAGTTACAAATAATTTCCTTTAAAGGATTTACAAAGGGGCTCGTAGTTCACTTAAACTTGAAGAACAAAAAATTGGCGAATGGTACTGTTTGGATGCTTTGCATATATGTTTCGTAGACTATATAGAAGCAATATATACAATGATTTCAACCGTCTACATGATCCATTCATTGTTCTACTTGTCGCAAGTTACAAATAATTTCCGTTAAAGTATTAACAATGGGGCTCGTAGTTCACTTAAACTTGAAGATCAAATAATTGGCGAATTGTACTGTTTGGATGATTTGCAGATATGTTTCTTAGACTATATAGAAGCAATATATACAATGATTTCAACCGTCTACCTATTCCATTCATTGCTCTACTTGCCGAAATTGACAAATAATTTCCTTTAAAGGATTAACAATGGGGCTCGTAGTTCACTTAAACTTGAAGAGCAAAAAGTTGGCGAATTGTACTGTTTGGACGCTATGCATATATGTTTCTTAGACTATATAGAAGCAATATATACAATGATTTCAACAGTCTACCTGTTCCATTCATTGTTCTACTTGTCGAAATTTACAAATAATTTCCTTTAAAGGATTAACAATGGGGCTCGTAGTTCACTTAAACTTGAAGAACAAAAAATTGGCGAATGGTACTGTTTGGATGCTTTGCATATATGTTTCTTAGACTATATAGAAGCAATATATACATTGATTTCAACCGTCTACCTGTTCCATTCATTGTTCTACTTGTCGAAAATTACAAGTAATTTCCGATAAAGGATTAACCATTGGGGCTCATTGTTCACTTAAACTTGAACAACAAAAAATTGGCGAATGGTACTGTTCGGATCCTTTGCATATATGTTTCTTAGACTATATAGAAGCAATATATAAAAAGATTTCAATCGTCTACCAGTTCCATTCATTGTTCTACTTGTCGAAAGTTACAAATAATTTCCGGTAAATTTTTAACAATGGGGCTCGTAGTTCACTTAAACATGAAGATGAAATAATTGGCGATTTGTACTGTTTGGATGCTTTGCATATATGTTTCTTAGATTATATAGAAGCAATATATACAAAGATTTCAACCGTCTACCTGTTCCATTCATTGTTCTACTTGTCGAAAATTACAAATAAATTCCGATAAAGGATTAACCATTGGGGCTAATTGTTCACTTAAACTTGAAGAACAAAAAATTGTCGAATTGTACTATTTGGATGCTTTGCATATATGTTTCTTAAACTATATAGAAGCAATATATACAATGATTTCAACCGTCTACCTGTTCCATTCATTGTTCTACTTGTCGAAAGTTACAAATAATTTCCGTTAAGGGATTAACAATGGGGATCGTAGTTTACTTAAACTTGAAGAACAAGAAATTGGCGAATTGTACTGTTTGGATGCTTTGCATATATGTTTCTTAGATTATATAGAAGCAATATATACAAAGATTTCAACCGTCTACCTGTTCCATTCATTGTTCTACTTGTCGAAATTTACAAATAATTTCCTTTAAAGGATTAACAATGGGGCTCGTAGTTCACTTAAACTTGAAGAACAAAAAATTGGCGAATGGTACTGTTTGGATGCTTTGCATATATGTTTCTTAGACTATATAGAAGCAATATATACAAAGATTTCAACCGTCTACCTGTTCCATTCATTGTTGTACTTGTCGGAAGTTACAAATAATTTCCGATAACGGATTAAGCATTGGGGCTCATTGTTCACTTAAACTTGAAGAACAAAAAATTGGCGAATTGTACTGTTTGGATGCTTTGCATATATGTTTCTTATACTATATAGAAGCAATATATACAAAGATTTCAACCGTCTACCTGTTTCATTCAATGTTCTACTTGTCGAAATTTACAAATAATTTCCTTTAAAGGATTAACAATGGGGCTCGTTGTTCACTTAAACTTGACGAACAAAAAATTGGCGAATGGTACTGTTTGGATGCTTTGCATATATGTTTCTTAGACTATATAGATGCAATATATACATTGATTTCATCCGTCTACCTGTTCCATTCATTGTTCTACTTGTCGCAAGTTACAAATAATTTCCGTTAAAGTATTAACAATGGGGCTCGTAGTTCACTTAAACTTGAAGATCAAATAATTGGCGAATTGTACTGTTTGGATGCTTTGCATATATGTTTCTTAGACTATATAGAAGCAATATATACAATGATTTCAACAGTCTACCTGTTCCATTCATTGTTCTACTTGTCGAAAGTTACAAATAATTTCCTTTAAAGGATTTACAATGGGGCTCGTAGTTCACTTAAACTTGAAGAACAAAAAATTGGCGAATGGTACTGTTTGGATGCTTTGCATATATGTTTCGTAGACTATATAGAAGCAATATATACAATGATTTCTACCGTCTACATGATCCATTCATTGTTCTACTTGTCGCAAGTTACAAATAATTTCCGTTAAAGTATTAACAATGGGGCTCGTAGTTCACTTAAACTTGAAGATCAAATAATTGGCGAATTGTACTGTTTGGATGATTTGCAGATATGTTTCTTAGACTATATAGAAGCAATATATACAATGATTTCAACCGTCTACCTATTCCATTCATTGCTCTACTTGCCGAAATTGACAAATAATTTCCTTTAAAGGATTAACAATGGGGCTCGTAGCTCACTTAAACTTGAAGAACAAAAAATTGGCGAATGGTACTGTTTGGATGCTTTGCATATATGTTTCTTAGACTATATAGAAGCAATATATACAAAGATTTCAACAGTCCTCCTGTTCCATTCATTGTTCTACTTGTCGAAAGTTACAAATAATTTCCGATAAAGGATTAACAATGGGGCTCGTAGTTCACTTAAACTTGAAGAACAAAAAAATTGGCGAATGGTACTGTTTGGATGCTTTGAATATATGTTTCTTAGATTATATAGAAGCAATATATACAAAGATTTCAACCGTCTACCTGTTCCATTCATTGTTGTACTTGTCGGAAGTTACAAATAATTTCCGATAACGGATTAAGCATTGGGGCTCATTGTTCACTTAAACTTGAAGAACAAAAAATTGGCGAATTGTACTGTTTGGATGCTTTGCATATATGTTTCTTATACTATATAGAAGCAATATATACAAAGATTTCAACCGTCTACCTGTTTCATTCAATGTTCTACTTGTCGAAATTTACAAATAATTTCCTTTAAAGGATTAACAATGGGGCTCGTTGTTCACTTAAACTTGACGAACAAAAAATTGGCGAATGGTACTGTTTGGATGCTTTGCATATATGTTTCTTAGACTATATAGAAGCAATATATACATTGATTTCATCCGTCTACCGTTTCCATTCATTGTTCTACTTGTCGCAAGTTACAAATAATTTCCGTTAAAGTATTAACAATGGGGCTCGTAGTTCACTTAAACTTGAAGATCAAATAATTGGCGAATTGTACTGTTTGGATGATTTGCAGATATGTTTCTTATACTATATAGAAGCAATATATACAAAGATTTCAACCGTCTACCTATTCCATTCATTGTTCTACTTTTCGAAAGTTACAAATAATTTCCGATAAAGGATTAACAATGGGGCTCATTGTTCACTTAAACTTGAAGAGCAAAAAATTGGCGAATTGTACTGTTTGGATGCTTTGCATATATGTTTCTTAGACTATATAGAAGCAATATATACAATGATTTCAACAGTCTACCTGTTCCATTCATTGTTCTACTTGTCGAAAGTTACAAATAATTTCCTTTAAAGGATTTACAATGGGGCTCGTAGTTCACTTAAACTTGAAGAACAAAAAATTGGCGAATGGTACTGTTTGGATGCTTTGCATATATGTTTCTTAGACTATATAGACGCAATATATACAAGGATTTCAACCGTCTACCTGTTCCATTCATTGTTCTACTTGTCGAAAGTTACAAGTAATTTCCGATAAAGGATTAACCATTGGGGCTCATTGTTCACTTAAACATGAAGATGAAATAATTGGCGATTTGTACTGTTTGGATGCTTTGCATATATGTTTCTTAGATTATATAGAAGCAATATATACAAAGATTTCAACCGTCTACCTGTTCCATTCATTGTTCTACTTGTCGAAAATTACAAATAAATTCCGATAAAGGATTAACCATTGGGGCTAATTGTTCACTTAAACTTGAAGAACAAAAAATTGTCGAATTGTACTATTTGGATGCTTTGCATATATGTTTCTTAAACTATATAGAAGCAATATATACAATGATTTCAACCGTCTACCTGTTCCATTCATTGTTCTACTTGTCGAAAGTTACAAATAATTTCCGTTAAGGGATTAACAATGGGGATCGTAGTTTACTTAAACTTGAAGAACAAGAAATTGGCGAATTGTACTGTTTGGATGCTTTGCATATATGTTTCTTAGACTATATAGAAGCAATATATGCAATGATTTCAACAGTCTACCTGTTCCATTCATTGTTCTACTTGCCGAAATTTACAATTAATTTCCTTTAAAGAATTAACAATGGGGCTCATTGTTCACTTAAACTTGAAGAACAAATAATTGGCGAATTGTACTGCTTGGATGCTTTGCATATATGTTTCTTAGACTATATAGAAGCAATATATACAAAGATTTCAACCGTCTACCTGTTCCATTCAGTGTTCTACTTGTCGAAATTTACAAATAATTTCCTTTAAAGGATTAACAATGGGGCTCGTAGTTCACTTAAACTTGAAGAACAAAAAATTGGCGAATGGTACTGTTTGGATGCTTTGCATATATGTTTCTTAGACTATATAGAAGCAATATATACAAAGATTTCAACCGTCTACCTGTTCCATTCATTGTTGTACTTGTCGGAAGTTACAAATAATTTCCGATAACGGATTAAGCATTGGGGCTCATTGTTCACTTAAACTTGAAGAACAAAAAATTGGCGAATTGTACTGTTTGGATGCTTTGCATATATGTTTCTTATACTATATAGAAGCAATATATACAAAGATTTCAACCGTCTACCTGTTTCATTCAATGTTCTACTTGTCGAAATTTACAAATAATTTCCTTTAAAGGATTAACAATGGGGCTCGTTGTTCACTTAAACTTGACGAACAAAAAATTGGCGAATGGTACTGTTTGGATGCTTTGCATATATGTTTCTTAGACTATATAGAAGCAATATATACATTGATTTCATCCGTCTACCTGTTCCATTCATTGTTCTACTTGTCGCAAGTTACAAATAATTTCCGTTAAAGTATTAACAATGGGGCTCGTAGTTCACTTAAACTTGAAGATCAAATAATTGGCGAATTGTACTGTTTGGATGCTTTGCATATATGTTTCTTAGACTATATAGAAGCAATATATACAATGATTTCAACAGTCTACCTGTTCCATTCATTGTTCTACTTGTCGAAAGTTACAAATAATTTCCTTTAAAGGATTTACAATGGGGCTCGTAGTTCACTTAAACTTGAAGAACAAAAAATTGGCGAATGGTACTGTTTGGATGCTTTGCATATATGTTTCTTAGACTATATAGAAGCAATATATACATTGATTTCATCCGTCTACCTGTTCCATTCATTGTTCTACTTGTCGCAAGTTACAAATAATTTCCGTTAAAGTATTAACAATGGGGCTCGTAGTTCACTTAAACTTGAAGATCAAATAATTGGCGAATTGTACTGTTTGGATGCTTTGCATATATGTTTCTTATACTATATAGAAGCAATATATACAAAGATTTCAACCGTCTACCTGTTTCATTCAATGTTCTACTTGTCGAAATTTACAAATAATTTCCTTTAAAGGATTAACAATGGGGCTCGTTGTTCACTTAAACTTGACGAACAAAAAATTGGCGAATGGTACTGTTTGGATGCTTTGCATATATGTTTCTTAGACTATATAGAAGCAATATATACATTGATTTCATCCGTCTACCTGTTCCATTCATTGTTCTACTTGTCGCAAGTTACAAATAATTTCCGTTAAAGTATTAACAATGGGGCTCGTAGTTCACTTAAACTTGAAGATCAAATAATTGGCGAATTGTACTGTTTGGATGATTTGCAGATATGTTTCTTAGACTATATAGAAGCAATATATACAATGATTTCAACCGTCTACCTATTCCATTCATTGTTCTACTTGCCGAAATTTACAAATAATTTCCTTTAAAGGATTAACAATGGGGCTCGTAGTTCACTTAAACTTGAAGAGCAAAAAATTGGCGAATTGTACTGTTTGGATGCTTTGCATATATGTTTCTTAGACTATATAGAAGCAATATATACAATGATTTCAACAGTCTACCTGTTCCATTCATTGTTCTACTTGTCGAAAGTTACAAATAATTTCCTTTAAAGGATTTACAAAGGGGCTCGTAGTTCACTTAAACTTGAAGAACAAAAAATTGGCGAATGGTACTGTTTGGATGCTTTGCATATATGTTTCGTAGACTATATAGAAGCAATATATACAATGATTTCAACCGTCTACATGATCCATTCATTGTTCTACTTGTCGCAAGTTACAAATAATTTCCGTTAAAGTATTAACAATGGGGCTCGTAGTTCACTTAAACTTGAAGATCAAATAATTGGCGAATTGTACTGTTTGGATGATTTGCAGATATGTTTCTTAGACTATATAGAAGCAATATATACAATGATTTCAACCGTCTACCTATTCCATTCATTGCTCTACTTGCCGAAATTGACAAATAATTTCCTTTAAAGGATTAACAATGGGGCTCGTAGTTCACTTAAACTTGAAGAGCAAAAAGTTGGCGAATTGTACTGTTTGGACGCTATGCATATATGTTTCTTAGACTATATAGAAGCAATATATACAATGATTTCAACAGTCTACCTGTTCCATTCATTGTTCTACTTGTCGAAATTTACAAATAATTTCCTTTAAAGGATTAACAATGGGGCTCGTAGTTCACTTAAACTTGAAGAACAAAAAATTGGCGAATGGTACTGTTTGGATGCTTTGCATATATGTTTCTTAGACTATATAGAAGCAATATATACATTGATTTCAACCGTCTACCTGTTCCATTCATTGTTCTACTTGTCGAAAATTACAAGTAATTTCCGATAAAGGATTAACCATTGGGGCTCATTGTTCACTTAAACTTGAACAACAAAAAATTGGCGAATGGTACTGTTCGGATCCTTTGCATATATGTTTCTTAGACTATATAGAAGCAATATATAAAAAGATTTCAATCGTCTACCAGTTCCATTCATTGTTCTACTTGTCGAAAGTTACAAATAATTTCCGGTAAATTTTTAACAATGGGGCTCGTAGTTCACTTAAACATGAAGATGAAATAATTGGCGATTTGTACTGTTTGGATGCTTTGCATATATGTTTCTTAGATTATATAGAAGCAATATATACAAAGATTTCAACCGTCTACCTGTTCCATTCATTGTTCTACTTGTCGAAAATTACAAATAAATTCCGATAAAGGATTAACCATTGGGGCTAATTGTTCACTTAAACTTGAAGAACAAAAAATTGTCGAATTGTACTATTTGGATGCTTTGCATATATGTTTCTTAAACTATATAGAAGCAATATATACAATGATTTCAACCGTCTACCTGTTCCATTCATTGTTCTACTTGTCGAAAGTTACAAATAATTTCCGTTAAGGGATTAACAATGGGGATCGTAGTTTACTTAAACTTGAAGAACAAGAAATTGGCGAATTGTACTGTTTGGATGCTTTGCATATATGTTTCTTAGACTATATAGAAGCAATATATGCAATGATTTCAACAGTCTACCTGTTCCATTCATTGTTCTACTTGCCGAAATTTACAATTAACTTCCTTTAAAGAATTAACAATGGGGCTCATTGTTCACTTAAACTTGAAGAACAAATAATTGGCGAATTGTACTGCTTGGATGCTTTGCATATATGTTTCTTAGACTATATAGAAGCAATATATACAAAGATTTCAACCGTCTACCTGTTCCATTCATTGTTCTACTTGTCGAAATTTACAAATAATTTCCTTTAAAGGATTAACAATGGGGCTCGTAGTTCACTTAAACTTGAAGAACAAAAAATTGGCGAATGGTACTGTTTGGATGCTTTGCATATATGTTTCTTAGACTATATAGAAGCAATATATACAAAGATTTCAACCGTCTACCTGTTCCATTCATTGTTGTACTTGTCGGAAGTTACAAATAATTTCCGATAACGGATTAAGCATTGGGGCTCATTGTTCACTTAAACTTGAAGAACAAAAAATTGGCGAATTGTACTGTTTGGATGCTTTGCATATATGTTTCTTATACTATATAGAAGCAATATATACAAAGATTTCAACCGTCTACCTGTTTCATTCAATGTTCTACTTGTCGAAATTTACAAATAATTTCCTTTAAAGGATTAACAATGGGGCTCGTTGTTCACTTAAACTTGACGAACAAAAAATTGGCGAATGGTACTGTTTGGATGCTTTGCATATATGTTTCTTAGACTATATAGATGCAATATATACATTGATTTCATCCGTCTACCTGTTCCATTCATTGTTCTACTTGTCGCAAGTTACAAATAATTTCCGTTAAAGTATTAACAATGGGGCTCGTAGTTCACTTAAACTTGAAGATCAAATAATTGGCGAATTGTACTGTTTGGATGCTTTGCATATATGTTTCTTAGACTATATAGAAGCAATATATACAATGATTTCAACAGTCTACCTGTTCCATTCATTGTTCTACTTGTCGAAAGTTACAAATAATTTCCTTTAAAGGATTTACAATGGGGCTCGTAGTTCACTTAAACTTGAAGAACAAAAAATTGGCGAATGGTACTGTTTGGATGCTTTGCATATATGTTTCGTAGACTATATAGAAGCAATATATACAATGATTTCTACCGTCTACATGATCCATTCATTGTTCTACTTGTCGCAAGTTACAAATAATTTCCGTTAAAGTATTAACAATGGGGCTCGTAGTTCACTTAAACTTGAAGATCAAATAATTGGCGAATTGTACTGTTTGGATGATTTGCAGATATGTTTCTTAGACTATATAGAAGCAATATATACAATGATTTCAACCGTCTACCTATTCCATTCATTGCTCTACTTGCCGAAATTGACAAATAATTTCCTTTAAAGGATTAACAATGGGGCTCGTAGCTCACTTAAACTTGAAGAACAAAAAATTGGCGAATGGTACTGTTTGGATGCTTTGCATATATGTTTCTTAGACTATATAGAAGCAATATATACAAAGATTTCAACAGTCCTCCTGTTCCATTCATTGTTCTACTTGTCGAAAGTTACAAATAATTTCCGATAAAGGATTAACAATGGGGCTCGTAGTTCACTTAAACTTGAAGAACAAAAAAATTGGCGAATGGTACTGTTTGGATGCTTTGAATATATGTTTCTTAGATTATATAGAAGCAATATATACAAAGATTTCAACCGTCTACCTGTTCCATTCATTGTTGTACTTGTCGGAAGTTACAAATAATTTCCGATAACGGATTAAGCATTGGGGCTCATTGTTCACTTAAACTTGAAGAACAAAAAATTGGCGAATTGTACTGTTTGGATGCTTTGCATATATGTTTCTTATACTATATAGAAGCAATATATACAAAGATTTCAACCGTCTACCTGTTTCATTCAATGTTCTACTTGTCGAAATTTACAAATAATTTCCTTTAAAGGATTAACAATGGGGCTCGTTGTTCACTTAAACTTGACGAACAAAAAATTGGCGAATGGTACTGTTTGGATGCTTTGCATATATGTTTCTTAGACTATATAGAAGCAATATATACATTGATTTCATCCGTCTACCGTTTCCATTCATTGTTCTACTTGTCGCAAGTTACAAATAATTTCCGTTAAAGTATTAACAATGGGGCTCGTAGTTCACTTAAACTTGAAGATCAAATAATTGGCGAATTGTACTGTTTGGATGATTTGCAGATATGTTTCTTAGACTATATAGAAGCAATATATACAATGATTTCAACCGTCTACCTATTCCATTCATTGTTCTACTTTCCGAAATTTACAAATAATTTCCTTTAAAGGATTAACAATGGGGCTCGTAGTTCACTTAAACTTGAAGAGCAAAAAATTGGCGAATTGTACTGTTTGGATGCTTTGCATATATGTTTCTTAGACTATATAGAAGCAATATATACAATGATTTCAACAGTCTACCTGTTCCATTCATTGTTCTACTTGTCGAAAGTTACAAATAATTTCCTTTAAAGGATTTACAATGGGGCTCGTAGTTCACTTAAACTTGAAGAACAAAAAATTGGCGTATGGTACTGTTTGGATGCTTTGCATATATGTTTCGTAGACTATATAGAAGCAATATATACAATGATTTCAACCGTCTACATGATCCATTCATTGTTCTACTTGTCGCAAGTTACAAATAATTTCCGTTAAAGTATTAACAATGGGGCTCGTAGTTCACTTAAACTTGAAGATCAAATAATTGGCGAATTGTACTGTTTGGATGATTTGCAGATATGTTTCTTAGACTATATAGAAGCAATATATACAATGATTTCAACCGTCTACCTATTCCATTCATTGCTCTACTTGCCGAAATTGACAAATAATTTCCTTTAAAGGATTAACAATGGGGCTCGTAGTTCACTTAAACTTGAAGAGCAAAAAGTTGGCGAATTGTACTGTTTGGACGCTATGCATATATGTTTCTTAGACTATATAGAAGCAATATATACAATGATTTCAACAGTCTACCTGTTCCATTCATTGTTCTACTTGTCGAAATTTACAAATAATTTCCTTTAAAGGATTAACAATGGGGCTCGTAGTTCACTTAAACTTGAAGAACAAAAAATTGGCGAATGGTACTGTTTGGATGCTTTGCATATATGTTTCTTAGACTATATAGAAGCAATATATACAAAGATTTCAACCGTCTACCTGTTCCATTCATTGTTGTACTTGTCGGAAGTTACAAATAATTTCCGATAACGGATTAAGCATTGGGGCTCATTGTTCACTTAAACTTGAAGAACAAAAAATTGGCGAATTGTACTGTTTGGATGCTTTGCATATATGTTTCTTATACTATATAGAAGCAATATATACAAAGATTTCAACCGTCTACCTGTTTCATTCAATGTTCTACTTGTCGAAATTTACAAATAATTTCCTTTAAAGGATTAACAATGGGGCTCGTTGTTCACTTAAACTTGACGAACAAAAAATTGGCGAATGGTACTGTTTGGATGCTTTGCATATATGTTTCTTAGACTATATAGATGCAATATATACATTGATTTCATCCGTCTACCTGTTCCATTCATTGTTCTACTTGTCGCAAGTTACAAATAATTTCCGTTAAAGTATTAACAATGGGGCTCGTAGTTCACTTAAACTTGAAGATCAAATAATTGGCGAATTGTACTGTTTGGATGCTTTGCATATATGTTTCTTAGACTATATAGAAGCAATATATACAATGATTTCAACAGTCTACCTGTTCCATTCATTGTTCTACTTGTCGAAAGTTACAAATAATTTCCTTTAAAGGATTTACAATGGGGCTCGTAGTTCACTTAAACTTGAAGAACAAAAAATTGGCGAATGGTACTGTTTGGATGCTTTGCATATATGTTTCGTAGACTATATAGAAGCAATATATACAATGATTTCTACCGTCTACATGATCCATTCATTGTTCTACTTGTCGCAAGTTACAAATAATTTCCGTTAAAGTATTAACAATGGGGCTCGTAGTTCACTTAAACTTGAAGATCAAATAATTGGCGAATTGTACTGTTTGGATGATTTGCAGATATGTTTCTTAGACTATATAGAAGCAATATATACAATGATTTCAACCGTCTACCTATTCCATTCATTGCTCTACTTGCCGAAATTGACAAATAATTTCCTTTAAAGGATTAACAATGGGGCTCGTAGCTCACTTAAACTTGAAGAACAAAAAATTGGCGAATGGTACTGTTTGGATGCTTTGCATATATGTTTCTTAGACTATATAGAAGCAATATATACAAAGATTTCAACAGTCCTCCTGTTCCATTCATTGTTCTACTTGTCGAAAGTTACAAATAATTTCCGATAAAGGATTAACAATGGGGCTCGTAGTTCACTTAAACTTGAAGAACAAAAAAATTGGCGAATGGTACTGTTTGGATGCTTTGAATATATGTTTCTTAGATTATATAGAAGCAATATATACAAAGATTTCAACCGTCTACCTGTTCCATTCATTGTTGTACTTGTCGGAAGTTACAAATAATTTCCGATAACGGATTAAGCATTGGGGCTCATTGTTCACTTAAACTTGAAGAACAAAAAATTGGCGAATTGTACTGTTTGGATGCTTTGCATATATGTTTCTTATACTATATAGAAGCAATATATACAAAGATTTCAACCGTCTACCTGTTTCATTCAATGTTCTACTTGTCGAAATTTACAAATAATTTCCTTTAAAGGATTAACAATGGGGCTCGTTGTTCACTTAAACTTGACGAACAAAAAATTGGCGAATGGTACTGTTTGGATGCTTTGCATATATGTTTCTTAGACTATATAGAAGCAATATATACATTGATTTCATCCGTCTACCGTTTCCATTCATTGTTCTACTTGTCGCAAGTTACAAATAATTTCCGTTAAAGTATTAACAATGGGGCTCGTAGTTCACTTAAACTTGAAGATCAAATAATTGGCGAATTGTACTGTTTGGATGATTTGCAGATATGTTTCTTAGACTATATAGAAGCAATATATACAATGATTTCAACCGTCTACCTATTCCATTCATTGTTCTACTTTCCGAAATTTACAAATAATTTCCTTTAAAGGATTAACAATGGGGCTCGTAGTTCACTTAAACTTGAAGAGCAAAAAATTGGCGAATTGTACTGTTTGGATGCTTTGCATATATGTTTCTTAGACTATATAGAAGCAATATATACAATGATTTCAACAGTCTACCTGTTCCATTCATTGTTCTACTTGTCGAAAGTTACAAATAATTTCCTTTAAAGGATTTACAATGGGGCTCGTAGTTCACTTAAACTTGAAGAACAAAAAATTGGCGTATGGTACTGTTTGGATGCTTTGCATATATGTTTCGTAGACTATATAGAAGCAATATATACAATGATTTCAACCGTCTACATGATCCATTCATTGTTCTACTTGTCGCAAGTTACAAATAATTTCCGTTAAAGTATTAACAATGGGGCTCGTAGTTCACTTAAACTTGAAGATCAAATAATTGGCGAATTGTACTGTTTGGATGATTTGCAGATATGTTTCTTAGACTATATAGAAGCAATATATACAATGATTTCAACCGTCTACCTATTCCATTCATTGCTCTACTTGCCGAAATTGACAAATAATTTCCTTTAAAGGATTAACAATGGGGCTCGTAGTTCACTTAAACTTGAAGAGCAAAAAGTTGGCGAATTGTACTGTTTGGACGCTATGCATATATGTTTCTTAGACTATATAGAAGCAATATATACAATGATTTCAACAGTCTACCTGTTCCATTCATTGTTCTACTTGTCGAAATTTACAAATAATTTCCTTTAAAGGATTAACAATGGGGCTCGTAGCTCACTTAAACTTGAAGAACAAAAAATTAGCGAATGGTACTGTTTGGATGCTTTGCATATATGTTTCTTAGATTATATAGAAGCAATATATACAAAGATTTCAACCGTCTACCTGTTCCATTCATTGTTCTACTTGTCGAAAGTTACAAATAATTTCCGTTAAGGGATTAACAATGGGGATCGTAGTTTACTTAAACTTGAAGAACAAAAAATTGGAGTATGGTGCTGTTTGGATGCTTTGCGTACATGTTTCTTAGACTATATGGAAGCAATATATACAATGATTTCAACCGTCTACATGATCCATTCATTGTTCTACTTGTCGAAATTTACAAATAATTTCCTTTAAAGGATTAACAATGGGGCTCGTAGTTCACTTAAACTTGAAGAACAAAAAATTGGCGAATTGTACTGTTTGGATGATTTGCAGATATGTTTCTTAGACTATATAGAAGCAATATATACAATGATTTCAACAGTCTACCTGTTCCATTCATTGTTCTACTTGTCGAAATTTACTAATAATTTCCTTTAAAGGATTAACAATGGGGCTCGTAGTTCACTTAAATTTGAAGAACAAAAAATTGGCGAATTGTGCTGTTTGGATGCTTTGCATATATGTTTCTTATACTATATAGAAGCAATATATACAAAGATTTCAACCGTCTACCTGTTCCATTCACTCTTCTACTTTTCGAAAGTTACAAATAATTTCCGATAAAGGATTAACAATGGGGCTCATTGTTCACTTAAACTTGAAGAGCAAAAAATTGGCGAATTGTACTGTTTGGATGCTTTGCATATATGTTTCTTAGACTATATAGAAGCAATATATACAATGATTTCAACAGTCTACCTGTTCCATTCATTGTTCTACTTGTCGAAAGTTACAAATAATTTCCTTTAAAGGATTTACAAAGGGGCTCGTAGTTCACTTAAACTTGAAGAACAAAAAATTGGCGAATGGTACTGTTTGGATGCTTTGCATATATGTTTCTTAGACTATATGGAAGCAATATATACAAAGATTTCAACCGTCTACGTGTTCCATTCATTGTTCTACTTGTCGAAATTTACAAATAATTTCCTTTAAAGGATTAACAATGGGGCTCGTTGTTCACTAAAACTTGAAGAACAATAAATTGGCGAATTGTACTGTTTGGATGCTTTGCATATATGTTTCTTAGAGTATATAGAAGCAATATATACAAAGATTTCAACCGTCTACCTGTTCCATTCATTGTTCTACTTGTCGAAAGTTAAAAATAATTTCCGATAAAGGATTAACAATGGGGCTCATTGTTCACTTAAACTTGAAGGACAAAAAATTGGCGAATGGTACTGTTTCGATGCTTTGTATATATGTTTCTTAGACTATATAGAAGCAATATATACAATGATTTCAACAGTCTACCTGTTCCATTCATTGTTCTACTTGTCGAAATTTACAAATAATTTCCTTTAAAGGATTAACAATGGGGCTCGTAGTTCACTTAAACTTGAAGAACAAAAAATTGGCGAATGGTACTGTTTGGATGCTTTGCATATATGTTTCTTAGACTATATAGACGCAATATATACAAGGATTTCAACCGTCTACCTGTTCCATTCATTGTTCTACTTGTCGAAAGTTACAAGTAATTTCCGATAAAGGATTAACCATTGGGGCTCATTGTTCACTTAAACTTGAAGAACAAAAAATTGGCGAATGGTACTGTTTGGATACTTTGCATATATGTTTCTTAGACTATATAGAAGCAATATATACATTGATTTCATCCGTCTACCTGTTCCATTCATTGTTCTACTTGTCGCAAGTTACAAATAATTTCCGTTAAAGTATTAACAATGGGGCTCGTAGTTCACTTAAACTTGAAGATCAAATAATTGGCGAATTGTACTGTTTGGATGCTTTGCATATATGTTTCTTATACTATATAGAAGCAATATATACAAAGATTTCAACCGTCTACCTGTTTCATTCAATGTTCTACTTGTCGAAATTTACAAATAATTTCCTTTAAAGGATTAACAATGGGGCTCGTTGTTCACTTAAACTTGACGAACAAAAAATTGGCGAATGGTACTGTTTGGATGCTTTGCATATATGTTTCTTAGACTATATAGAAGCAATATATACATTGATTTCATCCGTCTACCTGTTCCATTCATTGTTCTACTTGTCGCAAGTTACAAATAATTTCCGTTAAAGTATTAACAATGGGGCTCGTAGTTCACTTAAACTTGAAGATCAAATAATTGGCGAATTGTACTGTTTGGATGATTTGCAGATATGTTTCTTAGACTATATAGAAGCAATATATACAATGATTTCAACCGTCTACCTATTCCATTCATTGTTCTACTTGCCGAAATTTACAAATAATTTCCTTTAAAGGATTAACAATGGGGCTCGTAGTTCACTTAAACTTGAAGAGCAAAAAATTGGCGAATTGTACTGTTTGGATGCTTTGCATATATGTTTCTTAGACTATATAGAAGCAATATATACAATGATTTCAACAGTCTACCTGTTCCATTCATTGTTCTACTTGTCGAAAGTTACAAATAATTTCCTTTAAAGGATTTACAAAGGGGCTCGTAGTTCACTTAAACTTGAAGAACAAAAAATTGGCGAATGGTACTGTTTGGATGCTTTGCATATATGTTTCGTAGACTATATAGAAGCAATATATACAATGATTTCAACCGTCTACATGATCCATTCATTGTTCTACTTGTCGCAAGTTACAAATAATTTCCGTTAAAGTATTAACAATGGGGCTCGTAGTTCACTTAAACTTGAAGATCAAATAATTGGCGAATTGTACTGTTTGGATGATTTGCAGATATGTTTCTTAGACTATATAGAAGCAATATATACAATGATTTCAACCGTCTACCTATTCCATTCATTGCTCTACTTGCCGAAATTGACAAATAATTTCCTTTAAAGGATTAACAATGGGGCTCGTAGTTCACTTAAACTTGAAGAGCAAAAAGTTGGCGAATTGTACTGTTTGGACGCTATGCATATATGTTTCTTAGACTATATAGAAGCAATATATACAATGATTTCAACAGTCTACCTGTTCCATTCATTGTTCTACTTGTCGAAATTTACAAATAATTTCCTTTAAAGGATTAACAATGGGGCTCGTAGTTCACTTAAACTTGAAGAACAAAAAATTGGCGAATGGTACTGTTTGGATGCTTTGCATATATGTTTCTTAGACTATATAGAAGCAATATATACATTGATTTCAACCGTCTACCTGTTCCATTCATTGTTCTACTTGTCGAAAATTACAAGTAATTTCCGATAAAGGATTAACCATTGGGGCTCATTGTTCACTTAAACTTGAACAACAAAAAATTGGCGAATGGTACTGTTCGGATCCTTTGCATATATGTTTCTTAGACTATATAGAAGCAATATATAAAAAGATTTCAATCGTCTACCAGTTCCATTCATTGTTCTACTTGTCGAAAGTTACAAATAATTTCCGGTAAATTTTTAACAATGGGGCTCGTAGTTCACTTAAACATGAAGATGAAATAATTGGCGATTTGTACTGTTTGGATGCTTTGCATATATGTTTCTTAGATTATATAGAAGCAATATATACAAAGATTTCAACCGTCTACCTGTTCCATTCATTGTTCTACTTGTCGAAAATTACAAATAAATTCCGATAAAGGATTAACCATTGGGGCTAATTGTTCACTTAAACTTGAAGAACAAAAAATTGTCGAATTGTACTATTTGGATGCTTTGCATATATGTTTCTTAAACTATATAGAAGCAATATATACAATGATTTCAACCGTCTACCTGTTCCATTCATTGTTCTACTTGTCGAAAGTTACAAATAATTTCCGTTAAGGGATTAACAATGGGGATCGTAGTTTACTTAAACTTGAAGAACAAGAAATTGGCGAATTGTACTGTTTGGATGCTTTGCATATATGTTTCTTAGACTATATAGAAGCAATATATGCAATGATTTCAACAGTCTACCTGTTCCATTCATTGTTCTACTTGCCGAAATTTACAATTAATTTCCTTTAAAGAATTAACAATGGGGCTCATTGTTCACTTAAACTTGAAGAACAAATAATTGGCGAATTGTACTGCTTGGATGCTTTGCATATATGTTTCTTAGACTATATAGAAGCAATATATACAAAGATTTCAACCGTCTACCTGTTCCATTCATTGTTCTACTTGTCGAAATTTACAAATAATTTCCTTTAAAGGAATAACAATGGGGCTCGTAGTTCACTTAAACTTGAAGAACAAAAAATTGGCGAATGGTACTGTTTGGATGCTTTGCATATATGTTTCTTAGACTATATAGAAGCAATATATACAAAGATTTCAACCGTCTACCTGTTCCATTCATTGTTGTACTTGTCGGAAGTTACAAATAATTTCCGATAACGGATTAAGCATTGGGGCTCATTGTTCACTTAAACTTGAAGAACAAAAAATTGGCGAATTGTACTGTTTGGATGCTTTGCATATATGTTTCTTATACTATATAGAAGCAATATATACAAAGATTTCAACCGTCTACCTGTTTCATTCAATGTTCTACTTGTCGAAATTTACAAATAATTTCCTTTAAAGGATTAACAATGGGGCTCGTTGTTCACTTAAACTTGACGAACAAAAAATTGGCGAATGGTACTGTTTGGATGCTTTGCATATATGTTTCTTAGACTATATAGAAGCAATATATACATTGATTTCATCCGTCTACCTGTTCCATTCATTGTTCTACTTGTCGCAAGTTACAAATAATTTCCGTTAAAGTATTAACAATGGGGCTCGTAGTTCACTTAAACTTGAAGATCAAATAATTGGCGAATTGTACTGTTTGGATGCTTTGCATATATGTTTCTTATACTATATAGAAGCAATATATACAAAGATTTCAACCGTCTACCTGTTTCATTCAATGTTCTACTTGTCGAAATTTACAAATAATTTCCTTTAAAGGATTAACAATGGGGCTCGTTGTTCACTTAAACTTGACGAACAAAAAATTGGCGAATGGTACTGTTTGGATGCTTTGCATATATGTTTCTTAGACTATATAGAAGCAATATATACATTGATTTCATCCGTCTACCTGTTCCATTCATTGTTCTACTTGTCGCAAGTTACAAATAATTTCCGTTAAAGTATTAACAATGGGGCTCGTAGTTCACTTAAACTTGAAGATCAAATAATTGGCGAATTGTACTGTTTGGATGATTTGCAGATATGTTTCTTAGACTATATAGAAGCAATATATACAATGATTTCAACCGTCTACCTATTCCATTCATTGTTCTACTTGCCGAAATTTACAAATAATTTCCTTTAAAGGATTAACAATGGGGCTCGTAGTTCACTTAAACTTGAAGAGCAAAAAATTGGCGAATTGTACTGTTTGGATGCTTTGCATATATGTTTCTTAGACTATATAGAAGCAATATATACAATGATTTCAACAGTCTACCTGTTCCATTCATTGTTCTACTTGTCGAAAGTTACAAATAATTTCCTTTAAAGGATTTACAAAGGGGCTCGTAGTTCACTTAAACTTGAAGAACAAAAAATTGGCGAATGGTACTGTTTGGATGCTTTGCATATATGTTTCGTAGACTATATAGAAGCAATATATACAATGATTTCAACCGTCTACATGATCCATTCATTGTTCTACTTGTCGCAAGTTACAAATAATTTCCGTTAAAGTATTAACAATGGGGCTCGTAGTTCACTTAAACTTGAAGATCAAATAATTGGCGAATTGTACTGTTTGGATGATTTGCAGATATGTTTCTTAGACTATATAGAAGCAATATATACAATGATTTCAACCGTCTACCTATTCCATTCATTGCTCTACTTGCCGAAATTGACAAATAATTTCCTTTAAAGGATTAACAATGGGGCTCGTAGTTCACTTAAACTTGAAGAGCAAAAAGTTGGCGAATTGTACTGTTTGGACGCTATGCATATATGTTTCTTAGACTATATAGAAGCAATATATACAATGATTTCAACAGTCTACCTGTTCCATTCATTGTTCTACTTGTCGAAATTTACAAATAATTTCCTTTAAAGGATTAACAATGGGGCTCGTAGTTCACTTAAACTTGAAGAACAAAAAATTGGCGAATGGTACTGTTTGGATGCTTTGCATATATGTTTCTTAGACTATATAGAAGCAATATATACATTGATTTCAACCGTCTACCTGTTCCATTCATTGTTCTACTTGTCGAAAATTACAAGTAATTTCCGATAAAGGATTAACCATTGGGGCTCATTGTTCACTTAAACTTGAACAACAAAAAATTGGCGAATGGTACTGTTCGGATCCTTTGCATATATGTTTCTTAGACTATATAGAAGCAATATATAAAAAGATTTCAATCGTCTACCAGTTCCATTCATTGTTCTACTTGTCGAAAGTTACAAATAATTTCCGGTAAATTTTTAACAATGGGGCTCGTAGTTCACTTAAACATGAAGATGAAATAATTGGCGATTTGTACTGTTTGGATGCTTTGCATATATGTTTCTTAGATTATATAGAAGCAATATATACAAAGATTTCAACCGTCTACCTGTTCCATTCATTGTTCTACTTGTCGAAAATTACAAATAAATTCCGATAAAGGATTAACCATTGGGGCTAATTGTTCACTTAAACTTGAAGAACAAAAAATTGTCGAATTGTACTATTTGGATGCTTTGCATATATGTTTCTTAAACTATATAGAAGCAATATATACAATGATTTCAACCGTCTACCTGTTCCATTCATTGTTCTACTTGTCGAAAGTTACAAATAATTTCCGTTAAGGGATTAACAATGGGGATCGTAGTTTACTTAAACTTGAAGAACAAGAAATTGGCGAATTGTACTGTTTGGATGCTTTGCATATATGTTTCTTAGACTATATAGAAGCAATATATGCAATGATTTCAACAGTCTACCTGTTCCATTCATTGTTCTACTTGCCGAAATTTACAATTAATTTCCTTTAAAGAATTAACAATGGGGCTCATTGTTCACTTAAACTTGAAGAACAAATAATTGGCGAATTGTACTGCTTGGATGCTTTGCATATATGTTTCTTAGACTATATAGAAGCAATATATACAAAGATTTCAACCGTCTACCTGTTCCATTCATTGTTCTACTTGTCGAAATTTACAAATAATTTCCTTTAAAGGATTAACAATGGGGCTCGTAGTTCACTTAAACTTGAAGAACAAAAAATTGGCGAATGGTACTGTTTGGATGCTTTGCATATATGTTTCTTAGACTATATAGAAGCAATATATACAAAGATTTCAACCGTCTACCTGTTCCATTCATTGTTGTACTTGTCGGAAGTTACAAATAATTTCCGATAACGGATTAAGCATTGGGGCTCATTGTTCACTTAAACTTGAAGAACAAAAAATTGGCGAATTGTACTGTTTGGATGCTTTGCATATATGTTTCTTATACTATATAGAAGCAATATATACAAAGATTTCAACCGTCTACCTGTTTCATTCAATGTTCTACTTGTCGAAATTTACAAATAATTTCCTTTAAAGGATTAACAATGGGGCTCGTTGTTCACTTAAACTTGACGAACAAAAAATTGGCGAATGGTACTGTTTGGATGCTTTGCATATATGTTTCTTAGACTATATAGATGCAATATATACATTGATTTCATCCGTCTACCTGTTCCATTCATTGTTCTACTTGTCGCAAGTTACAAATAATTTCCGTTAAAGTATTAACAATGGGGCTCGTAGTTCACTTAAACTTGAAGATCAAATAATTGGCGAATTGTACTGTTTGGATGCTTTGCATATATGTTTCTTAGACTATATAGAAGCAATATATACAATGATTTCAACAGTCTACCTGTTCCATTCATTGTTCTACTTGTCGAAAGTTACAAATAATTTCCTTTAAAGGATTTACAATGGGGCTCGTAGTTCACTTAAACTTGAAGAACAAAAAATTGGCGAATGGTACTGTTTGGATGCTTTGCATATATGTTTCGTAGACTATATAGAAGCAATATATACAATGATTTCTACCGTCTACATGATCCATTCATTGTTCTACTTGTCGCAAGTTACAAATAATTTCCGTTAAAGTATTAACAATGGGGCTCGTAGTTCACTTAAACTTGAAGATCAAATAATTGGCGAATTGTACTGTTTGGATGATTTGCAGATATGTTTCTTAGACTATATAGAAGCAATATATACAATGATTTCAACCGTCTACCTATTCCATTCATTGCTCTACTTGCCGAAATTGACAAATAATTTCCTTTAAAGGATTAACAATGGGGCTCGTAGTTCACTTAAACTTGAAGAGCAAAAAGTTGGCGAATTGTACTGTTTGGACGCTATGCATATATGTTTCTTAGACTACATAGAAGCAATATATACAATGATTTCAACAGTCTACCTGTTCCATTCATTGTTCTACTTGTCGAAATTTACAAATAATTTCCTTTAAAGGATTAACAATGGGGCTCGTAGCTCACTTAAACTTGAAGAACAAAAAATTGGCGAATGGTACTGTTTGGATGCTTTGCATATATGTTTCTTAGACTATATAGAAGCAATATATACAAAGATTTCAACAGTCCTCCTGTTCCATTCATTGTTCTACTTGTCGAAAGTTACAAATAATTTCCGATAAAGGATTAACAATGGGGCTCGTAGTTCACTTAAACTTGAAGAACAAAAAAATTGGCGAATGGTACTGTTTGGATGCTTTGAATATATGTTTCTTAGATTATATAGAAGCAATATATACAAAGATTTCAACCGTCTACCTGTTCCATTCATTGTTGTACTTGTCGGAAGTTACAAATAATTTCCGATAACGGATTAAGCATTGGGGCTCATTGTTCACTTAAACTTGAAGAACAAAAAATTGGCGAATTGTACTGTTTGGATGCTTTGCATATATGTTTCTTATACTATATAGAAGCAATATATACAAAGATTTCAACCGTCTACCTGTTTCATTCAATGTTCTACTTGTCGAAATTTACAAATAATTTCCTTTAAAGGATTAACAATGGGGCTCGTTGTTCACTTAAACTTGACGAACAAAAAATTGGCGAATGGTACTGTTTGGATGCTTTGCATATATGTTTCTTAGACTATATAGAAGCAATATATACATTGATTTCATCCGTCTACCGTTTCCATTCATTGTTCTACTTGTCGCAAGTTACAAATAATTTCCGTTAAAGTATTAACAATGGGGCTCGTAGTTCACTTAAACTTGAAGATCAAATAATTGGCGAATTGTACTGTTTGGATGATTTGCAGATATGTTTCTTAGACTATATAGAAGCAATATATACAATGATTTCAACCGTCTACCTATTCCATTCATTGTTCTACTTGCCGAAATTTACAAATAATTTCCTTTAAAGGATTAACAATGGGGCTCGTAGTTCACTTAAACTTGAAGAGCAAAAAATTGGCGAATTGTACTGTTTGGATGCTTTGCATATATGTTTCTTAGACTATATAGAAGCAATATATACAATGATTTCAACAGTCTACCTGTTCCATTCATTGTTCTACTTGTCGAAAGTTACAAATAATTTCCTTTAAAGGATTTACAATGGGGCTCGTAGTTCACTTAAACTTGAAGAACAAAAAATTGGCGTATGGTACTGTTTGAATGCTTTGCATATATGTTTCTTAGACTATATGGAAGCAATATATACAATGATTTCAACCGTCTACCTATTCCATTCATTGTTCTACTTGCCGAAATTTACTAATAATTTCCTTTAAAGGATTAACAATGGGGCTCGTAGTTCACTTAAATTTGAAGAACAAAAAATTGGCGAATTGTGCTGTTTGGATGCTTTGCATATATGTTTCTTATACTATATAGAAGCAATATATACAAAGATTTCAACCGTCTACCTGTTCCATTCACTCTTCTACTTTTCGAAAGTTACAAATAATTTCCGATAAAGGATTAACAATGGGGCTCATTGTTCACTTAAACTTGAAGAACAAAAAATTGTCGAATTGTACTATTTGGATGCTTTGCATATATGTTTCTTAGGCTATACTGAAGCAATATATACAATGATTTCAACAGTCTACCTGTTCCATTCATTGTTCTACTTGTCGAAATTTACAAATAATTTCCTTTAAAGGATTAACAATGGGGCTCGTTGTTCACTTAAACTTGAAGAACAATAAATTGGCGAATTGTACTGTTTGGATGCTTTGCATATATGTTTCTTAAACTATATAGAAGCAATATATACAAAGATTTCAACAGTCTAACTGTTCTATTCATTGTTCTACTTGTAGAAAGTTACAAATAATTTCCCTTTCATGATTATCAATGGGGCTCGTAGTTCACTTAATCTTGAAGAACAAAAAATTGGCGAATGGTACTGTTTGGATGCTTTGCATATATGTTTCTTAGACTATATGGAAGCAATATATACAAAGATTTCAACCGTCTACGTGTTCCATTCATTGTTCTACTTGTCGAAATTTACAAATAATTTCCTTTAAAGGATTAACAATGGGGCTCGTTGTTCACTAAAACTTGAAGAACAATAAATTGGCGAATTGTACTGTTTGGATGCTTTGCATATATGTTTCTTAGAGTATATAGAAGCAATATATACAAAGATTTCAACCGTCTACCTGTTCCATTCATTGTTCTACTTGTCGAAAGTTAAAAATAATTTCCGATAAAGGATTAACAATGGGGCTCATTGTTCACTTAAACTTGAAGGACAAAAAATTGGCGAATGGTACTGTTTCGATGCTTTGTATATATGTTTCTTAGACTATATAGAAGCAATATATACAATGATTTCAACAGTCTACCTGTTCCATTCATTGTTCTACTTGTCGAAATTTACAAATAATTTCCTTTAAAGGATTAACAATGGGGCTCGTAGTTCACTTAAACTTGAAGAACAAAAAATTGGCGAATGGTACTGTTTGGATGCTTTGCATATATGTTTCTTAGACTATATAGACGCAATATATACAAGGATTTCAACCGTCTACCTGTTCCATTCATTGTTCTACTTGTCGAAAGTTACAAGTAATTTCCGATAAAGGATTAACCATTGGGGCTCATTGTTCACTTAAACTTGAAGAACAAAAAATTGGCGAATGGTACTGTTTGGATGCTTTGCGTACATGTTTCTTAGACTATATAGAAGCTATATATACAATAATTTCAACCGTCTACCTGTTCTATTCATTGTTCTACTTGTCGAAATTTACAAATAATATCCGATAAAGGATTAACAATGGGGCTCATTGTTCACTTAAACTTGAAGACCAAAAAATTGGCGATTGTTACTGTTTAGATGCTTTGCATATATGTTTCTTAGACTATATAGAAGCAATATATACAAAGATTTCAACCGTCTACCTGTTCCATTCATTGTTCTACTTGTCGAAATTTACAAATAATTTCCTTTAAAGGATTAACAATGGGGCTCGTAGTTCACTTAAATTTGAAGAACAAAAAATTGGCGAATGGTACTGTTTGGATGCTTTGAATATATGTTTCTTAGATTATATAGAAGCAATATATACAAAGATTTCAACCGTCTACCAGTTCCATTCATTGTTCTACTTGTCGAAAATTACAAGTAATTTCCGATAAAGGATTAACCATTGGGGCTCATTGTTCACTTAAACTTGAAAAACAAAAAATTGGCTAATTGTACTGTTTGGATGATTTGCAGATATGTTTCTTAGTCTATATTGAAGCAATATATACAATGATTTCAACCGTCTACCTATTCCATTCATTGTTCTACTTGCCGAAATTTACAAATAATTTCCTTTAAAGGATTAACAATGGGGCTCGTAGTTCACTTAAACTTGAAGAGCAATAAATTGGCGAATGGTACTGTTTGGATGCTTTGCGTACATGTTTCTTAGACTATATGGAAGCAATATATACAAAGATTTCAACCGTCTACGTGTTCCAATCATTGTTCTACTTGTAGAAAGTTACAATTAATTTCCGTTAAAGGATTAACAATGGGGCTCGTAGTTCACTTAAACTTGAAGAACAAAAAATTGGCGAATTGTACTGTTTGGATGCTATGCATATATGTTTCGTAGATTATATAGAAGCGATATATACATTGATTTCAACCGTCTAACTGATCCATTCATTGTTCTACTTGTCGCAATTTACAAATAATTTCCTTTAAAGGAATAACAATGGGGCTCGCAGTTCACTTAAACTTGAAGAACCAAAAATTGGCGAATTGTACTGTTTGGATGCTTTGCATATACGTTTCTTAGACTATTTAGAAGCAATATAGACAAAGATTTCAACCGTCTACCTGTACTATTCATTGTTCTACTTGTAGAAAGTTACAAATAATTTCCATTTCATGATTATCAATGGCGCTCGCTGATCACTTAAACTTGAAGATCAAAAAATTGGCGAATTGTACTGTTTGGATGCTTTGCATATATGTTTCTTATACTATATAGAAGCAATATATACAAAGATTTCAACCGTCTACCTGTTTCATTCAATGTTCTACTTGTCGAAATTTACAAATAATTTCCTTTAAAGGATTAACAATGGGGCTCGTTGTTCACTTAAACTTGACGAACAAAAAATTGGCGAATGGTACTGTTTGGATGCTTTGCATATATGTTTCTTAGACTATATAGAAGCAATATATACATTGATTTCATCCGTCTACCTGTTCCATTCATTGTTCTACTTGTCGCAAGTTACAAATAATTTCCGTCAAAGTATTAACAATGGGGCTCGTAGTTCACTTAAACTTGAAGATCAAATAATTGGCGAATTGTACTGTTTGGATGATTTGCAGATATGTTTCTTAGACTATATAGAAGCAATATATACAATGATTTCAACCGTCTACCTATTCCATTCATTGTTCTACTTGTCGAAAGTCACAAATAATTTCCGTTAAGGGGTTAACAATGGGGATCGTAGTTTACTTAAACTTGAAGAACAAAAAATTGGCGAATTGTACTGTTTGGATGCTTTGCATATATGTTTCTTAGACTATATAGAAGCAATATATACAATGATTTCAACAGTCTACCTGTTCCATTCAGTGTTCTACTTGTCGAAATTTACAAATAATTTCCTTTAAAGGATTAACAATGGGGCTCGTAGTTCACTTAAACTTGAAGAACAAAAAATTGGCGAATGGTACTGTTTGGATGCTTTGCATATATATTTCTTAGACTATATAGAGGCAATATATACAAAGATTTCAACAGTCCTCCTGTTCCATTCATTGTTCTACTTGTCGAAAGTTACAAATAATTTCCGATAACGGATTAACCATTGGGGCTCATTGTTCACTTAAACTTGAAGAACAAAAAATTGGCGAATTGTACTGTTTGGATGCTTTGCATATATGTTTCTTATACTATATAGAAGCAATATATACAATGATTTCAACCGTCTACCTGTTCCATTCACTGTTCGACTTGTCGAAAGTTACAAATAATTTCCGATAAAGGATTAACAATGGGGCTCATTGTTCACTTAAACTTGAAGAACAAAAAATTGTCGAATTGTACTATTTGGATGCTTTGCATATATGTTTCTTAGACTATATAGAAGCAATATATACAATGATTTCAACCGTCTACCTGTTCCATTCATTGTTCTACTTGTCGAAAGTCACAAATAATTTCCGTTAAGGGATTAACAATGGGGATAGTAGTTTACTTAAACTTGGAGAACAAAAAATTGGCGAATTGTACTGTTTGGATGCTTTGCATATATGTTTCTTAGACTATATAGAAGCAATATATACAAAGATTTCAACCGTCTACCAGTTGCATTCATTGTTCTACTTGTCGAAAGTTACAAATAATTTCCGATAAAGGATTAACAATGGGGCTCGTAGTTCACTTAAACTTGAAGATGAAATAATTGGCGAATTGTACTGTTTGGATGATTTGCATATATGTTTCTTAGATTATATGGAAGCAATATATACAAAGATTTCAACCGTCTACCTGTTCCATTCATTGTTCTACTTGTCGAAAGTTACAAATAATTTCCGTTAAGGGCTTAACAATGGGGATCGTAGTTTACTTAAACTTGAAGAACAAAAAATTGGCGTATGGTACTGTTTGGATGCTTTGCGTACATGTTTCTTAGACTATATGGAAGCAATATATACAAAGATTTCAACCGTCTACGTGTTCCAATCATTGTTCTACTCGTAGAAAGTTACAATTAATTTCCGTTAAAGGATTAACAATGGGGCTCGTAGTTCACTTAAACTTGAAGAACAAAAAATTGGCGAATGGTACTGTTTGGATGCTTTGCATATATGTTTCTTAGACTATATAGAAGCAATATATACATTGATTTCAACCGTCTACCTGTTCCATTCATTGTTCTACTTGTCGAAATTTACAAATAATTTCCTTTAAAGGATTAACAATGGGGCTCGTAGTTCACTTAAACTTGAAGAACAAAAAATTGGCGAATGGTACTGTTTGGATGCTTTGCATATATGTTTCTTAGATTATATAGAAGCAATATATACAAAGATTTCAACCGTGTACCTGTTCCATTCATTGTTCTACTTGCCGAAATTTACAAATAATTTCCTTTAAAGGATTAACAATGGGGCTCGTAGTTCACTTAAACTTGAAGAACAAAAAATTGGCAAATGGTACTGTTTGGATGCTTTGCATATATGTTTCATGGACTATATAGAAGCAATATATACAAAGATTTCAACCGTCTACCTGTTCCATTCATTGTTCTACTTGTCGAAAGTTACAAATAATTTCCGATAACGGATTAACCATTGGGGCTGATTGTTCACTTAAACTTGAAGTACAAAAAATTGGCGAATTGTACTGTTTGGATGCTTTGCATATATGTTTCTTATACTATATAGAAGCAATATATACAAAGATTTCAACCGTCTACCTGTTCCATTCAATGTTCTACTTGTCGAAAGTTACAAATAATCTCCGATAAAGGATTAACAATGGGGCTCATTGTTCACTTAAACTTGAAGAACAAAAAATTGGCGAATGGTACTGTTTGGATGCTTTGCATATATGTTTCTTAGACTATATGGAAGCAATATATACAAAGATTTCAACCGTCTGCGTGTTCCAATCATTGTTCTACTTGTAGAAAGTTACAATTAATTTCCGTTAAAGTATTAACAATGGGGCTCGTAGTTCACTTAAACTTGAAGATGAAATAATTGGCGAATTGTACTGTTTGGATGCTTTGCATATATGTTTCTTAGATTATATAGAAGCAATATATACAAAGATTTCAACCGTGTACCTGTTCCATTCATTGTTCTACTTGTCGAAAGTTACAAATAATTTCCGATAAAGGATTAACAATGGGGCTCATTGTTCACTTAAACTTGAAGAACAAAAAATTGGAGAATGGTACTGTTTGGATGCTTTGCATATATGTTTCTTAGACTATATGGAAGCAATATATACAAAGATTTCAACCGTCTGCGTGTTCCAATCATTGTTCTACTTGTAGAAAGTTACAATTAATTTCCGTTAAAGGATTAACAATGGGGCTCGTAGTTCACTTAAACTTGAAGACCAAAAAATTGGCGAATTGTACTGTTTGGATGCTTAGCATATACGTTTCTTAGACTATATAGAAGCAATATATACATTGATTTCAACCGTCTACCTGTTCCATTCATTGTTCTACTTGTCGAAAGTCACAAATAATTTCCGTTAAGGGATTAACAATGGGGATCGTAGTTTACTTAAACTTGAAGAACAAAAAATTGGCGAATTGTACTGTTTGGATGCTTTGCATATATGTTTCTTATACTATATAGAAGCAATATATACAAAGATTTCAACCGTCTACCTGTTCCATTCACTCTTCTACTTGTCGAAAGTTACAAATAATTTCCGATAAAGGATTAACAATGGGGCTCATTGTTCACTTAAACTTGAAGAACAAAAAATTGTCGAATTGTACTATTTGGATGCTTTGCATATATGTTTCTTAGGCTATACTGAAGCAATATATACAATGATTTCAACAGTCTACCTGTTCCATTCATTGTTCTACTTGTCGAAATTTACAAATAATTTCCTTTAAAGGATTAACAATGGGGCTCGTTGTTCACTTAAACTTGAAGAACAATAAATTGGCGAATTGTACTGTTTGGATGCTTTGCATATATGTTTCTTAAACTATATAGAAGCAATATATACAAAGATTTCAACTGTCTAACTGTTCTATTCATTGTTCTACTTATAGAAAGTTACAAATAATTTCCCTTTCATGATTATCAATGGGGCTCGTAGTTCACTTAATCTTGAAGAACAAAAAATTGGCGAATGTTACTGTTTGGATGCTTTGCATATATGTTTCTTAGTCTATATGGAAGCAATATATACAAAGATTTCAACCGTCTACGTGTTCCATTCATTGTTCTACTTGTCGAAATTTACAAATAATTTCCTTTAAAGGATTAACAATGGGGCTCGTTGTTCACTAAAACTTGAAGAACAATAAATTGGCGAATTGTACTGTTTGGATGCTTTGCATATATGTTTCTTAGAGTATATAGAAGCAATATATACAAAGATTTCAACCGTCTACCTGTTCCATTCATTGTTCTACTTGTCGAAAGTTAAAAATAATTTCCGATAAAGGATTAACAATGGGGCTCATTGTTCACTTAAACTTGAAGGACAAAAAATTGGCGAATGGTACTGTTTCGATGCTTTGTATATATGTTTCTTAGACTATATAGAAGCAATATATACAATGATTTCAACAGTCTACCTGTTCCATTCATTGTTCTACTTGTCGAAATTTACAAATAATTTCCTTTAAAGGATTAACAATGGGGCTCGTAGTTCACTTAAACTTGAAGATCAAAAAATTGGCGATTGTTACTGTTTAGATGCTTTGCATATATGTTTCTTAGATTATATAGAAGCAATATATACAAAGATTTCAACCGTCTACCTGTTCCATTCATTGTTCTACTTGTCGAAAGTTACAAATAATTACCGATAAAGTATTAACAATGGGGCTCGTAGTTCACTTAAACTTGAAGATCAAATAATTGGCGAATTGTACTGTTTGGACGCTTTGCATATATGTTTCTTAGACTATACAGAAGCAATATATACAATGATTTCAACAGTCTACCTGTTCCATTCATTGTTCCACTTGTCGAAATTTACAAATAATTTCCTTTAAAGGATTAACAATGGGGCTCGTAGATCACTTAAAATTGAAGAACAAAAAATTGGCGAATGGTACTGTTTGGATGCTTTGCATATATGTTTCTTAGACTATATAGAAGCAATATATACAAAGAATTCAACCGTCTGCCTGTTCCATTCATTGTTCTCCTTGTCGAAAGTTACAAATAATTTCCAATAAAGGATTAACAATGGGGCTCATTGTTCACTTAAACTTGAAGAACAAAAAATTGGCGAATGGTACTGTTTGGATGCTTTGCAGATATGTTTCTTAGACTATATGGAAGCAATATATACAAAGATTTCAACCGTCTACGTGTTCCAATCATTGTTCTACTTGTAGAAAGTTACAAATAATTTCCATTTCATGATTATCAATGGGGCTCGCTGATCACTTAAACTTGAAGATCAAAAAATTGGCGATTGTTACTGTTTAGATGCTTTGCATATATGTTTCTTAGATTATATAGAAGCAATATATACAAAGATTTCAACCGTCTACCTGTTCCATTCATTGTTCTACTTGTCGAAAGTTACAAATAATTACCGATAAAGTATTAACAATGGGGCTCGTAGTTCACTTAAACTTGAAGATCAAATAATTGGCGAATTGTACTGTTTGGACGCTTTGCATATATGTTTCTTAGACTATACAGAAGCAATATATACAATGATTTCAACAGTCTACCTGTTCCATTCATTGTTCTACTTGTCGAAATTTACAAATAATTTCCTTTAAAGGATTAACAATGGGGCTCGTAGATCACTTAAAATTGAAGAATAAAAAATTGGCGAATGGTACTGTTTGGATGCTTTGCATATATGTTTCTTAGATTATATAGAAGCAATATATACAAAGATTTCAACCGTCTACCTGTTCCATTCATTGTTCTACTTGTCGAAATTTACAAATAATTTCCTTTAAAGGATTAACAATGGGGCTCGTTGTTCACTGAAACTTGAAGAACAATAAATTGGCGAATGGTACTGTTTGGATGCTTTGCGTACATGTTTCTTAGACTAAATGGAAGCAATATATACAAAGATTTCAACCGTCTACGTGTTCCAATCATTGTTCTACTTGTAGAAAGTTACAATTAATTTCCGTTAAAGGATTAACAATGGGGCTCGTAGTTCACTTAAACTTGAAGAACAAAAAATTGGCGAATTGTACTGTTTGGATGCTATGCATATATGTTTCGTAGATTATATAGAAGCAATATATACATTGATTTCAACCGTCTAACTGATCCATTCATTGTTCTACTTGTCGCAATTTACAAATAATTTCCTTTAAAGGAATAACAATGGGGCTCGCAGTTCACTTAAACTTGAAGAACCATAAATTGGCGAATTGTACTGTTTGGATGCTTTGCATATATGTTTCTTAGACTATATAGAAGCTATATATACAATGATTTCAACCGTCTACCTGTTCTATTCATTGTTCTACTTGTCGAAATTTACAAATAATATCCGATAAAGGATTAACAATGGGGCTCATTGTTCACTTAAACTTGAAGACCAAAAAATTGGCGAAAGGTACTGTTTGGATGCTTTGCATATATGTTTCTTAGACTATATAGAAGCAATATATACAAAGAATTCAACCGTCTGCCTGTTCCATTCATTGTTCTCCTTGTCGAAAGTTACAAATAATTTCCGATAAAGGATTAACAATGGGGCTCATTGTTCACTTCAACTTGAAGAACAAAAAATTGGCGAATGGTACTGTTTGGATGCTTTGCAGATATGTTTCTTAGACTATATGGAAGCAATATATACAAAGATTTCAACCGTCTACGTGTTCCATTCATTGTTCTACTTGTCGCAAGTTACAAATAATTTACGTTAAAGTATTAACAATGGGGCTCGTAGTTCACTTAAACTTGAAGATCAAATAATTGGCGAATTGTACTGTTTGGATGCTTTGCATATATGTTTCTTAGACTATATAGAAGCAATATATACAAAGAATTCAACCGTCTGCCTGTTCCATTCATTGTTCTCCTTGTCGAAAGTTACAAATAATTTCCGATAAAGGATTAACAATGGGGCTCATTGTTCACTTAAACTTGCAGAACAAAAAATTGGCGAATGGTACTGTTTGGATGCTTTGCAGATATGTTTCTTAGACTATATGGAAGCAATATATACAATAATTTCAACCGTCTACGTGTTCCATTCATTGTTCTACTTGTCGAAATTTACAAATAATTTCCTTTAAAGGATTAACAATGGGGCTCATTGTTCACTTAAACTTGAAGAACAAAAAATTGGCGAATGGTACTGTTTCGATGCTTTGCATATATGTTTCTTAGACTATATAGAAGCAATATGTACAAAGATTTCAACAGTCTAACTGTTCTATTCATTGTTCTACTTGTAGAAAGTTACAAATAATTTCCGATATAGGATTAACAATGGGGCTCATTGTTCACTTAAACTTGAAGAACAAAAAATTGGCGAATTGTACTGTTTCGATGCTTTGCATATATGTTTCTTAGACTATATGGAAGCAATATATACAAAGATTTCAACAAACGACCTGTTCTATTCATTGTTCTTCTTGTCGAAAATTACATATAATTTCTGTTAAAGGATTAACAATGGGGCTCATTGTTCACTTAAACTTGCAGAACAAAAAATTGGCGAATGGTACTGTTTCGATGCTTTGCATATATGTTTCTTAGACTATATAGAAGCAATATATACAAAGATTTCAACAGTCTAACTGTTCTATTCATTGTTCTACTTGTAGAAAGTTACAAATAATTTCCGATATAGGATTAACAATGGGGCTCATTGTTCACTTAAACTTGAAGAACAAAAAATTGGCGAATTGTACTGTTTCGATGCTTTGCATATATGTTTCTTAGACTATATGGAAGCAATATATACAAAGATTTCAACAAACGACCTGTTCTATTCATTGTTCTTCTTGTCGAAAATTACATATAATTTCTGTTAAAGGATTAACATTGGGGCTCGTAGTTCACATAAACTTGAAGAACAAAAAATTGGCGAATGTTACAGTTTGGATGCTTTGCATATAGGTTTCCTAGACTATATAGAAGCAATATATACAAAGATTTCAACAGACTACCTGTTCTATTCATTGTTCTACTTGTCGAAATTTACAAATAATTTCCTTTAAAGGATTAACAATGGGGCTCGTAGTTCACTTAAACTTGAAGAACAAAAAATTGGCAAATGGTACGGCTTGGATGATTTGCACATATGTTTCATAGACTATATGGAAGCAATATATACAATTATTTCAACCGTCTACCAATTCCATTCATTGTTCTACTTGTCGAAAGTTACAAATAATTTCCGATAAAGGATTAACTATGGGGCTCATTGTTCACTTAAACTTGAAGAACAAAAAATTGGCGAATGGTACTGTCTGGATGCTTTGCATATATGTTTTTTAGACTATATAGAAGCAATATATACAATGATTTCAACCGTCTACCTGTTCCATTCATTGTTCTACTTGTCGAAAGTTACAAATAGTTTCCGTTAAAGGATTAACAATGGGGATCGTAGTTTACTTAAACATGAAGAACAAATAATTGGCGACTGGTACTGTTTGGATGCTTTGCATATATGTTTCTTAGACTATATAGAAGCAATATATACAAAGATTTCAAACGTCTACCTGTTCCATTCATAGTTCTACTTGTCGAAAGTTACAAATAATTTCCGATAAAGGATTAACAATAGGGCTCATTGTTCACTTAAACTTGAAGAACAAAAAATTGGCGAATAGTACTATCTGGATGCTTTGCATATATGTTTCTTAGACTATATAGAAGCAATATATATAATGATTTCAACCGTCTACCTGTTCCGTTCATTGTTCTACTTGTCGAAAGTTACAAATAATTTCCTTTAAAGGATTAACAATGGGGCTCGTAGTTCACTTAAACTTGAAGAACAAAAAATTGGCGAATTGTACTGTTTGGATGCTTTGCATATATGTTTCTTAGTTTATATAGAAGCAATATATACAATGATTTCAACAGTCTACTTGATCCATTCATTGTTCTACTTGTCGAAATTTACAAATAATTTCCTTTAAAGGATTAACAATGGGGCTCGTAGTTCACTTAAAGTTGAAGAACAAAAAATTGGCGAATGGTACTGTTTGGATGCTTTGAATATATGTTTCTTAGATTATATAGAAGCAATATATACAAAGATTTCATCCGTCTACCTGTTCCATTCATTGTTCTACTTGTCGAAAGTTACAAATAATTTCCGTTAAGGTATTAACAATGGGGATCGTCGTTTACTTAAACTTGAAGAACAAGAAATTGGCGAATTGTACTGTTTGGATGCTTTGCATATATGTTTGATAGACTATATAGACGCAATATATACAAAGATTTCAACCGTCTACCTGTTCCATTCATTGTTCTACTTGTAGAAAGTTACAATTAATTTCCGTTAAAGGATTAACAATGGGGCTCGTAGTTCACTTAAACTTGAAGAACAAAAAATTGGCGAATTGTACTGTTTGGATGCTTTGCATATATGTTTCTTAGATTATATAGAAGCAATATATACAAAGATTTCAACCGTCTACCTGTTCCATTCATTGTTCACCTTGTCGAAAATTACAAGTAATTTCCGATAAAGGATTATCCATTGGGGCTCATTGTTCACTTAAACTTGAAGAACAAAAAATTGGCAAATGGTACTGTTTGCATGCTTTGCATATATGTTTCTTAGACTATATAGAAGCAATATATACAAAGATTTCAACCGTCTACCTGTTCCATTCATTGTTCTACTTGTAGAAAGTTACAATTAATTTCCGTTAAAGGATTAACAATGGGGCTCGTAGTTCACTTAAACTTGAAGAACAAAAAATTGGCGAATTGTACTGTTTGGATGCTTTGCATATATGTTTCTTAGATTATATAGAAGCAATATATACAAAGATTTCAACCGTTTACCTGTTCCATTCATTGTTCTACATGTCGATAGTTACAAATAATTTCCGTTTCATGATTATCAATGGGGCTTGTTGTTCACTTGAACTTGAAGAACAAAAAATTGGCAAATGGTACTGTTTGCATGCTTTGCATATATGTTTCTTAGACTATATAGAAGCAATATATACAAAGATTTCAACCGTCTACCTGTTCCATTCATTGTTCTACTTGTCGAAATTTACAAATAATTTCCTTTAATGATTAACAATGGGGCTCGTATTTCACTTAAATTTGAAGAACAAAAAATTGGCGAATTGTACTGTTTGGATGCTTTGCATATATGTTTCTTAGACTATTTAGAAGCAATATATAGAAAGATTTCACCCGTCTACCTGTACTATTCATTGTTCTACTTGTAGAAAGTTACAAATAATTTCCGTTTCATGATTATCAATGGGGCTCGCTGTTCACTTAAACTTGAAGATCAAAAAATTGGCGATTGTTACTGTTTAGATGCTTTGCATATAAGTTTCTTAGACTATATAGAAGCAACATATACAAAGATTTCACCCGTCTACCTGTTCTATTCATAGTTCTACTTGTAGAAAGTTACAAATAATTTCCGTTTCCTGATTATCAATGGGGCTCGTTGTTCACTTAAACTTGAAGAATAAAAAATTGGCGACTTGTACTGTTTGGACGCTTTGCATATATGTTTCTTAGACTATATAGAACCAATATATACATTGATTTCAACCGTCTACCTGTTCCATTCATAGTTCTACTTGTCGAAAATTACAAATAATTTCCGTTAAAGTATTAACAATGGGGCTCGTAGTTCACTTAAACTTGAAGATCAAAAAATTGGCGAATGTTACTGTTTAGATGCTTTGCATATAGGTTTCTTAGACTATATAGAAGCAACATATACAAAGATTTCTGCCGTCTACCCGTTCTATTCATTGTTCTACTTGTAGAAAGATACAAATAATTTCCATTTCATGATTATCAATGGGGCTCGTTGTTCACTTAAACTTGAAGAACAAAAAATTGGCGAATTGTACTGTTTGGATGCTTTGCATATATGTTTCTTAGACTATATGGAAGCAATATATACAAAGATTTCAACCGTCTGCGTGTTCCAATCATTGTTCTACTTGTAGAAAGTTACAATTAATTTCCGTTAAAGGATTAACAATGGGGTTCGTAGTTCACTTAAACTTGAAGACCAAAAAATTGGCGAATTGTACTGTTTGGATGCTTTGCATATATGTTTCTTATACTATATAGAAGCAATATATACAAAGATTTCAACCGTCTACCTGTTCCATTCAATGTTCTACTTGTCGAAAGTTACAAATAATCTCCGATAAAGGATTAACAATGGGGCTCATTGTTCACTTAAACTTGAAGAACAAAAAATTGGCGAATGGTACTGTTTGGATGCTTTGCATATATGTTTCTTAGACTATATGGAAGCAATATATACAAAGATTTCAACCGTCTGCGTGTTCCAATCATTGTTCTACTTGTAGAAAGTTACAATTAATTTCCGTTAAAGTATTAACAATGGGGCTCGTAGTTCACTTAAACTTGAAGATGAAATAATTGGCGAATTGTACTGTTTGGATGCTTTGCATATATGTTTCTTAGATTATATAGAAGCAATATATACAAAGATTTCAACCGTGTACCTGTTCCATTCATTGTTCTACTTGTCGAAAGTTACAAATAATTTCCGATAAAGGATTAACAATGGGGCTCATTGTTCACTTAAACTTGAAGAACAAAAAATTGGAGAATGGTACTGTTTGGATGCTTTGCATATATGTTTCTTAGACTATATGGAAGCAATATATACAAAGATTTCAACCGTCTGCGTGTTCCAATCATTGTTCTACTTGTAGAAAGTTACAATTAATTTCCGTTAAAGGATTAACAATGGGGCTCGTAGATCACTTAAACTTGAAGACCAAAAAATTGGCGAATTGTACTGTTTGGATGCTTAGCATATACGTTTCTTAGACTATATAGAAGCAATATATACATTGATTTCAACCGTCTACCTGTTCCATTCATTGTTCTACTTGTCGAAAGTCACAAATAATTTCCGTTAAGGGATTAACAATGGGGATCGTAGTTTACTTAAACTTGAAGAACAAAAAATTGGCGAATTGTACTGTTTGGATGCTTTGCATATATGTTTCTTATACTATATAGAAGCAATATATACAAAGATTTCAACCGTCTACCTGTTCCATTCACTCTTCTACTTGTCGAAAGTTACAAATAATTTCCGATAAAGGATTAACAATGGGGCTCATTGTTCACTTAAACTTGAAGAACAAAAAATTGTCGAATTGTACTATTTGGATGCTTTGCATATATGTTTCTTAGGCTATACTGAAGCAATATATACAATGATTTCAACAGTCTACCTGTTCCATTCATTGTTCTACTTGTCGAAATTTACAAATAATTTCCTTTAAAGGATTAACAATGGGGCTCGTTGTTCACTTAAACTTGAAGAACAATAAATTGGCGAATTGTACTGTTTGGATGCTTTGCATATATGTTTCTTAAACTATATAGAAGCAATATATACAAAGATTTCAACTGTCTAACTGTTCTATTCATTGTTCTACTTATAGAAAGTTACAAATAATTTCCCTTTCATGATTATCAATGGGGCTCGTAGTTCACTTAATCTTGAAGAACAAAAAATTGGCGAATGTTACTGTTTGGATGCTTTGCATATATGTTTCTTAGTCTATATGGAAGCAATATATACAAAGATTTCAACCGTCTACGTGTTCCATTCATTGTTCTACTTGTCGAAATTTACAAATAATTTCCTTTAAAGGATTAACAATGGGGCTCGTTGTTCACTAAAACTTGAAGAACAATAAATTGGCGAATTGTACTGTTTGGATGCTTTGCATATATGTTTCTTAGAGTATATAGAAGCAATATATACAAAGATTTCAACCGTCTACCTGTTCCATTCATTGTTCTACTTGTCGAAAGTTAAAAATAATTTCCGATAAAGGATTAACAATGGGGCTCATTGTTCACTTAAACTTGAAGAACAAAAAATTGGCAAATGGTACTGTTTGCATGCTTTGCATATATGTTTCTTAGACTATATAGAAGCAATATATACAAAGATTTCAACCGTCTACCTGTTCCATTCATTGTTCTACTTGTCGAAATTTACAAATAATTTCCTTTAATGATTAACAATGGGGCTCGTATTTCACTTAAATTTGAAGAACAAAAAATTGGCGAATTGTACTGTTTGGATGCTTTGCATATATGTTTCTTAGACTATTTAGAAGCAATATATAGAAAGATTTCACCCGTCTACCTGTACTATTCATTGTTCTACTTGTAGAAAGTTACAAATAATTTCCGTTTCATGATTATCAATGGGGCTCGCTGTTCACTTAAACTTGAAGATCAAAAAATTGGCGATTGTTACTGTTTAGATGCTTTGCATATAAGTTTCTTAGACTATATAGAAGCAACATATACAAAGATTTCACCCGTCTACCTGTTCTATTCATAGTTCTACTTGTAGAAAGTTACAAATAATTTCCGTTTCTTGATTATCAATGGGGCTCGTTGATCACTTAAACTTGAAGAATAAAAAATTGGCGACTTGTACTGTTTGGATGCTTTGCATATATGTTTCTTAGACTATAAAGAAGCAATATATACAATGATTTCAACCGTCTACCTGTTCCATTCATTGTTCTACTTGTCGAAATTCACAAATAATTTCCTTTAAAGGATTATCAATGGGGCTCGTAGTTCACTTAAACTTGAAGAACAAAAAATTGGAGAATTGTACTGTTTAGATGCTTTGCATATAGGTTTCTTAGACTATATAGAAGCAACATATACAAAGATTTCAACCGTCTACCTGTTCCATTCATTGTTCTACTTGTCGAAATTTACAAATAATTTCCTTTAATGATTAACAATGGGGCTCGTATTTCACTTAAATTTGAAGAACAAAAAATTGGCGAATTGTACTGTTTGGATGCTTTGCATATATGTTTCTTAGACTATTTAGAAGCAATATATAGAAAGATTTCACCCGTCTACCTGTACTATTCATTGTTCTACTTGTAGAAAGTTACAAATAATTTCCGTTTCATGATTATCAATGGGGCTCGCTGTTCACTTAAACTTGAAGATCAAAAAATTGGCGATTGTTACTGTTTAGATGCTTTGCATATAAGTTTCTTAGACTATATAGAAGCAACATATACAAAGATTTCACCCGTCTACCTGTTCTATTCATAGTTCTACTTGTAGAAAGTTACAAATAATTTCCGTTTCCTGATTATCAATGGGGCTCGTTGTTCACTTAAACTTGAAGAATAAAAAATTGGCGACTTGTACTGTTTGGACGCTTTGCATATATGTTTCTTAGACTATATAGAACCAATATATACATTGATTTCAACCGTCTACCTGTTCCATTCATTGTTCTACTTGTCGAAAATTACAAATAATTTCCGTTAAAGTATTAACAATGCGGCTCGTAGTTCACTTAAACTTGAAGATCAAAAAATTGGCGAATGTTACTGTTTAGATGCTTTGCATATAGGTTTCTTAGACTATATAGAAGCAACATATACAAAGATTTCTGCCGTCTACCCGTTCTATTCATTGTTCTACTTGTAGAAAGATACAAATAATTTCCATTTCATGATTATCAATGGGGCTCGTTGTTCACTTAAACTTGAAGAACAAAAAATTGGCGAATTGTACTGTTTGGATGCTTTGCATATATGTTTCTTAGACTATATGGAAGCAATATATACAAAGATTTCAACCGTCTGCGTGTTCCAATCATTGTTCTACTTGTAGAAAGTTACAATTAATTTCCGTTAAAGGATTAACAATGGGGTTCGTAGTTCACTTAAACTTGAAGACCAAAAAATTGGCGAATTGTACTGTTTGGATGCTTTGCATATATGTTTCTTATACTATATAGAAGCAATATATACAAAGATTTCAACCGTCTACCTGTTCCATTCAATGTTCTACTTGTCGAAAGTTACAAATAATCTCCGATAAAGGATTAACAATGGGGCTCATTGTTCACTTAAACTTGAAGAACAAAAAATTGGCGAATGGTACTGTTTGGATGCTTTGCATATATGTTTCTTAGACTATATGGAAGCAATATATACAAAGATTTCAACCGTCTGCGTGTTCCAATCATTGTTCTACTTGTAGAAAGTTACAATTAATTTCCGTTAAAGTATTAACAATGGGGCTCGTAGTTCACTTAAACTTGAAGATGAAATAATTGGCGAATTGTACTGTTTGGATGCTTTGCATATATGTTTCTTAGATTATATAGAAGCAATATATACAAAGATTTCAACCGTGTACCTGTTCCATTCATTGTTCTACTTGTCGAAAGTTACAAATAATTTCCGATAAAGGATTAACAATGGGGCTCATTGTTCACTTAAACTTGAAGAACAAAAAATTGGAGAATGGTACTGTTTGGATGCTTTGCATATATGTTTCTTAGACTATATGGAAGCAATATATACAAAGATTTCAACCGTCTGCGTGTTCCAATCATTGTTCTACTTGTAGAAAGTTACAATTAATTTCCGTTAAAGGATTAACAATGGGGCTCGTAGATCACTTAAACTTGAAGACCAAAAAATTGGCGAATTGTACTGTTTGGATGCTTAGCATATACGTTTCTTAGACTATATAGAAGCAATATATACATTGATTTCAACCGTCTACCTGTTCCATTCATTGTTCTACTTGTCGAAAGTCACAAATAATTTCCGTTAAGGGATTAACAATGGGGATCGTAGTTTACTTAAACTTGAAGAACAAAAAATTGGCGAATTGTACTGTTTGGATGCTTTGCATATATGTTTCTTATACTATATAGAAGCAATATATACAAAGATTTCAACCGTCTACCTGTTCCATTCACTCTTCTACTTGTCGAAAGTTACAAATAATTTCCGATAAAGGATTAACAATGGGGCTCATTGTTCACTTAAACTTGAAGAACAAAAAATTGTCGAATTGTACTATTTGGATGCTTTGCATATATGTTTCTTAGGCTATACTGAAGCAATATATACAATGATTTCAACAGTCTACCTGTTCCATTCATTGTTCTACTTGTCGAAATTTACAAATAATTTCCTTTAAAGGATTAACAATGGGGCTCGTTGTTCACTTAAACTTGAAGAACAATAAATTGGCGAATTGTACTGTTTGGATGCTTTGCATATATGTTTCTTAGATTATATAGAAGCAATATATACATTGATTTCAACCGTCTAACTGATCCATTCATTGTTCTACTTGTCGCAATTTACAAATAATTTCCTTTAAAGGATTAACAATGGGGCTTGTAGTTCACTTAAACTTGAAGAACAAAAAATTGGCGATTGTTACTGTTTAGATGCTTTGCATATATGTTTCTTAGATTATATAGAAGCAATATATACAAAGATTTCAACCGTCTACCTGTTCCATTCATTGTTCTACTTGTCGAAAGTTACAAATAATTACCGATAAAGTATTAACAATGGGGCTCGTAGTTCACTTAAACTTGAAGATCAAATAATTGGCGAATTGTACTGTTTGGACGCTTTGCATATATGTTTCTTAGACTATACAGAAGCAATATATACAATGATTTCAACAGTCTACCTGTTCCATTCATTGTTCCACTTGTCGAAATTTACAAATAATTTCCTTTAAAGGATTAACAATGGGGCTCGTAGATCACTTAAAATTGAAGAACAAAAAATTGGCGAATGGTACTGTTTGGATGCTTTGCATATATGTTTCTTAGACTATATAGAAGCAATATATACAAAGAATTCAACCGTCTGCCTGTTCCATTCATTGTTCTCCTTGTCGAAAGTTACAAATAATTTCCAATAAAGGATTAACAATGGGGCTCATTGTTCACTTAAACTTGAAGAACAAAAAATTGGCGAATGGTACTGTTTGGATGCTTTGCAGATATGTTTCTTAGACTATATGGAAGCAATATATACAAAGATTTCAACCGTCTATGTGTTCCAATCATTGTTCTACTTGTAGAAAGTTACAAATAATTTCCATTTCATGATTATCAATGGGGCTCGCTGATCACTTAAACTTGAAGATCAAAAAATTGGCGATTGTTACTGTTTAGATGCTTTGCATATATGTTTCTTAGATTATATAGAAGCAATATATACAAAGATTTCAACCGTCTACCTGTTCCATTCATTGTTCTACTTGTCGAAAGTTACAAATAATTACCGATAAAGTATTAACAATGGGGCTCGTAGTTCACTTAAACTTGAAGATCAAATAATTGGCGAATTGTACTGTTTGGACGCTTTGCATATATGTTTCTTAGACTATACAGAAGCAATATATACAATGATTTCAACAGTCTACCTGTTCCATTCATTGTTCTACTTGTCGAAATTTACAAATAATTTCCTTTAAAGGATTAACAATGGGGCTCGTAGATCACTTAAAATTGAAGAATAAAAAATTGGCGAATGGTACTGTTTGGATGCTTTGCATATATGTTTCTTAGATTATATAGAAGCAATATATACAAAGATTTCAACCGTCTACCTGTTCCATTCATTGTTCTACTTGTCGAAATTTACAAATAATTTCCTTTAAAGGATTAACAATGGGGCTCGTTGTTCACTGAAACTTGAAGAACAATAAATTGGCGAATGGTACTGTTTGGATGCTTTGCGTACATGTTTCTTAGACTAAATGGAAGCAATATATACAAAGATTTCAACCGTCTACGTGTTCCAATCATTGTTCTACTTGTAGAAAGTTACAATTAATTTCCGTTAAAGGATTAACAATGGGGCTCGTAGTTCACTTAAACTTGAAGAACAAAAAATTGGCGAATTGTACTGTTTGGATGCTATGCATATATGTTTCGTAGATTATATAGAAGCAATATATACATTGATTTCAACCGTCTAACTGATCCATTCATTGTTCTACTTGTCGCAATTTACAAATAATTTCCTTTAAAGGAATAACAATGGGGCTCGCAGTTCACTTAAACTTGAAGAACCATAAATTGGCGAATTGTACTGTTTGGATGCTTTGCATATATGTTTCTTAGACTATATAGAAGCTATATATACAATGATTTCAACCGTCTACCTGTTCTATTCATTGTTCTACTTGTCGAAATTTACAAATAATATCCGATAAAGGATTAACAATGGGGCTCATTGTTCACTTAAACTTGAAGACCAAAAAATTGGCGAAAGGTACTGTTTGGATGCTTTGCATATATGTTTCTTAGACTATATAGAAGCAATATATACAAAGAATTCAACCGTCTGCCTGTTCCATTCATTGTTCTCCTTGTCGAAAGTTACAAATAATTTCCGATAAAGGATTAACAATGGGGCTCATTGTTCACTTCAACTTGAAGAACAAAAAATTGGCGAATGGTACTGTTTGGATGCTTTGCAGATATGTTTCTTAGACTATATGGAAGCAATATATACAAAGATTTCAACCGTCTACGTGTTCCATTCATTGTTCTACTTGTCGCAAGTTACAAATAATTTACGTTAAAGTATTAACAATGGGGCTCGTAGTTCACTTAAACTTGAAGATCAAATAATTGGCGAATTGTACTGTTTGGATGCTTTGCATATATGTTTCTTAGACTATATAGAAGCAATATATACAAAGAATTCAACCGTCTGCCTGTTCCATTCATTGTTCTCCTTGTCGAAAGTTACAAATAATTTCCGATAAAGGATTAACAATGGGGCTCATTGTTCACTTAAACTTGCAGAACAAAAAATTGGCGAATGGTACTGTTTGGATGCTTTGCAGATATGTTTCTTAGACTATATGGAAGCAATATATACAAAGATTTCAACCGTCTACGTGTTCCATTCATTGTTCTACTTGTCGAAATTTACAAATAATTTCCTTTAAAGGATTAACAATGGGGCTCATTGTTCACTTAAACTTGAAGAACAAAAAATTGGCGAATGGTACTGTTTCGATGCTTTGCATATATGTTTCTTAGACTATATAGAAGCAATATATACAAAGATTTCAACAGTCTAACTGTTCTATTCATTGTTCTACTTGTAGAAAGTTACAAATAATTTCCGATATAGGATTAACAATGGGGCTCATTGTTCACTTAAACTTGAAGAACAAAAAATTGGCGAATTGTACTGTTTCGATGCTTTGCATATATGTTTCTTAGACTATATGGAAGCAATATATACAAAGATTTCAACAAACGACCTGTTCTATTCATTGTTCTTCTTGTCGAAAATTACATATAATTTCTGTTAAAGGATTAACAATGGGGCTCGTAGTTCACATAAACTTGAAGAACAAAAAATTGGAGAATTGTACTGTTTAGATGCTTTGCATATAGGTTTCTTAGACTATATAGAAGCAACATATACAAAGATTTCAACCGTCTACCTGTTCTATTCATTGTTCTACTTGTAGAAAGTTACAAATAATTTCCGATATAGGATTAACAATGGGGCTCATTGTTCACTTAAACTTGCAGAACAAAAAATTGGCGAATGGTACTGTTTCGATGCTTTGCATATATGTTTCTTAGACTATATAGAAGCAATATATACAAAGATTTCAACAGTCTAACTGTTCTATTCATTGTTCTACTTGTAGAAAGTTACAAATAATTTCCGATATAGGATTAACAATGGGGCTCATTGTTCACTTAAACTTGAAGAACAAAAAATTGGCGAATTGTACTGTTTCGATGCTTTGCATATATGTTTCTTAGACTATATGGAAGCAATATATACAAAGATTTCAACAAACGACCTGTTCTATTCATTGTTCTTCTTGTCGAAAATTACATATAATTTCTGTTAAAGGATTAAAATTGGGGCTCGTAGTTCACATAAACTTGAAGAACAAAAAATTGGCGAATGTTACAGTTTGGATGCTTTGCATATAGGTTTCCTAGACTATATAGAAGCAATATATACAAAGATTTCAACAGACTACCTGTTCTATTCATTGTTCTACTTGTCGAAATTTACAAATAATTTCCTTTAAAGGATTAACAATGGGGCTCGTAGTTCACTTAAACTTGAAGAACAAAAAATTGGCAAATGGTACTGCTTGGATGATTTGCACATATGTTTCATAGACTATATGGAAGCAATATATACAATTATTTCAACCGTCTACCAATTCCATTCATTGTTCTACTTGTCGAAAGTTACAAATAATTTCCGATAAAGGATTAACTATGGGGCTCATTGTTCACTTAAACTTGAAGAAGAAAAAATTGGCGAATGGTACTGTCTGGATGCTTTGCATATATGTTTTTTAGACTATATAGAAGCAATATATACAATGATTTCAACCGTCTACCTGTTCCATTCATTGTTCTACTTGTCGAAAGTTACAAATAGTTTCCGTTAAAGGATTAACAATGGGGATCGTAGTTTACTTAAACATGAAGAACAAATAATTGGCGACTGGTACTGTTTGGATGCTTTGCATATATGTTTCTTAGACTATATAGAAGCAATATATACAAAGATTTCAAACGTCTACCTGTTCCATTCATAGTTCTACTTGTCGAAAGTTACAAATAATTTCCGATAAAGGATTAACAATAGGGCTCATTGTTCACTTAAACTTGAAGAACAAAAAATTGGCGAATAGTACTATCTGGATGCTTTGCATATATGTTTCTTAGACTATATAGAAGCAATATATATAATGATTTCAACCGTCTACCTGTTCCGTTCATTGTTCTACTTGTCGAAAGTTACAAATAATTTCCTTTAAAGGATTAACAATGGGGCTCGTAGTTCACTTAAACTTGAAGAACAAAAAATTGGCGAATTGTACTGTTTGGATGCTTTGCATATATGTTTCTTAGTTTATATAGAAGCAATATATACAATGATTTCAACAGTCTACTTGATCCATTCATTGTTCTACTTGTCGAAATTTACAAATAATTTCCTTTAAAGGATTAACAATGGGGCTCGTAGTTCACTTAAAGTTGAAGAACAAAAAATTGGCGAATGGTACTGTTTGGATGCTTTGAATATATGTTTCTTAGATTATATAGAAGCAATATATACAAAGATTTCATCCGTCTACCTGTTCCATTCATTGTTCTACTTGTCGAAAGTTACAAATAATTTCCGTTAAGGTATTAACAATGGGGATCGTCGTTTACTTAAACTTGAAGAACAAGAAATTGGCGAATTGTACTGTTTGGATGCTTTGCATATATGTTTGATAGACTATATAGACGCAATATATACAAAGATTTCAACCGTCTACCTGTTCCATTCATTGTTCTACTTGTAGAAAGTTACAATTAATTTCCGTTAAAGGATTAACAATGGGGCTCGTAGTTCACTTAAACCTGAAGAACAAAAAATTGGCGAATTGTACTGTTTGGATGCTTTGCATATATGTTTCTTAGATTATATAGAAGCAATATATACAAAGATTTCAACCGTCTACCTGTTCCATTCATTGTTCACCTTGTCGAAAATTACAAGTAATTTCCGATAAAGGATTATCCATTGGGGCTCATTGTTCACTTAAACTTGAAGAACAAAAAATTGGCAAATGGTACTGTTTGCATGCTTTGCATATATGTTTCTTAGACTATATAGAAGCAATATATACAAAGATTTCAACCGTCTACCTGTTCCATTCATTGTTCTACTTGTAGAAAGTTACAATTAATTTCCGTTAAAGGAATAACAATGGGGCTCGTAGTTCACTTAAACTTGAAGAACAAAAAATTGGCGAATTGTACTGTTTGGATGCTTTGCATATATGTTTCTTAGATTATATAGAAGCAATATATACAAAGATTTCAACCGTCTACCTGTTCCATTCATTGTTCTACATGTCGATAGTTACAAATAATTTCCGTTTCATGATTATCAATGGGGCTTGTTGTTCACTTGAACTTGAAGAACAAAAAATTGGCAAATGGTACTGTTTGCATGCTTTGCATATATGTTTCTTAGACTATATAGAAGCAATATATACAAAGATTTCAACCGTCTACCTGTTCCATTCATTGTTCTACTTGTCGAAATTTACAAATAATTTCCTTTAATGATTAACAATGGGGCTCGTATTTCACTTAAATTTGAAGAACAAAAAATTGGCGAATTGTACTGTTTGGATGCTTTGCATATATGTTTCTTAGACTATTTAGAAGCAATATATAGAAAGATTTCACCCGTCTACCTGTACTATTCATTGTTCTACTTGTAGAAAGTTACAAATAATTTCCGTTTCATGATTATCAATGGGGCTCGCTGTTCACTTAAACTTGAAGATCAAAAAATTGGCGATTGTTACTGTTTAGATGCTTTGCATATAAGTTTCTTAGACTATATAGAAGCAACATATACAAAGATTTCACCCGTCTACCTGTTCTATTCATAGTTCTACTTGTAGAAAGTTACAAATAATTTCCGTTTCTTGATTATCAATGGGGCTCGTTGTTCACTTAAACTTGAAGAATAAAAAATTGGCGACTTGTACTGTTTGGATGCTTTGCATATATGTTTCTTAGACTATAAAGAAGCAATATATACAATGATTTCAACCGTCTACCTGTTCCATTCATTGTTCTACTTGTCGAAATTCACAAATAATTTCCTTTAAAGGATTATCAATGGGGCTCGTAGTTCACTTAAACTTGAAGAACAAAAAATTGGAGAATTGTACTGTTTAGATGCTTTGCATATAGGTTTCTTAGACTATATAGAAGCAACATATACAAAGATTTCAACCGTCTACCTGTTCCATTCATTGTTCTACTTGTCGAAATTTACAAATAATTTCCTTTAATGATTAACAATGGGGCTCGTATTTCACTTAAATTTGAAGAACAAAAAATTGGCGAATTGTACTGTTTGGATGCTTTGCATATATGTTTCTTAGACTATTTAGAAGCAATATATAGAAAGATTTCACCCGTCTACCTGTACTATTCATTGTTCTACTTGTAGAAAGTTACAAATAATTTCCGTTTCATGATTATCAATGGGGCTCGCTGTTCACTTAAACTTGAAGATCAAAAAATTGGCGATTGTTACTGTTTAGATGCTTTGCATATAAGTTTCTTAGACTATATAGAAGCAACATATACAAAGATTTCACCCGTCTACCTGTTCTATTCATAGTTCTACTTGTAGAAAGTTACAAATAATTTCCGTTTCCTGATTATCAATGGGGCTCGTTGTTCACTTAAACTTGAAGAATAAAAAATTGGCGACTTGTACTGTTTGGACGCTTTGCATATATGTTTCTTAGACTATATAGAACCAATATATACATTGATTTCAACCGTCTACCTGTTCCATTCATTGTTCTACTTGTCGAAAATTACAAATAATTTCCGTTAAAGTATTAACAATGGGGCTCGTAGTTCACTTAAACTTGAAGATCAAAAAATTGGCGAATGTTACTGTTTAGATGCTTTGCATATAGGTTTCTTAGACTATATAGAAGCAACATATACAAAGATTTCTGCCGTCTACCCGTTCTATTCATTGTTCTACTTGTAGAAAGATACAAATAATTTCCATTTCATGATTATCAATGGGGCTCGTTGTTCACTTAAACTTGAAGAACAAAAAATTGGCGAATTGTACTGTTTCGATGCTTTGCATATATGTTTCTTAGACTATATAGAAGCAATATATACTTTGATTTCAACCGTCTGCCTGTTCCATTCATTGTTCTACTTGTCGAAAGTTACAAATAATTTCCGTTAAAGGATTAACAATGGGGCTCGTAGTTCGCTTAAACTTGAAGAACAAAAAACTGGCGACTGGTACTGTTTGGATGCTTTGCATATATGTTTCTTAGACTATATAGAAGCATCATGTACAAAGATTTCAACCGTTTACCTGTTCTATTCATTGTTCTACTTGTAGAAAGTTACAAATAATTTCCGTTTCATGATTATCAATGGGGCTCGTTGTTCACTTAAACTTGAAGAACAAAAAATTGGCGAATTGTACTGTTTCGATGCTTTGCATATATGTTTCTTAGACTATATAGAAGCAATATATACAATGATTTCAACAGTCTACCTGTTCCATTCATTGTTCTACTTGTCGAAATTTACAAATAATTTCCTTTAAAGGATTAACAATGGGGCTCGTAGTTCACTTAAACTTGAAGAACAAAAAATTGGCGAATGGTACTGTTTGGATGCTTTGCATATATGTAGGAAGGCGACAATGTGTGTGTACGTGGTATGAGAGAGAGAATGAAAGAGAGAGAGAGAGAGACACTGGATGAATGAGAGAGAGAGAGAGCGACATACGAGCTGGAACAAAAGAAGCGTGCATGGGGAGGAGTGTCGAGAGTGCGTGCGAGTGGACGACATCGTTTTTGTATCTTACTGATCTTTTCTACCTATTAAAATAGTTCTGGTTACTTAACGTTTAATTACCCAACCTCTGCGTAATCCAGTCCTATATTTGGGGGCTCGTCCGGGATAGAAGGATCGGTGAAGGATACAAAAGCGTCGCTAAAGTGGTAAAGTTGGAAGAATCGAGGAGCACGTGTAGAAATGGCGAGCGAACAAGAAAGCCTCGCAGCACGCAGCACCGACGAAGAAGGTGACAATACAGTAGTAGAAGTAGCAGATTTGACGGCTAGTGAAATTGAAACGATGAAGGTGAAGCAGCTGAAGGAGGAGCTGAAAAAACGAGGACTATCGGTGATTGGGAAAAAGGAAGAATTACGGGAAAGATTAAAGAAGTTCGTTCTAAATAAAACAACTGACGACGAAGGAGAAGATAGTGACGAAGAGGAAAGCGACGGCGACGACGACGCCGAAGAAGTAGAAGAAGAAAGAAATAGACGACGACGTGACACTGCAATGCCATTTTCGATTCGAGATGTTGAAGAAAGCTTTCAACATTTTACGGGCGACAATCAATTATCGGTCACTAAATGGGTTTCCGATTTCGAAGATATGGCTGCATTGTTGAATTGGAACGATTTACAAAAGCTGATCTATGGAAAGCGAATGCTTTCAGGATCGGCGAGACAGTTTATAGGCACGGAAAAGGGAGTGACGTCATGGACCACCCTCAGAAAAAAACTGATCCGTGAATTTAAGATCGAGGTCAGCAGTGCGACAATTCACGCGCAGTTGTCCAGAAGAAAACGTCGACCGACCGAAAGTGGCCGACAGTACATTTACGCGATGCAAGAAATAGCTGCAATGGGTAAAGTAGAAGAGAAAGCCCTGATAGAGCACGTCATCGACGGCATCGTAGATGACGAGAACAACAAAGTCATCCTTTATCAGTCGCGCTCGATAAGAGAGCTGAAGAATAATCTGGAGATCTATGACACAATGAAACAGAAGATAAAATTTTCTAAAAGGATGGATAGAAATACCAACGACGGTTCAAGAGAGAAGAACGTAGCTGAAAGAGTCAAAGAAAGAAGGTGTTATGTGTGTGGATCAATCGAGCACAACGTGTACAATTGTCCGGAAAAGGGGAAAGGCCCGAAATGTTTTAAATGCAGCGAGTTCGGTCATATCTCGAAGTGGTGTAAAAAGGAGGTAAGAGTTAACTGTATAGTGAGTTCCAAGGAACTAAAAGAAGTCGAAATCCGAAAAAAGAAATTTAATGCTTTAGTTGATTCTGGAAGTGACGTTAGTTTAATGCGGGCTGATAAATATCGCGAAATTAGATATGTAGACTTGAATGACACTGTGATTAGCATCACCGGTGCGGGAAACGCAAATGTTAAAGTGATGGGATCGTTCGACGAAGAGATAAGCGTAGATGAAGATGTTTATGTAACGAAAATATACGTAGTGCCGTCGGATGCGATACCGTATGAGGTTATCCTTGGCAAAGACTTTTTACGAAAAGTAGAAGTGTGTATCTCTAAGGGGCGGGTTATGAAAATGCGTAAGATGCCTGAAAGTGAAAACGAGAGTGTGAATGTAGGTGAGCAGATGGACGTAGGGGAATACGGCGAGGAGGAGAAAAACAAGGGTATGAACATAATTGATGAACTGAAAAATATTTACGTGGTAACCGATAGCGAATTAGATATTAAAAATCCGTTTGCAAGCGAATTAGGAAAAATAGTCGAATCGTATTCGCCCGCGGAGGAAGTAAAGACTACCGTTGAAACGCAAATTAGGTTAAGCGATAATATGCCTGTTGTTTCAAGACCAAGAAGACTAGCGCCCAAAGAAAAAGATATTTCAAACGAACAGATTACAGATCGGCTTGAGAAAAGTATCATTCTGTTGCAGCAATTTGAATTCAATAAGACACCGTTCGGTTTGTGTAATAGTCCTACAAGTTTCTTACGTTTTATTGTCGAGGTGTTCAAGGATCATATTAATCTTAAAGTAGTATTTACATATGTCGACGATCTAGTTATTCCAGGAACAGATGATTTCGATGCTGTCTCAAAATTAAATTTAACACTAAAAGTTGCAGCCGAAAGTCGATTACAAATTAACGGGAATAAGTGCCAATTTTTGAAACGGCGGATAGAGTTTCTTGGTCATGAAATTGAAGATGGAAGGATCGCTCCTGCTCAGGCAAAAGTAAGAGCGGTGCGATGTTTTCCCACCCCGCGGAACTGTAAAGAAATACAGAGATGTTTAGGCTTAACCGGATTCTTCAGGAAATTTGTAGAGGGTTACGCTCAGATAACACAATCTTTGGTAGATTTGACGAAAAAGAATGTCAGTTTTGTGTGGACGAATGAGTGTGAGCGCGCGTTCGGGAGACTGAATGATATACTTGTGTCGAAACCGTTGTTGCGTATTTACGATCCAACAGCTGTCACCGAGCTACACACGGACGCTAGTATGCATGGGTATGGAGCGATTCTGCTACAGCGACTACCGAGCGAAGATACGTTGAATCCTGTTTATTTCTATAGTAAGAAGACTACGGACGCGGAAAAACGGTACCATTCTTACGAGTTAAAGGTTCTAGCGGTAATAAACGCAGTTAAAAAATTACGGGTTTATTTGTTAGGTCTTAGATTTAAGTTGATAACCGATTGCAACGCGCTTACAAAAACGTTAACGAAACAGAATTTATCTGCTAAGGTTGCGCGTTGGGCATTGTTGTTGCAGGACTATGATTTTGAAGTCGAACACCGACAAGGCAGTAGACTTGCACACGTTGATGCGCTTACAATTAGTCGTATTTCTGTATTAGCGATTCAAAACACGTTAGCCGCAACAATAAAAGAAAGACAATTAACGGACGAAAAACTGCGTGCGATCCGAATAATTGTAGAAAAGCAACCGTATGAAGATTATATGCTCGAGAATGATGTATTGGTGAAACGAAAAGCGGGTGTGAGTTTAATTGTGGTTCTGAAGTGTTTGGAATTTGAATTAATTAAGACGGCTCATGCGAACGGGCATTTTGGTGTTTTAAAAATGGTGAAAGACATTGAAAATGAATATTACATTCCCCGCCTAGAAGAAAAAGCAAAGAGATTCGTTGATTGTTGTGTGCCGTGTCGGATAGCAAAAAAGAAGCAAGGAAGAAAGGAGGGATTTCTGATGCCAATTTCGAAGGAAGATGCGCCCCTGAACACGTCTCACATCGACCACGTCGGGCCGATGAGTGCAACGGAAGTATTGATGAGATTGAAAGACCAGCAGAAGATTTTCGGCAAGCCAGTACGGTTTATTAGCGACCGAGGTAAGCCTGATAGGAGACGGAGAAGGACCGAGAATCACCAGACTGCAGCAGATTTCATAAAGTCATATCAGCTCGAAGAAAATTCGTTATCTTCGGGGACCGAAGATTCGCAGGATGGCCGAATGTAGGAAGGCGACAATGTGTGTGTACGTGGTATGAGAGAGAGAATGAAAGAGAGAGAGAGAGAGACACTGGATGAATGAGAGAGAGAGAGAGCGACATACGAGCTGGAACAAAAGAAGCGTGCATGGGGAGGAGTGTCGAGAGTGCGTGCGGGTGGACGACATCGTTTTTGTATCTTACTGATCTTTTCTACCTATTAAAATAGTTCTGGTTACTTAACGTTTAATTACCCAACCTCTGCGTAATCCAGTCCTATATATATGTTTCTTAGACTATATAGAAGCAATATATACAATGATTTCAACAGTCTACCTGTTCCATTCATTGTTCTACTTGTCGAAATTTACAAATAATTTCCTTTAAAGGATTAACAATGGGGCTCGTAGTTCACTTAAACTTGAAGAACAAAAAATTGGCGAATGGTACTGTTTGGATGCTTTGCGTACATGTTTCTTAGACTATATAGACGCAATATTTACATTGATTTCAACCGGTTACCTGTTCCATTCATTGTTCTACTTGTCGAAAGTTACAAATAATTACCGATAAAGGATTAACCATTGGGGCTCATTGTTCACTTAAACTTGAAGAACAAAAAATTGGCGAATTGTACTGTTTGGATGCTTTGCATATATGTTTCTTAGACTATATAGAAGCAATATATACAAAGATTTCAACCGGCTACCTGTTCCATTCATTGTTCTACTTGTCGAAAGTTACAAATAATCTCCGATAAAGGATTAACAATGGGGCTCATTGTTCACTTAAACTTGAAGAACAAAAAATTGGCGAATGGTACTGTCTGGATGCTTTGCATACATGTTTCTTAGACTATATGGAAGCAATATATACAAAGATTTCAACCGTCTGCGTGTTCCAATCATTGTTCTACTTGTAGAAAGTTACAATTAATTTCCGTTAAAGGATTAACAATGGGGCTCGTAGTTCACTTAAACTTGAAGACCAAAAAATTGGCGAATTGTACTGTTTGGATGCTTTGCATATATGTTTCTTATACTATATAGAAGCAATATATACAAAGATTTCAACCGTCTACCTGTTCCATTCAATGTTCTACTTGTCGAAAGTTACAAATAATCTCCGATAAAGGATTAACAATGGGGCTCATTGTTCACTTAAACTTGAAGAACAAAAAATTGGCGAATGGTACTGTTTGGATGCTTTGCATATATGTTTCTTAGACTATATAGAAGCAATATATACAATGATTTCAACAATCTACCTGTTCCATTCATTGTTCTACTTGTCGAAATTTACAAATAATTTCCTTTAAAGGATTAACAATGGGGCTCGCAGTTCACTTAAACTTGAAGAACAAAAAATTGGCGAATGGCACTGTTTGGATGCTTTGCATATATGTTTCTTAGATTATATAGACGCAATATATACAAGGATTTCAACCGTCTACCTGTTCCATTCATTGTTCTACTTGTCGAAAGTTACAAATAATTACCGATAAAGGATTAACCATTGGGGCTCATTGTTCACTTAAACTTGAAGAACAAAAAATTGGCGAATAGTACTGTTTGGATGCTTTGCATATATGCTTCTTATACTATATAGAAGCAATATATACAAATATTTCAACCGTCTGCGTGTTCCAATCATTGTTCTACTTGTAGAAAGTTACAATTAATTTCCGTTAAAGGATTAACAATGGGGCTCGTAGTACACTTAAACTTGAAGACCAAAAAATTGGCGAATTGTACTGTTTGGATGCTTTGCATATAGGTTTCGTAGACTATATAGAAGCAATATATACAAAGATTTCAACCGTTTACCTGATCCATACATTGTTCTACTTGTCGAAAGTTACAAATAATTTCCGATAAAGGATTAACCATTGGGGCTCATTGTTCACTTAAACTTGAAGAACAAAAAATTGGCGAATAGTACTGTTTGGATGCTTTGCATATATGTTTCTTATACTATATAGAAGCAATATATACAAAGATTTCAACCGTCTACCTGTTCCATTCACTGTTCTACTTGTCGAAAGTTACAAATAATTTCCGTTAAGGGATTAACAATGGGGATCGTAGTTTACTTAAACTTGAAGAACAAAAAATTGGCGAATTGTACCGTTTGGATGCTTTGCATATATGTTTCTTAGACTATATAGAAGCAATATATACAATGTTTTCAACCGTCTACCTATTCCATTCATTGTTCTACTTGCCGAAATTTACAAATAATTTCCTTTAAATGATTAACAATGGGGCTCGTAGTTCACTTAAACTTGAAGAGCAAAAAATTGGCGAATTGTACTGTTTGGATACTTTGCATATATGTTTCTTAGACTATTTAGAAGCAATATATAGAAAGATTTCACCCATCTACCTGTACTATTCATTGTTCTACTTGTAGAAAGCTACAAATAATTTCCATTTCATGATTATCAATGGGGCTCGCTGTTCACTTAAACATGAAGATCAAAAAATTCGCGATTGTTACTGTTTAGATGCTTTGCATATAGGTTTCGTAGACTATATAGAAGCAATATATACAAAGATTTCAACCGTTTACCTGATCCATACATTGTTCTACTTGTTGAAAGTTACAAATAATTTCCGATAAAGGATTAACCATTGGGGCTCATTGTTCACTTAAACTTGAAGAACAAAAAAATGGCGAATGGTACTGTTTGGATGCTTTGCGTACAAGTTTCTTAGACTATATGGAAGCAATATATACAAAGATTTCAACCGTCTACGTGTTCCAATCGTTGTTCTACTTTTCGAAATTTACAAATAATTTCCTTTAAAGGATTAACGATGGGGCCCGTTGTTCACTTAAACTTGAAGAACAAAAAATTGGCGAATGGTACTCTTTGGATGCTTTGCATATATGTTTCTTAGACTATATGGAAGCAATATATACAAAGATTTCAACCGTCTACGTGTTCCAATCATTGTTCTACTTGTCGAAATTTACAAATAATTTCTTTTAAAGTATTAACAATGGGGCTCGTTGTTCACTTAAACTTGAAGAACAATAAATTGGCGAATTGTACTGTTTGGATGCTTTGCATATATGTTTCTTAGACTATATAGAAGCAATATATACAAAGATTTCAACCGTCTACCTGTTCCATCCATTGTTCTACTTGTCGGAAGTTACAAATAATTTCCGATAAAGGATTATCAATGGGGCTCGCTGTTCACTTAAACTTGAAGATCAAAAAATTGGCGAATGTTACTGTTTAGATGCTTTGCATATAGGTTTGTTAGACTATATAGAAGCAATATATACAAATATTTCAACCGTCTACCTGTTCTATTCATTGTTCTACTTGTAGAAAGTTACAAATAATTTCCGTTTCATGATTATCAATGGGGCTCGTTGTTCACTTAAACTTGAAGAACAAAAAATTGGCGAATGGTACTGTTTGGATGCTTTGCATATATGTTTCTTAGATTATATAGAAGCAATATATACAAAGATTTCAACCGTCTACCTGTTCCATTCATTGTTCTACTTGTCGAAAATTACAAATAATTTCCGATAAAGGATTAACCATTGGGGCTCATTGTTCACTTAAACTTGAAGAACAATAAATTGGCGAATGGTACTGTTTGGATACTTTTCGTACATGTTTCTTAGACTATATGGAAGCAATATATACAAAGATTTCAACCGTCTACCTGTTCTATTCATTGTTCTACTTGTAGAAAGTTACAAATAATTTCCGTTTCATGATTATCAATGGGGCTCGTTGTTCACTTAAACTTGAAGAACAAAAAATTGGCGAATTGTACTGTTTGGATACTTTGCATATATGTTTCTTAGACTATTTAGAAGCAATATATAGAAAGATTTCACCCGTCTACCTGTACTATTCATTATTCTACTTGTAGAAAGCTATAAATAATTTCCATTTCATGATTATCAATGGGGCTCGCTGTTCACTTAAACATGAAGATCAAAAAATTCGCGATTGTTACTGTTTAGATGCTTTGCATATAGGTTTCGTAGACTATATAGATGCAATATATACAAAGATTTCAACCGTCTACCTGATCCATACATTGTTCTACTTGTCGAAAGTTACAAATAATTTCCGATAAAGGATTAACCATTGGGGCTCATTGTTCACTTAAACTTGAAGAACAAAAAAATGGCGAATGGTACTGTTTGGATGCTTTGCGTACAAGTTTCTTAGACTATATGGAAGCAATATATACAAAGATTTCAACCGTCTACGTGTTCCAATCATTGTTCTACATTTCGAAATTTACAAATAATTTCCTTTAAAGGATTAACAATGGGGCTCGTTGTTCACTTAAACTTGAAGAACAATAAATTGGCGAATTGTACTGTTTGGATGCTTTGCATATATGTTTCTTAGACTATATAGAAGCAATATATACAAAGATTTCAACCGTCTACCTGTTCCATCCATTGTTCTACTTGTCGAAAGTTACAAATAATTTCCGATAAAGGATTATCAATGGGGCTCGCTGTTCACTTAAACTTGAAGATCAAAAAATTGGCGAATGTTACTGTTTAGATGCTTTGCATATAGGTTTGTTAGACTATATAGAAGCAATATATACAAATATTTCAACCGTCTACCTGTTCTATTGATTGTTCTACTTGTAGAAAGTTACAAATAATTTCCGTTTCATGATTATCAATGGGGCTCGTTGTTCACTTAAACTTGAAGAACAAAAAATTGGCGAATGGTACTGTTTGGATGCTTTGCATATATGTTTCTTAGATTATATAGAAGCAATATATACAAAGATTTCAACCGTCTACCTGTTCCATTCATTGTTCTACTTGCCGAAAGTTACAAATAATTTCCAATAAAGGATTAACCATTGGGGCTCATTGTTCACTTAAACTTGAAGAACAATAAATTGGCGAATGGTACTGTTTGGATACTTTTCGTACATGTTTCTTAGACTATATGGAAGCAATATATCCAAAGATTTCAACCGTCTACTTGTTCCATTCATTGTTCTACTTGTCGAAATTTACAAATAATTTCCTTTAAAGGATTAACAATGGGGCTCGTAGTTCACTTAAACTTGAAGAACAAAAAATTGGCGAATGGTACTGTTTGGATGCTTTGCATATATGTTTCTTAGACTATATAGACGCAATATATACAAAGATTTCAACCGTCTACATGATCCATTCATTGTTCTACTTGTCGAAATTTACAAATAATTTCCTTTAAAGTATTAACAATGGGGCTCGTAGTTCACTTAAACTTGAAGAACAAAAAATTGGCGAATTGTACTGTTTGGATGCTTTGCATATATGTTTCTTAGTTTATATAGAAGCAATATATACAATGATTTCAACAGTCTACTTGATCCATTCATTGTTCTACTTGTCGAAATTTACAAATAATTTCCTTTAAAGGATTAACAATGGGGCTCGTAGTTCACTTAAAGTTGAAGAACAAAAAATTGGCGAATGGTACTGTTTGGATGCTTTGAATATATGTTTCTTAGATTATATAGAAGCAATATATACAAAGATTTCATCCGTCTACCTGTTCCATTCATTGTTCTACTTGTCGAAATTTACAAATAATTTCCGTTAAGGTATTAACAATGGGGATCGTCGTTTACTTAAACTTGAAGAACAAGAAATTGGCGAATTGTACTGTTTGGATGCTTTGCATATATGTTTGATAGACTATATAGACGCAATATATACAAAGATTTCAACCGTCTACCTGTTCCATTCATTGTTCTACTTGTAGAAAGTTACAATTAATTTCCGTTAAAGGATTAACAATGGGGCTCGTAGTTCACTTAAACTTGAAGAACAAAAAATTGGCGAATTGTACTGTTTGGATGCTTTGCATATATGTTTCTTAGATTATATAGAAGCAATATATACAAAGATTTCAACCGTCTACCTGTTCCATTCATTGTTCACCTTGTCGAAAATTACAAGTAATTTCCGATAAAGGATTATCCATTGGGGCTCATTGTTCACTTAAACTTGAAGAACAAAAAATTGGCAAATGGTACTGTTTGCATGCTTTGCATATATGTTTCTTAGACTATATAGAAGCAATATATACAAAGATTTCAACCGTCTACCTGTTCCATTCATTGTTCTACTTGTAGAAAGTTACAATTAATTTCCGTTAAAGGATTAACAATGGGGCTCGTAGTTCACTTAAACTTGAAGAACAAAAAATTGGCGAATTGTACTGTTTGGATGCTTTGCATATATGTTTCTTAGATTATATAGAAGCAATATATACAAAGATTTCAACCGTCTACCTGTTCCATTCATTGTTCTACATGTCGATAGTTACAAATAATTTCCGTTTCATGATTATCAATGGGGCTTGTTGTTCACTTGAACTTGAAGAACAAAAAATTGGCAAATGGTACTGTTTGCATGCTTTGCATATATGTTTCTTAGACTATATAGAAGCAATATATACAAAGATTTCAACCGTCTACCTGTTCCATTCATTGTTCTACTTGTCGAAATTTACAAATAATTTCCTTTAATGATGAACAATGGGGCTCGTATTTCACTTAAATTTGAAGAACAAAAAATTGGCGAATTGTACTTTTTGGATGCTTTGCATATATGTTTCTTAGACTATTTAGAAGCAATATATAGAAAGATTTCACCCGTCTACCTGTACTATTCATTGTTCTACTTGTAGAAAGTTACAAATAATTTCCGTTTCATGATTATCAATGGGGCTCGCTGTTCACTTAAACTTGAAGATCAAAAAATTGGCGATTGTTACTGTTTAGATGCTTTGCATATAAGTTTCTTAGACTATATAGAAGCAACATATACAAAGATTTCACCCGTCTACCTGTTCTATTCATAGTTCTACTTGTAGAAAGTTACAAATAATTTCCGTTTCCTGATTATCAATGGGGCTCGTTGTTCACTTAAACTTGAAGAATAAAAAATTGGCGACTTGTACTGTTTGGATGCTTTGCATATATGTTTCTTAGACTATAAAGAAGCAATATATACAATGATTTCAACCGTCTACCTGTTCCATTCATTGTTCTACTTGTCGAAATTCACAAATAATTTCCTTTAAAGGATTATCAATGGGGCTCGTAGTTCACTTAAACTTGAAGAACAAAAAATTGGCGAATGGTACTGTTTGGATGCTTTGCATATATGTTTCTTATACTATATAGAAGCAATATATACAAAGATTTCAACCGTCTACCTGTTCCATTCAATGTTCTACTTGTCGAAAGTTACAAATAATCTCCGATAAAGGATTAACAATGGGGCTCATTGTTCACTTAAACTTGAAGAACAAAAAATTGGCGAATGGTACTGTTTGGATGCTTTGCATATATGTTTCTTATACTATATAGAAGCAATATATACAAAGATTTCAACCGTCTACCTGTTCCATTCAATGTTCTACTTGTCGAAAGTTACAAATAATCTCCGATAAAGGATTAACAATGGGGCTCATTGTTCACTTAAACTTGAAGAACAAAAAATTGGCGAATGGTACTGTTTGGATGCTTTGCATATATGTTTCTTAGACTATATAGAAGCAATATATACAATGATTTCAACAATCTACCTGTTCCATTCATTGTTCTACTTGTCGAAATTTACAAATAATTTCCTTTAAAGGATTAACAATGGGGCTCGCAGTTCACTTAAACTTGAAGAACAAAAAATTGGCGAATGGCACTGTTTGGATGCTTTGCATATATGTTTCTTAGATTATATAGACGCAATATATACAAGGATTTCAACCGTCTACCTGTTCCATTCATTGTTCTACTTGTCGAAAGTTACAAATAATTACCGATAAAGGATTAACCATTGGGGCTCATTGTTCACTTAAACTTGAAGAACAAAAAATTGGCGAATAGTACTGTTTGGATGCTTTGCATATATGCTTCTTATACTATATAGAAGCAATATATACAAATATTTCAACCGTCTGCGTGTTCCAATCATTGTTCTACTTGTAGAAAGTTACAATTAATTTCCGTTAAAGGATTAACAATGGGGCTCGTAGTACACTTAAACTTGAAGACCAAAAAATTGGCGAATTGTACTGTTTGGATGCTTTGCATATAGGTTTCGTAGACTATATAGAAGCAATATATACAAAGATTTCAACCGTTTACCTGATCCATACATTGTTCTACTTGTCGAAAGTTACAAATAATTTCCGATAAAGGATTAACCATTGGGGCTCATTGTTCACTTAAACTTGAAGAACAAAAAATTGGCGAATAGTACTGTTTGGATGCTTTGCATATATGTTTCTTATACTATATAGAAGCAATATATACAAAGATTTCAACCGTCTACCTGTTCCATTCACTGTTCTACTTGTCGAAAGTTACAAATAATTTCCGTTAAGGGATTAACAATGGGGATCGTAGTTTACTTAAACTTGAAGAACAAAAAATTGGCGAATTGTACCGTTTGGATGCTTTGCATATATGTTTCTTAGACTATATAGAAGCAATATATACAATGTTTTCAACCGTCTACCTATTCCATTCATTGTTCTACTTGCCGAAATTTACAAATAATTTCCTTTAAATGATTAACAATGGGGCTCGTAGTTCACTTAAACTTGAAGAACAAAAAATTGGCGAATTGTACTGTTTGGATACTTTGCATATATGTTTCTTAGACTATTTAGAAGCAATATATAGAAAGATTTCACCCATCTACCTGTACTATTCATTGTTCTACTTGTAGAAAGCTACAAATAATTTCCATTTCATGATTATCAATGGGGCTCGCTGTTCACTTAAACATGAAGATCAAAAAATTCGCGATTGTTACTGTTTAGATGCTTTGCATATAGGTTTCGTAGACTATATAGAAGCAATATATACAAAGATTTCAACCGTTTACCTGATCCATACATTGTTCTACTTGTTGAAAGTTACAAATAATTTCCGATAAAGGATTAACCATTGGGGCTCATTGTTCACTTAAACTTGAAGAACAAAAAAATGGCGAATGGTACTGTTTGGATGCTTTGCGTACAAGTTTCTTAGACTATATGGAAGCAATATATACAAAGATTTCAACCGTCTACGTGTTCCAATCGTTGTTCTACTTTTCGAAATTTACAAATAATTTCCTTTAAAGGATTAACGATGGGGCCCGTTGTTCACTTAAACTTGAAGAACAAAAAATTGGCGAATGGTACTCTTTGGATGCTTTGCATATATGTTTCTTAGACTATATGGAAGCAATATATACAAAGATTTCAACCGTCTACGTGTTCCAATCATTGTTCTACTTGTCGAAATTTACAAATAATTTCTTTTAAAGTATTAACAATGGGGCTCGTTGTTCACTTAAACTTGAAGAACAATAAATTGGCGAATTGTACTGTTTGGATGCTTTGCATATATGTTTCTTAGACTATATAGAAGCAATATATACAAAGATTTCAACCGTCTACCTGTTCCATCCATTGTTCTACTTGTCGGAAGTTACAAATAATTTCCGATAAAGGATTATCAATGGGGCTCGCTGTTCACTTAAACTTGAAGATCAAAAAATTGGCGAATGTTACTGTTTAGATGCTTTGCATATAGGTTTGTTAGACTATATAGAAGCAATATATACAAATATTTCAACCGTCTACCTGTTCTATTCATTGTTCTACTTGTAGAAAGTTACAAATAATTTCCGTTTCATGATTATCAATGGGGCTCGTTGTTCACTTAAACTTGAAGAACAAAAAATTGGCGAATGGTACTGTTTGGATGCTTTGCATATATGTTTCTTAGATTATATAGAAGCAATATATACAAAGATTTCAACCGTCTACCTGTTCCATTCATTGTTCTACTTGTCGAAAATTACAAATAATTTCCGATAAAGGATTAACCATTGGGGCTCATTGTTCACTTAAACTTGAAGAACAATAAATTGGCGAATGGTACTGTTTGGATACTTTTCGTACATGTTTCTTAGACTATATGGAAGCAATATATACAAAGATTTCAACCGTCTACCTGTTCTATTCATTGTTCTACTTGTAGAAAGTTACAAATAATTTCCGTTTCATGATTATCAATGGGGCTCGTTGTTCACTTAAACTTGAAGAACAAAAAATTGGCGAATTGTACTGTTTGGATACTTTGCATATATGTTTCTTAGACTATTTAGAAGCAATATATAGAAAGATTTCACCCGTCTACCTGTACTATTCATTATTCTACTTGTAGAAAGCTATAAATAATTTCCATTTCATGATTATCAATGGGGCTCGCTGTTCACTTAAACATGAAGATCAAAAAATTCGCGATTGTTACTGTTTAGATGCTTTGCATATAGGTTTCGTAGACTATATAGATGCAATATATACAAAGATTTCAACCGTCTACCTGATCCATACATTGTTCTACTTGTCGAAAGTTACAAATAATTTCCGATAAAGGATTAAGCATTGGGGCTCATTGTTCACTTAAACTTGAAGAACAAAAAAATGGCGAATGGTACTGTTTGGATGCTTTGCGTACAAGTTTCTTAGACTATATGGAAGCAATATATACAAAGATTTCAACCGTCTACGTGTTCCAATCATTGTTCTACATTTCGAAATTTACAAATAATTTCCTTTAAAGGATTAACAATGGGGCTCGTTGTTCACTTAAACTTGAAGAACAATAAATTGGCGAATTGTACTGTTTGGATGCTTTGCATATATGTTTCTTAGACTATATAGAAGCAATATATACAAAGATTTCAACCGTCTACCTGTTCCATCCATTGTTCTACTTGTCGAAAGTTACAAATAATTTCCGATAAAGGATTATCAATGGGGCTCGCTGTTCACTTAAACTTGAAGATCAAAAAATTGGCGAATGTTACTGTTTAGATGCTTTGCATATAGGTTTGTTAGACTATATAGAAGCAATATATACAAATATTTCAACCGTCTACCTGTTCTATTGATTGTTCTACTTGTAGAAAGTTACAAATAATTTCCGTTTCATGATTATCAATGGGGCTCGTTGTTCACTTAAACTTGAAGAACAAAAAATTGGCGAATGGTACTGTTTGGATGCTTTGCATATATGTTTCTTAGATTATATAGAAGCAATATATACAAAGATTTCAACCGTCTACCTGTTCCATTCATTGTTCTACTTGCCGAAAATTACAAATAATTTCCAATAAAGGATTAACCATTGGGGCTCATTGTTCACTTAAACTTGAAGAACAATAAATTGGCGAATGGTACTGTTTGGATACTTTTCGTACATGTTTCTTAGACTATATGGAAGCAATATATCCAAAGATTTCAACCGTCTACTTGTTCCATTCATTGTTCTACTTGTCGAAATTTACAAATAATTTCCTTTAAAGGATTAACAATGGGGCTCGTAGTTCACTTAAACTTGAAGAACAAAAAATTGGCGAATGGTACTGTTTGGATGCTTTGCATATATGTTTCTTAGACTATATAGACGCAATATATACAAAGATTTCAACCGTCTACATGATCCATTCATTGTTCTACTTGTCGAAATTTACAAATAATTTCCTTTAAAGTATTAACAATGGGGCTCGTAGTTCACTTAAACTTGAAGAACAAAAAATTGGCGAATTGTACTGTTTGGATGCTTTGCATATATGTTTCTTAGTTTATATAGAAGCAATATATACAATGATTTCAACAGTCTACTTGATCCATTCATTGTTCTACTTGTCGAAATTTACAAATAATTTCCTTTAAAGGATTAACAATGGGGCTCGTAGTTCACTTAAAGTTGAAGAACAAAAAATTGGCGAATGGTACTGTTTGGATGCTTTGAATATATGTTTCTTAGATTATATAGAAGCAATATATACAAAGATTTCATCCGTCTACCTGTTCCATTCATTGTTTTACTTGTCGAAATTTACAAATAATTTCCGTTAAGGTATTAACAATGGGGATCGTCGTTTACTTAAACTTGAAGAACAAGAAATTGGCGAATTGTACTGTTTGGATGCTTTGCATATATGTTTGATAGACTATATAGACGCAATATATACAAAGATTTCAACCGTCTACCTGTTCCATTCATTGTTCTACTTGTAGAAAGTTACAATTAATTTCCGTTAAAGGATTAACAATGGGGCTCGTAGTTCACTTAAACTTGAAGAACAAAAAATTGGCGAATTGTACTGTTTGGATGCTTTGCATATATGTTTCTTAGATTATATAGAAGCAATATATACAAAGATTTCAACCGTCTACCTGTTCCATTCATTGTTCACCTTGTCGAAAATTACAAGTAATTTCCGATAAAGGATTATCCATTGGGGCTCATTGTTCACTTAAACTTGAAGAACAAAAAATTGGCAAATGGTACTGTTTGCATGCTTTGCATATATGTTTCTTAGACTATATAGAAGCAATATATACAAAGATTTCAACCGTCTACCTGTTCCATTCATTGTTCTACTTGTAGAAAGTTACAATTAATTTCCGTTAAAGGATTAACAATGGGGCTCGTAGTTCACTTAAACTTGAAGAACAAAAAATTGGCGAATTGTACTGTTTGGATGCTTTGCATATATGTTTCTTAGATTATATAGAAGCAATATATACAAAGATTTCAACCGTCTACCTGTTCCATTCATTGTTCTACATGTCGATAGTTACAAATAATTTCCGTTTCATGATTATCAATGGGGCTTGTTGTTCACTTGAACTTGAAGAACAAAAAATTGGCAAATGGTACTGTTTGCATGCTTTGCATATATGTTTCTTAGACTATATAGAAGCAATATATACAAAGATTTCAACCGTCTACCTGTTCCATTCATTGTTCTACTTGTCGAAATTTACAAATAATTTCCTTTAATGATTAACAATGGGGCTCGTATTTCACTTAAATTTGAAGAACAAAAAATTGGCGAATTGTACTGTTTGGATGCTTTGCATATATGTTTCTTAGACTATTTAGAAGCAATATATAGAAAGATTTCACCCGTCTACCTGTACTATTCATTGTTCTACTTGTAGAAAGTTACAAATAATTTCCGTTTCATGATTATCAATGGGGCTCGCTGTTCACTTAAACTTGAAGATCAAAAAATTGGCGATTGTTACTGTTTAGATGCTTTGCATATAAGTTTCTTAGACTATATAGAAGCAACATATACAAAGATTTCACCCGTCTACCTGTTCTATTCATAGTTCTACTTGTAGAAAGTTACAAATAATTTCCGTTTCCTGATTATCAATGGGGCTCGTTGTTCACTTAAACTTGAAGAATAAAAAATTGGCGACTTGTACTGTTTGGACGCTTTGCATATATGTTTCTTAGACTATATAGAACCAATATATACATTGATTTCAACCGTCTACCTGTTCCATTCATTGTTCTACTTGTCGAAAATTACAAATAATTTCCGTTAAAGTATTAACAATGGGGCTCGTAGTTCACTTAAACTTGAAGATCAAAAAATTGGCGAATGTTACTGTTTAGATGCTTTGCATATAGGTTTCTTAGACTATATAGAAGCAACATATACAAAGATTTCTGCCGTCTACCCGTTCTATTCATTGTTCTACTTGTAGAAAGATACAAATAATTTCCATTTCATGATTATCAATGGGGCTCGTTGTTCACTTAAACTTGAAGAACAAAAAATTGGCGAATTGTACTGTTTCGATGCTTTGCATATATGTTTCTTAGACTATATAGAAGCAATATATACTTTGATTTCAACCGTCTGCCTGTTCCATTCATTGTTCTACTTGTCGAAAGTTACAAATAATTTCCGTTAAAGGATTAACAATGGGGCTCGTAGTTCGCTTAAACTTGAAGAACAAAAAACTGGCGACTGGTACTGTTTGGATGCTTTGCATATATGTTTCTTAGACTATATAGAAGCATCATGTACAAAGATTTCAACCGTTTACCTGTTCTATTCATTGTTCTACTTGTAGAAAGTTACAAATAATTTCCTTTTCATGATTATCAATGGGGCTCGTTGTTCACTTAAACTTGAAGAACAAAAAATTGGCGAATTGTACTGTTTCGATGCTTTGCATATATGTTTCTTAGACTATATAGAAGCAATATATACAATGATTTCAACAGTCTACCTGTTCCATTCATTGTTCTACTTGTCGAAATTTACAAATAATTTCCTTTAAAGGATTAACAATGGGGCTCGTAGTTCACTTAAACTTGAAGAACAAAAAATTGGCGAATGGTACTGTTTGGATGCTTTGCATATATGTAGGAAGGCGACAATGTGTGTGTACGTGGTATGAGAGAGAGAATGAAAGAGAGAGAGAGAGAGACACTGGATGAATGAGAGAGAGAGAGAGCGACATACGAGCTGGAACAAAAGAAGCGTGCATGGGGAGGAGTGTCGAGAGTGCGTGCGAGTGGACGACATCGTTTTTGTATCTTACTGATCTTTTCTACCTATTAAAATAGTTCTGGTTACTTAACGTTTAATTACCCAACCTCTGCGTAATCCAGTCCTATATTTGGGGGCTCGTCCGGGATAGAAGGATCGGTGAAGGATACAAAAGCGTCGCTAAAGTGGTAAAGTTGGAAGAATCGAGGAGCACGTGTAGAAATGGCGAGCGAACAAGAAAGCCTCGCAGCACGCAGCACCGACGAAGAAGGTGACAATACAGTAGTAGAAGTAGCAGATTTGACGGCTAGTGAAATTGAAACGATGAAGGTGAAGCAGCTGAAGGAGGAGCTGAAAAAACGAGGACTATCGGTGATTGGGAAAAAGGAAGAATTACGGGAAAGATTAAAGAAGTTCGTTCTAAATAAAACAACTGACGACGAAGGAGAAGATAGTGACGAAGAGGAAAGCGACGGCGACGACGACGCCGAAGAAGTAGAAGAAGAAAGAAATAGACGACGACGTGACACTGCAATGCCATTTTCGATTCGAGATGTTGAAGAAAGCTTTCAACATTTTACGGGCGACAATCAATTATCGGTCACTAAATGGGTTTCCGATTTCGAAGATATGGCTGCATTGTTGAATTGGAACGATTTACAAAAGCTGATCTATGGAAAGCGAATGCTTTCAGGATCGGCGAGACAGTTTATAGGCACGGAAAAGGGAGTGACGTCATGGACCACCCTCAGAAAAAAACTGATCCGTGAATTTAAGATCGAGGTCAGCAGTGCGACAATTCACGCGCAGTTGTCCAGAAGAAAACGTCGACCGACCGAAAGTGGCCGACAGTACATTTACGCGATGCAAGAAATAGCTGCAATGGGTAAAGTAGAAGAGAAAGCCCTGATAGAGCACGTCATCGACGGCATCGTAGATGACGAGAACAACAAAGTCATCCTTTATCAGTCGCGCTCGATAAGAGAGCTGAAGAATAATCTGGAGATCTATGACACAATGAAACAGAAGATAAAATTTTCTAAAAGGATGGATAGAAATACCAACGACGGTTCAAGAGAGAAGAACGTAGCTGAAAGAGTCAAAGAAAGAAGGTGTTATGTGTGTGGATCAATCGAGCACAACGTGTACAATTGTCCGGAAAAGGGGAAAGGCCCGAAATGTTTTAAATGCAGCGAGTTCGGTCATATCTCGAAGTGGTGTAAAAAGGAGGTAAGAGTTAACTGTATAGTGAGTTCCAAGGAACTAAAAGAAGTCGAAATCCGAAAAAAGAAATTTAATGCTTTAGTTGATTCTGGAAGTGACGTTAGTTTAATGCGGGCTGATAAATATCGCGAAATTAGATATGTAGACTTGAATGACACTGTGATTAGCATCACCGGTGCGGGAAACGCAAATGTTAAAGTGATGGGATCGTTCGACGAAGAGATAAGCGTAGATGAAGATGTTTATGTAACGAAAATATACGTAGTGCCGTCGGATGCGATACCGTATGAGGTTATCCTTGGCAAAGACTTTTTACGAAAAGTAGAAGTGTGTATCTCTAAGGGGCGGGTTATGAAAATGCGTAAGATGCCTGAAAGTGAAAACGAGAGTGTGAATGTAGGTGAGCAGATGGACGTAGGGGAATACGGCGAGGAGGAGAAAAACAAGGGTATGAACATAATTGATGAACTGAAAAATATTTACGTGGTAACCGATAGCGAATTAGATATTAAAAATCCGTTTGCAAGCGAATTAGGAAAAATAGTCGAATCGTATTCGCCCGCGGAGGAAATAAAGACTACCGTTGAAACGCAAATTAGGTTAAGCGATAATATGCCTGTTGTTTCAAGACCAAGAAGACTAGCGCCCAAAGAAAAAGATATTTCAAACGAACAGATTACAGATCGGCTTGAGAAAAGTATCATTCTGTTGCAGCAATTTGAATTCAATAAGACACCGTTCGGTTTGTGTAATAGTCCTACAAGTTTCTTACGTTTTATTGTCGAGGTGTTCAAGGATCATATTAATCTTAAAGTAGTATTTACATATGTCGACGATCTAGTTATTCCAGGAACAGATGATTTCGATGCTGTCTCAAAATTAAATTTAACACTAAAAGTTGCAGCCGAAAGTCGATTACAAATTAACGGGAATAAGTGCCAATTTTTGAAACGGCGGATAGAGTTTCTTGGTCATGAAATTGAAGATGGAAGGATCGCTCCTGCTCAGGCAAAAGTAAGAGCGGTGCGATGTTTTCCCACCCCGCGGAACTGTAAAGAAATACAGAGATGTTTAGGCTTAACCGGATTCTTCAGGAAAGGGTATAGCAGGATAAGGGGGTCAAAAGTGCCCTTCAACCGATTTCAATGGGGACGGTCTCATTCGATAGATAATGCTCGGCGATTGATGTCTACAAATTTTTAACCCTGAATTTTGACCGGAAGGGTAGTTATGGGGAAAATTAAAAAAACAGGTTTTTGGCCCTTTTTCCCCATTTATTGAGGCGTAAAAAATCCAAATAAATTCTGACATATTCTACACGGTACCGGACATATTGGAGAATTTTTTCAGATTTTTCCGTCGAAGTAGCTAAGCGTGACAAATCGGCAAAGTCAAAAAAAACGGAAAAAAGAAGATTTCGTATCGAAATCTTCGAGGTACAACTTTTTGGTTTATATAGTAACAATCTAACACCTACGATTGTTATCCCCAATTTTTTTCAGATTTTTAAACCACCTGCGTCATTGTGAAAAAAATCGAAAACCGATATTCGGGACGTATTTTGATCTAAAACGCAAGAAGTAATTGTTATTTTTCCATTATTTTGATAGAGTATGTTCATTTTGTGCTTTTCAATGTTTCTGCATACAAAGCAATTGCGAGTGAATGCAAAGGATTGAATTGATTCAATTATTCGTAAGCTAAACACTTCCTTATCAGCTAAAAATACGAACGTCCTTTCAATAGCAGCGATGGCGCAGTCGGTAGAGTTCTTGGCTGCGGAACCTCTCGAAACTTTTTGTCGCCGGTTCGAGTCCCAATGAGGTAAAATAATTTTTTTTTTTTTTTTTTTAGTCATTCACTGCATAACAACAAATAATAATCATTTTTCAATTTTTCAATGTTTTTTAAACATTTTTAAATACTTATTCAATATGAAATATATGTAAAAATAATTATGGAGCATATTGTTTTTTTCATTGATTCGTCCTAGCCACATCTCGTTATTCTTTTGTACATTGAACGAATATTAGTTTACTGTAACGAATGCAAATATGTATTCAATATTAAAAGGATCCAATTGTATATTCTGATGAATTGTAATGAAGGTGATGTCTAACGGAAAGAAGGGTCTATTTCTTTTTAAACATTCTTATTTTTGTATTTACCGCTTCTCCATTTATGCAGAGATCATCCAAAATGGACAATGAATTGAAAGAATGAAGGTATATTGGGATTTCATCCGTTATAATTCCTTTACTGTTTTATGCAAATCAACTTCTTCAGCTTTAGGTTTTGTGCCCTATTGCAATCGTGTTTTCCAACCACTTTAAGTACACGAAAACATTAAATTCAGTTCAGAAGGCTTTATTGTTTCATTACACTTACTCCGGTATTATGTACTCCCTTCAGTTATCTAGTCCGCAATTACCTGCGCAGCGTGTAGGTAGCGGGCAGGTACCGAGTTGTACCTTTAGAACTGATGATCATTTTTTTTAAATTATTGACTGGAATGTTATTAATACGTAAATGAATATTAATGTAAAAATACGAATGATAGATTACCATTTGATGATTAGGCTACAGTATCTAGCTGCGGAATACTTCAAACTTTTCTCTCGCCAATTCACCTCCCATGAAATATAATTAGAAAACAAATGTTTTTAAGTATTAACTGGATAACAATTGTTAATACGGAAATTAATATTAGTGTGAAAATATAAATGGCATGCGATAGATTACCTTTTGATAATTAAAAGTTGAAACACGTTTCGTGTGGCTTTAATCCCCGTCACTATGTTCATTAATGATGGGCACCACTTCATTTTTATTAAATATTTTTGTCAATATCTCTGAAGGCCTAACAATTGTCGATAGATACCGTGCGTGCGACAGGTAGTATATTATTGTAGCAATGTGCGAACAACAACCTATGGTACGGTTACCACTCGCACATTCACAGCAATAACATTTGATGCCCGAAATTCCAATTATATTAGGGGTATAGTCAATGAAGCAACGATAACTTCTTTGATTAATGTGGCGTGATCGGACGAGGCATTTAAGAATATTGAGGAGTTGATTTGCATAAAACAGTAAAGGAATTATAACGGACGAAATCCCAATATACCTTCTTTCTTTCAATTCATTGTCCATTTTGGATGATCTCTGCATAAATGGAGAAGCGGTAAATACAAAAATAAGAATGTTTAAAAAGAAATAGACCCTTCTTTCCGTTAGACATCACCTTCATTACAATTCATCAGAATATACAATTGGATCCTTTTAATATTGAATACATATTTGCATTCGTTACAGTAAACTAATATTCGTTCAATGTACAAAAGAATAACGAGATGTGGCTAGGACGAATCAATGAAAAAAACAATATGCTCCATAATTATTTTTACATATATTTCATATTGAATAAGTATTTAAAAATGTTTAAAAAACATTGAAAAATTGAAAAATGATTATTATTTGTTGTTATGCAGTGAATGACTAAAAAAAAAAAAAAAAAATTATTTTACCTCATTGGGACTCGAACCGGCGACAAAAAGTTTCGAGAGGTTCCGCAGCCAAGAACTCTACCGACTGCGCCATCGCTGCTATTGAAAGGACGTTCGTATTTTTAGCTGATAAGGAAGTGTTTAGCTTACGAATAATTGAATCAATTCAATCCTTTGCATTCACTCGCAATTGCTTTGTATGCAGAAACATTGAAAAGCACAAAATGAACATACTCTATCAAAATAATGGAAAAATAACAATTACTTCTTGCGTTTTAGATCAAAATACGTCCCGAATATCGGTTTTCGATTTTTTTCACAATGACGCAGGTGGTTTAAAAATCTGAAAAAAATTGGGGATAACAATCGTAGGTGTTAGATTGTTACTATATAAACCAAAAAGTTGTACCTCGAAGATTTCGATACGAAATCTTCTTTTTTCCGTTTTTTTTGACTTTGCCGATTTGTCACGCTTAGCTACTTCGACGGAAAAATCTGAAAAAATTCTCCAATATGTCCGGTACCGTGTAGAATATGTCAGAATTTATTTGGATTTTTTACGCCTCAATAAATGGGGAAAAAGGGCCAAAAACCTGTTTTTTTAATTTTCCCCATAACTACCCTTCCGGTCAAAATTCAGGGTTAAAAATTTGTAGACATCAATCGCCGAGCATTATCTATCGAATGAGACCGTCCCCATTGAAATCGGTTGAAGGGCACTTTTGACCCCCTTATCCTGCTATACCCTTTGTAGAGGGTTACGCTCAGATAACACAATCTTTGGTAGATTTGACGAAAAAGAATGTCAGTTTTGTGTGGACGAATGAGTGTGAGCGCGCGTTCGGGAGACTGAATGATATACTTGTGTCGAAACCGTTGTTGCGTATTTACGATCCAACAGCTGTCACCGAGCTACACACGGACGCTAGTATGCATGGGTATGGAGCGATTCTGCTACAGCGACTACCGAGCGAAGATACGTTGAATCCTGTTTATTTCTATAGTAAGAAGACTACGGACGCGGAAAAACGGTACCATTCTTACGAGTTAAAGGTTCTAGCGGTAATAAACGCAGTTAAAAAATTACGGGTTTATTTGTTAGGTCTTAGATTTAAGTTGATAACCGATTGCAACGCGCTTACAAAAACGTTAACGAAACAGAATTTATCTGCTAAGGTTGCGCGTTGGGCATTGTTGTTGCAGGACTATGATTTTGAAGTCGAACACCGACAAGGCAGTAGACTTGCACACGTTGATGCGCTTACAATTAGTCGTATTTCTGTATTAGCGATTCAAAACACGTTAGCCGCAACAATAAAAGAAAGACAATTAACGGACGAAAAACTGCGTGCGATCCGAATAATTGTAGAAAAGCAACCGTATGAAGATTATATGCTCGAGAATGATGTATTGGTGAAACGAAAAGCGGGTGTGAGTTTAATTGTGGTTCTGAAGTGTTTGGAATTTGAATTAATTAAGACGGCTCATGCGAACGGGCATTTTGGTGTTTTAAAAATGGTGAAAGACATTGAAAATGAATATTACATTCCCCGCCTAGAAGAAAAAGCAAAGAGATTCGTTGATTGTTGTGTGCCGTGTCGGATAGCAAAAAAGAAGCAAGGAAGAAAGGAGGGATTTCTGATGCCAATTTCGAAGGAAGATGCGCCCCTGAACACGTCTCACATCGACCACGTCGGGCCGATGAGTGCAACGGAAGTATTGATGAGATTGAAAGACCAGCAGAAGATTTTCGGCAAGCCAGTACGGTTTATTAGCGACCGAGGTAAGCCTGATAGGAGACGGAGAAGGACCGAGAATCACCAGACTGCAGCAGATTTCATAAAGTCATATCAGCTCGAAGAAAATTCGTTATCTTCGGGGACCGAAGATTCGCAGGATGGCCGAATGTAGGAAGGCGACAATGTGTGTGTACGTGGTATGAGAGAGAGAATGAAAGAGAGAGAGAGAGAGACACTGGATGAATGAGAGAGAGAGAGAGCGACATACGAGCTGGAACAAAAGAAGCGTGCATGGGGAGGAGTGTCGAGAGTGCGTGCGGGTGGACGACATCGTTTTTGTATCTTACTGATCTTTTCTACCTATTAAAATAGTTCTGGTTACTTAACGTTTAATTACCCAACCTCTGCGTAATCCAGTCCTATATATATGTTTCTTAGACTATATAGAAGCAATATATACAATGATTTCAACAGTCTACCTGTTCCATTCATTGTTCTACTTGTCGAAATTTACAAATAATTTCCTTTAAAGGATTAACAATGGGGCTCGTAGTTCACTTAAACTTGAAGAACAAAAAATTGGCGAATGGTACTGTTTGGATGCTTTGCGTACATGTTTCTTAGACTATATAGACGCAATATTTACATTGATTTCAACCGGTTACCTGTTCCATTCATTGTTCTACTTGTCGAAAGTTACAAATAATTACCGATAAAGGATTAACCATTGGGGCTCATTGTTCACTTAAACTTGAAGAACAAGAAATTGGCGAATTGTACTGTTTGGATGCTTTGCATATATGTTTCTTAGACTATATAGAAGCAATATATACAAAGATTTCAACCGGCTACCTGTTCCATTCATTGTTCTACTTGTCGAAAGTTACAAATAATCTCCGATAAAGGATTAACAATGGGGCTCATTGTTCACTTAAACTTGAAGAACAAAAAATTGGCGAATGGTACTGTCTGGATGCTTTGCATACATGTTTCTTAGACTATATGGAAGCAATATATACAAAGATTTCAACCGTCTGCGTGTTCCAATCATTGTTCTACTTGTAGAAAGTTACAATTAATTTCCGTTAAAGGATTAACAATGGGGCTCGTAGTTCACTTAAACTTGAAGACCAAAAAATTGGCGAATTGTACTGTTTGGATGCTTTGCATATATGTTTCTTATACTATATAGAAGCAATATATACAAAGATTTCAACCGTCTACCTGTTCCATTCAATGTTCTACTTGTCGAAAGTTACAAATAATCTCCGATAAAGGATTAACAATGGGGCTCATTGTTCACTTAAACTTGAAGAACAAAAAATTGGCGAATGGTACTGTTTGGATGCTTTGCATATATGTTTCTTAGACTATATAGAAGCAATATATACAATGATTTCAACAATCTACCTGTTCCATTCATTGTTCTACTTGTCGAAATTTACAAATAATTTCCTTTAAAGGATTAACAATGGGGCTCGCAGTTCACTTAAACTTGAAGAACAAAAAATTGGCGAATGGCACTGTTTGGATGCTTTGCATATATGTTTCTTAGATTATATAGACGCAATATATACAAGGATTTCAACCGTCTACCTGTTCCATTCATTGTTCTACTTGTCGAAAGTTACAAATAATTACCGATAAAGGATTAACCATTGGGGCTCATTGTTCACTTAAACTTGAAGAACAAAAAATTGGCGAATAGTACTGTTTGGATGCTTTGCATATATGCTTCTTATACTATATAGGAGCAATATATACAAATATTTCAACCGTCTACCTGTTCTATTCATTGTTCTACTTGTAGAAAGTTACAAATAATTTCCGTTTCATGATTATCAATGGGGCTCGTTGTTCACTTAAACTTGAAGAACAAAAAATTGGCGAATGGTACTGTTTGGATGCTTTGCATATATGTTTCTTAGATTATATAGAAGCAATATATACAAAGATTTCAACCGTCTACCTGTTCCATTCATTGTTCTACTTGTCGAAAATTACAAATAATTTCCGATAAAGGATTAACCATTGGGGCTCATTGTTCACTTAAACTTGAAGAACAATAAATTGGCGAATGGTACTGTTTGGATACTTTTCGTACATGTTTCTTAGACTATATGGAAGCAATATATACAAAGATTTCAACCGTCTACCTGTTCTATTCATTGTTCTACTTGTAGAAAGTTACAAATAATTTCCGTTTCATGATTATCAATGGGGCTCGTTGTTCACTTAAACTTGAAGAACAAAAAATTGGCGAATTGTACTGTTTGGATACTTTGCATATATGTTTCTTAGACTATTTAGAAGCAATATATAGAAAGATTTCACCCGTCTACCTGTACTATTCATTATTCTACTTGTAGAAAGCTATAAATAATTTCCATTTCATGATTATCAATGGGGCTCGCTGTTCACTTAAACATGAAGATCAAAAAATTCGCGATTGTTACTGTTTAGATGCTTTGCATATAGGTTTCGTAGACTATATAGATGCAATATATACAAAGATTTCAACCGTCTACCTGATCCATACATTGTTCTACTTGTCGAAAGTTACAAATAATTTCCGATAAAGGATTAACCATTGGGGCTCATTGTTCACTTAAACTTGAAGAACAAAAAAATGGCGAATGGTACTGTTTGGATGCTTTGCGTACAAGTTTCTTAGACTATATGGAAGCAATATATACAAAGATTTCAACCGTCTACGTGTTCCAATCATTGTTCTACATTTCGAAATTTACAAATAATTTCCTTTAAAGGATTAACAATGGGGCTCGTTGTTCACTTAAACTTGAAGAACAATAAATTGGCGAATTGTACTGTTTGGATGCTTTGCATATATGTTTCTTAGACTATATAGAAGCAATATATACAAAGATTTCAACCGTCTACCTGTTCCATCCATTGTTCTACTTGTCGAAAGTTACAAATAATTTCCGATAAAGGATTATCAATGGGGCTCGCTGTTCACTTAAACTTGAAGATCAAAAAATTGGCGAATGTTACTGTTTAGATGCTTTGCATATAGGTTTGTTAGACTATATAGAAGCAATATATACAAATATTTCAACCGTCTACCTGTTCTATTGATTGTTCTACTTGTAGAAAGTTACAAATAATTTCCGATAAAGGATTAACCATTGGGGCTCATTGTTCACTTAAACTTGAAGAACAATAAATTGGCGAATGGTACTGTTTGGATACTTTTCGTACATGTTTCTTAGACTATATGGAAGCAATATATCCAAAGATTTCAACCGTCTACTTGTTCCATTCATTGTTCTACTTGTCGAAATTTACAAATAATTTCCTTTAAAGGATTAACAATGGGGCTCGTAGTTCACTTAAACTTGAAGAACAAAAAATTGGCGAATGGTACTGTTTGGATGCTTTGCATATATGTTTCTTAGACTATATAGACGCAATATATACAAAGATTTCAACCGTCTACATGATCCATTCATTGTTCTACTTGTCGAAATTTACAAATAATTTCCGTTAAGGGATTAACAATGGGGATCGTAGTTTACTTAAACTTGAAGAACAAAAAATTGGCGAATTGTACTGTTTGGATGCTTTGCATATATGTTTCTTAGACTATATAGAAGCAATATATACAATGTTTTCAACCGTCTACCTATTCCATTCATTGTTCTACTTGCCGAAATTTACAAATAATTTCCTTTAAATGATTAACAATGGGGCTCGTAGTTCACTTAAACTTGAAGAGCAAAAAATTGGCGAATTGTACTGTTTGGATGCTTTGCATATAGGTTTCGTAGACTATATAGAAGCAATATATACAAAGATTTCAACCGTTTACCTGATCCATACATTGTTCTACTTGTCGAAAGTTACAAATAATTTCCGATAAAGGATTAACCATTGGGGCTCATTGTTCACTTAAACTTGAAGAACAAAAAATTGGCGAATAGTACTGTTTGGATGCTTTGCATATATGTTTCTTATACTATATAGAAGCAATATATACAAAGATTTCAACCGTCTACCTGTTCCATTCACTGTTCTACTTGTCGAAAGTTACAAATAATTTCCGTTAAGGGATTAACAATGGGGATCGTAGTTTACTTAAACTTGAAGAACAAAAAATTGGCGAATTGTACCGTTTGGATGCTTTGCATATATGTTTCTTAGACTATATAGAAGCAATATATACAATGTTTTCAACCGTCTACCTATTCCATTCATTGTTCTACTTGCCGAAATTTACAAATAATTTCCTTTAAATGATTAACAATGGGGCTCGTAGTTCACTTAAACTTGAAGAGCAAAAAATTGGCGAATTGTACTGTTTGGATACTTTGCATATATGTTTCTTAGACTATTTAGAAGCAATATATAGAAAGATTTCACCCGTCTACCTGTACTATTCATTGTTCTACTTGTAGAAAGCTACAAATAATTTCCATTTCATGATTATCAATGGGGCTCGCTGTTCACTTAAACATGAAGATCAAAAAATTCGCGATTGTTACTGTTTAGATGCTTTGCATATAGGTTTCGTAGACTATATAGAAGCAATATATACAAAGATTTCAACCGTTTACCTGATCCATACATTGTTCTACTTGTCGAAAGTTACAAATAATTTCCGATAAAGGATTAACCATTGGGGCTCATTGTTCACTTAAACTTGAAGAACAAAAAAATGGCGAATGGTACTGTTTGGATGCTTTGCGTACAAGTTTCTTAGACTATATGGAAGCAATATATACAAAGATTTCAACCGTCTACGTGTTCCAATCATTGTTCTACTTTTCGAAATTTACAAATAATTTCCTTTAAAGGATTAACGATGGGGCCCGTTGTTCACTTAAACTTGAAGAACAAAAAATTGGCGAATGGTACTCTTTGGATGCTTTGCATATATGTTTCTTAGACTATATGGAAGCAATATATACAAAGATTTCAACCGTCTACGTGTTCCAATCATTGTTCTACTTGTCGAAATTTACAAATAATTTCTTTTAAAGTATTAACAATGGGGCTCGTTGTTCACTTAAACTTGAAGAACAATAAATTGGCGAATTGTACTGTTTGGATGCTTTGCATATATGTTTCTTAGACTATATAGAAGCAATATATACAAAGATTTCAACCGTCTACCTGTTCCATCCATTGTTCTACTTGTCGAAAGTTACAAATAATTTCCGATAAAGGATTATCAATGGGGCTCGTAGTTCACTTAAACTTGAAGAACAAAAAATTGGCGAATGGTACTGTTTGGATGCTTTGCATATATGTTTCTTAGACTATATAGACGCAATATATACAAAGATTTCAACCGTCTACATGATCCATTCATTGTTCTACTTGTCGAAATTTACAAATAATTTCCGTTAAGGGATTAACAATGGGGATCGTAGTTTACTTAAACTTGAAGAACAAAAAATTGGCGAATTGTACTGTTTGGATGCTTTGCATATATGTTTCTTAGACTATATAGAAGCAATATATACAATGTTTTCAACCGTCTACCTATTCCATTCATTGTTCTACTTGCCGAAATTTACCAAATAATTTCCGATAAAGGATTAACCATTGGGGCTCATTGTTCACTTAAACTTGAAGAACAAAAAATTGGCGAATAGTACTGTTTGGATGCTTTGCATATATGTTTCTTATACTATATAGAAGCAATATATACAAAGATTTCAACCGTCTACCTGTTCCATTCACTGTTCTAATTGTCGAAAGTTACAAATAATTTCCGTTAAGGGATTAACAATGGGGATCGTAGTTTACTTAAACTTGAAGAACAAAAAATTGGCGAATTGTACCGTTTGGATGCTTTGCATATATGTTTCTTAGACTATATAGAAGCAATATATACAATGTTTTCAACCGTCTACCTATTCCATTCATTGTTCTACTTGCCGAAATTTACAAATAATTTCCTTTAAATGATTAACAATGGCGCTCGTAGTTCACTTAAACTTGAAGAGCAAAAAATTGGCGAATTGTACTGTTTGGATACTTTGCATATATGTTTCTTAGACTATTTAGAAGCAATATATAGAAAGATTTCACCCGTCTACCTGTACTATTCATTGTTCTACTTGTAGAAAGCTACAAATAATTTCCATTTCATGATTATCAATGGGGCTCGCTGTTCACTTAAACATGAAGATCAAAAAATTCGCGATTGTTACTGTTTAGATGCTTTGCATATAGGTTTCGTAGACTATATAGAAGCAATATATACAAAGATTTCAACCGTTTACCTGATCCATACATTGTTCTACTTGTCGAAAGTTACAAATAATTTCCGATAAAGGATTAACCATTGGGGCTCATTGTTCACTTAAACTTGAAGAACAAAAAAATGGCGAATGGTACTGTTTGGATGCTTTGCGTACAAGTTTCTTAGACTATATGGAAGCAATATATACAAAGATTTCAACCGTCTACGTGTTCCAATCATTGTTCTACTTTTCGAAATTTACAAATAATTTCCTTTAAAGGATTAACGATGGGGCCCGTTGTTCACTTAAACTTGAAGAACAAAAAATTGGCGAATGGTACTCTTTGGATGCTTTGCATATATGTTTCTTAGACTATATAGAAGCAATATATACAAATATTTCAACCGTCTGCGTGTTCCAATCATTGTTCTACTTGTAGAAAGTTACAATTAATTTCCGTTAAAGGATTAACAATGGGGCTCGTAGTTCACTTAAACTTGAAGACCAAAAAATTGGCGAATTGTACTGTTTGGATGCTTTGCATATAGGTTTCGTAGACTATATAGAAGCAATATATACAAAGATTTCAACCGTTTACCTGATCCATACATTGTTCTACTTGTCGAAAGTTACAAATAATTTCCGATAAAGGATTATCAATGGGGCTCGCTGTTCACTTAAACTTGAAGATCAAAAAATTGGCGAATGTTACTGTTTAGATGCTTTGCATATAGGTTTGTTAGACTATATAGAAGCAATATATACAAATATTTCAACCGTCTACCTGTTCTATTGATTGTTCTACTTGTAGAAAGTTACAAATAATTTCCGATAAAGGATTAACCATTGGGGCTCATTGTTCACTTAAACTTGAAGAACAATAAATTGGCGAATGGTACTGTTTGGATACTTTTCGTACATGTTTCTTAGACTATATGGAAGCAATATATCCAAAGATTTCAACCGTCTACTTGTTCCATTCATTGTTCTACTTGTCGAAATTTACAAATAATTTCCTTTAAAGGATTAACAATGGGGCTCGTAGTTCACTTAAACTTGAAGAACAAAAAATTGGCGAATGGTACTGTTTGGATGCTTTGCATATATGTTTCTTAGACTATATAGACGCAATATATACAAAGATTTCAACCGTCTACATGATCCATTCATTGTTCTACTTGTCGAAATTTACAAATAATTTCCGTTAAGGGATTAACAATGGGGATCGTAGTTTACTTAAACTTGAAGAACAAAAAATTGGCGAATTGTACTGTTTGGATGCTTTGCATATATGTTTCTTAGACTATATAGAAGCAATATATACAATGTTTTCAACCGTCTACCTATTCCATTCATTGTTCTACTTGCCGAAATTTACAAATAATTTCCTTTAAATGATTAACAATGGGGCTCGTAGTTCACTTAAACTTGAAGAGCAAAAAATTGGCGAATTGTACTGTTTGGATACTTTGCATATATGTTTCTTAGACTATTTAGAAGCAATATATAGAAAGATTTCACCCGTCTACCTGTACTATTCATTGTTCTACTTGTAGAAAGCTACAAATAATTTCCATTTCATGATTATCAATGGGGCTCGCTGTTCACTTAAACATGAAGATCAAAAAATTCGCGATTGTTACTGTTTAGATGCTTTGCATATAGGTTTCGTAGACTATATAGAAGCAATATATACAAAGATTTCAACCGTTTACCTGATCCATACATTGTTCTACTTGTCGAAAGTTACAAATAATTTCCGATAAAGGATTAACCATTGGGGCTCATTGTTCACTTAAACTTGAAGAACAAAAAAATGGCGAATGGTACTGTTTGGATGCTTTGCGTACAAGTTTCTTAGACTATATGGAAGCAATATATACAAAGATTTCAACCGTCTACGTGTTCCAATCATTGTTCTACTTTTCGAAATTTACAAATAATTTCCTTTAAAGGATTAACGATGGGGCCCGTTGTTCACTTAAACTTGAAGAACAAAAAATTGGCGAATGGTACTCTTTGGATGCTTTGCATATATGTTTCTTAGACTATATAGAAGCAATATATACAAATATTTCAACCGTCTGCGTGTTCCAATCATTGTTCTACTTGTAGAAAGTTACAATTAATTTCCGTTAAAGGATTAACAATGGGGCTCGTAGTTCACTTAAACTTGAAGACCAAAAAATTGGCGAATTGTACTGTTTGGATGCTTTGCATATAGGTTTCGTAGACTATATAGAAGCAATATATACAAAGATTTCAACCGTTTACCTGATCCATACATTGTTCTACTTGTCGAAAGTTACAAATAATTTCCGATAAAGGATTAACCATTGGGGCTCATTGTTCACTTAAACTTGAAGAACAAAAAATTGGCGAATAGTACTGTTTGGATGCTTTGCATATATGTTTCTTATACTATATAGAAGCAATATATACAAAGATTTCAACCGTCTACCTGTTCCATTCACTGTTCTACTTGTCGAAAGTTACAAATAATTTCCGTTAAGGGATTAACAATGGGGATCGTAGTTTACTTAAACTTGAAGAACAAAAAATTGGCGAATTGTACCGTTTGGATGCTTTGCATATATGTTTCTTAGACTATATAGAAGCAATATATACAATGTTTTCAACCGTCTACCTATTCCATTCATTGTTCTACTTGCCGAAATTTACAAATAATTTCCTTTAAATGATTAACAATGGGGCTCGTAGTTCACTTAAACTTGAAGAGCAAAAAATTGGCGAATTGTACTGTTTGGATACTTTGCATATATGTTTCTTAGACTATTTAGAAGCAATATATAGAAAGATTTCACCCGTCTACCTGTACTATTCATTGTTCTACTTGTAGAAAGCTACAAATAATTTCCATTTCATGATTATCAATGGGGCTCGCTGTTCACTTAAACATGAAGATCAAAAAATTCGCGATTGTTACTGTTTAGATGCTTTGCATATAGGTTTCGTAGACTATATAGAAGCAATATATACAAAGATTTCAACCGTTTACCTGATCCATACATTGTTCTACTTGTCGAAAGTTACAAATAATTTCCGATAAAGGATTAACCATTGGGGCTCATTGTTCACTTAAACTTGAAGAACAAAAAAATGGCGAATGGTACTGTTTGGATGCTTTGCGTACAAGTTTCTTAGACTATATGGAAGCAATATATACAAAGATTTCAACCGTCTACGTGTTCCAATCATTGTTCTACTTTTCGAAATTTACAAATAATTTCCTTTAAAGGATTAACGATGGGGCCCGTTGTTCACTTAAACTTGAAGAACAAAAAATTGGCGAATGGTACTCTTTGGATGCTTTGCATATATGTTTCTTAGACTATATGGAAGCAATATATACAAAGATTTCAACCGTCTACGTGTTCCAATCATTGTTCTACTTGTCGAAATTTACAAATAATTTCTTTTAAAGTATTAACAATGGGGCTCGTTGTTCACTTAAACTTGAAGAACAATAAATTGGCGAATTGTACTGTTTGGATGCTTTGCATATATGTTTCTTAGACTATATAGAAGCAATATATACAAAGATTTCAACCGTCTACCTGTTCCATCCATTGTTCTACTTGTCGAAAGTTACAAATAATTTCCGATAAAGGATTATCAATGGGGCTCGTAGTTCACTTAAACTTGAAGAACAAAAAATTGGCGAATGGTACTGTTTGGATGCTTTGCATATATGTTTCTTAGACTATATAGACGCAATATATACAAAGATTTCAACCGTCTACATGATCCATTCATTGTTCTACTTGTCGAAATTTACAAATAATTTCCGTTAAGGGATTAACAATGGGGATCGTAGTTTACTTAAACTTGAAGAACAAAAAATTGGCGAATTGTACTGTTTGGATGCTTTGCATATATGTTTCTTAGACTATATAGAAGCAATATATACAATGTTTTCAACCGTCTACCTATTCCATTCATTGTTCTACTTGCCGAAATTTACCAAATAATTTCCGATAAAGGATTAACAATGGGGCTCATTGTTCACTTAAACTTGAAGGACAAAAAATTGGCGAATGGTACTGTTTGGATGCTTTGCGTACATGTTTCTTAGACTATATGGAAGCAATATAAACAAGGATTTCAACCGTCTACCTGTTCCATTCATTGATCTACTTGTCGAAAGTTACAAATAATTTCCTTTAAAGGATTAACAATGGGGCTCGTAGTTCACTTAAACTTGAAGAACAAAAAATTGTCGAATGGTACTGTTTGGATGCTTTGCATATATGTTTCTTAGACTATATAGAAGCATTATATACAAAGATTTCAACCGTCTACCTGTTCCATTCAATGTTCTACTTGTCGAAATTTACAAATAATTTCCTTTAAAGGATTAACTATGGGGCTCGTTGTTCACTTAAACTTGAAGAAAAATAAATTGGCGATTTGTACTGTTTGGATGCTTTGCATATATGTTTCTTAGACTATATAGAAGCAACATATACAAAGATTTCAACCGTCTACTAGTTCTATTCATTGTTGTACTTGTCGAAAGTTACAAATAATTTCCGTTTCATGATTATCAATGGGGCTCATTGTTCACTTAAACTTGAAGAACAAAAAATTGGCGAATGTTACTGTTTGGATGCTTTGCATATATGTTTCTTAGACTATATAGAAGCAATATATACATTGATTTCAACCGTCTACCTGTTCCATTCATTGTTCTACTTGTCGAAAATTACAAATAATTTTCGTTAAAGGATTAACCATTGGGGCTCATTGTTCACTAAACTTGAAGAACAAAAAATTGTCGAATTGTACTGTTTGGATGCTTTGCATACATGTTTCTTAGACAATATAGAAGCATTATATACAAAGATTTCAACCGTCTACCTGTTCCATTCATTGTTCTACTTGTCGAAATTTACAAATAATTTCCTTTAAAGGATTAACAATGGGGCTCGTTGTTTACTTAAACTTGAAGAACAATAAATTGGCGATTTGTACTGTTTGGATGCTTTGCATATATGTTTCTTAGACTATATAGAAGCAACATATACAAAGATTTCAACCGTCTACTAGTTCTATTCATTGTTCTACTTGTCGAAATTTACAAATAATTTCCTTTAAAGGATTAACAATGGGGCTCGTAGTTCACTTAAACTTGAAGAACAAAAAATTGGCGAATGGTACTGTTTGGATGCTTTGCATATATGTTTCTTAGACTATATAGAAGCAATATATACATTGATTTCAACCGTCTACCTGTTCCATTCATTGTTCTACTTGTAGAAAGTTACAATTAATTTCCGTTAAAGGATTAATAATGGGGCTCGTAGTTCACTTAAACTTGAAGAACAAAAAATTGGCGAATTGTACTGTTTGGATGCTTTGCATATATGTTTCTTAGACTATATAGAAGCATTATATACAAAGATTTCGACCGTCTACCTGTTCCATTCATTGTCCTACTTGTCGAAATTTACAAATAATTTCCTTTAAAGGATTAACAATGGGGCTCGTAGTTCACTTAAACTTGAAGAACAAAAAATTGTCGAATGGTACTGTTTGGATGCTTTGCATATATGTTTCTTAGACTATATAGAAGCAATATATACAAAGATTTCAACCGTCTACCTGTTCCATACATTGTTCTACTTGTCGAAAATTACAAATAATTTCCTTTAAAGGATTAACAATGGGGCTCGTTGTTCACTTAAACTTGAAGAACAATAAATTGGCGATTTGTACTGTTTGGATGCTTTGCATATATGTTTCTTAGACTATATAGAAGCAACATATACAAAGATTTCAACCGTCTACTAGTTCTATTCATTGTTCTACTTGTCGAAATTTACAAATAATTTCCTTTAAAGGATTAACAATGGGGCTCGTAGTTCACTTAAACTTGAAGAACAAAAAATTGGCGAATGGTACTGTTTGGATGCTTTGCATATATGTTTCTTAGACTATATAGAAGCAATATATACATTGATTTCAACCGTCTACCTGTTCCATTCATTGTTCTACTTGTAGAAAGTTACAATTAATTTCCGTTAAAGGATTAATAATGGGGCTCGTAGTTCACTTAAACTTGAAGAACAAAAAATTGGCGAATTGTACTGTTTGGATGCTTTGCATATATGTTTCTTAGACTATATAGAAGCATTATATACAAAGATTTCGACCGTCTACCTGTTCCATTCATTGTTCTACTTGTCGAAATTTACAAATAATTTCCTTTAAAGGATTAACAATGGGGCTCGTAGTTCACTTAAACTTGAAGAACAAAAAATTGTCGAATGGTACTGTTTGGATGCTTTGCATATATGTTTCTTAGACTATATAGAAGCAATATATACAAAGATTTCAACCGTCTACCTGTTCCATACATTGTTCTACTTGTCGAAAATTACAAATAATTTCCTTTAAAGGATTAACAATGGGGCTCGTTGTTCACTTAAACTTGAAGAACAATAAATTGGCGATTTGTACTGTTTGGATGCTTTGCATATATGTTTCTTAGACTATATAGAAGCAATATATATAATGATTTCAACCGTCTACCTGTTCCATTCATTGTTCTACATGTCGAAAGTTACAAATAATTTCAGTTTCATGATTATCAATGGGGCTCGTTGTTCACTTAAACTTGAAGAACAAAAAATTGGCGAATGGTACTGTTTGGATGCTTTGCATATATGTTTCTTAGTCTATATAGAAGCAATATATACAAAGATTTCAACCGTCTACGTGTTCCAATTATTGTTCTACTTGTAGAAAGTTACAAATAATTTCCTTTAAAGGATTATCAATGGGGCTCGTAGTTCACTTAAACTTGAAGAACAAAAAATTGGCGAATGGTACTGTTTGGATGCTTTGCATATATGTTTCTTAGACTCTATAGAAGCAATATATACATTGATTTCAACCGTCTACCTGTTCCATTCATTGTTCTACTTGTCGAAAGTTACAAATAATTTCCGTTAAGGGATTAACAATGGGGATCGTAGTTTACTTAAATTGAAGAACAAAAAATTGGCGAATGGTACTGTTTGGATGCTTTGCATATATGTTTCTTAGACTATACGGAAGCAATATATACAAATATTTCAACCGTCTACCTGTTCCATTCATTGTTCTACTTGTCGAAAGTTACAAATAATTTCCGATAAAGGATTAACCATTGGGGCTCATTGTTCACTTAACCTTGAAGAACAAAAAATTGGCGAATTGTACTGTTTGGATGCTTTGCATATATGTTTCTTAGACTATATAGAAGCAATATATAAAAAGATTTCAACCGTCTACCTGTTCCATTCATTGTTCTACTTGTCGAAAGTTACAAATAATTTCCGATAAAGGATTAACCATTGGGGCTCATTGTTCACTTAAACTTGAAGAACAAAAATTGGCGAATTGTACTGTTTGGATGCTTTGCATATATGTTTCTTAGACTATATAGAAGCAATATATAAAAAGATTTCAACCGTCTACCTGTTCCATTCATTGTTCTACTTGTCGAAAGTTACAAATAATTTCCGATAAAGGAGTAACAATGGGGCTCATTGTTCACTTAAACTTGAAGAACAAAAAATTGGCGAATGGTACTGTTTGGATGCTTTGCATATATGTTTCTTAGACTATATGGAAGCAATATATAATAATATTTCAACCGTCTACGTGTTCCAATCATTGTTCTACTTGTCGAAATTTACAAATAATTTCCTTTAAAGGATGAACAATGGGGCTCGTTGTTCACTTAAACTTGAAGAACAATAAATTGGCGAATTGTACTGTTTGGATGCTTTGCATATATGTTTCTTAGTCTATATAGAAGCAATATATACAAAGATTTCAACCGTCTACGTGTTCCATTCATTGTTCTACTTGCCGAAAGTTAGAAATAATTTCCGATAAAGGATTAACAATGGGGCTCATTGTTCACTTAAATTTGAAGATCTAAAAATTGGCGAATGTTACTGTTTAGATGCTTTGCATATAGGTTCCTTAGACTATATAGAAGCAACATATACAAAGATTGCAACCGTCTACCTGTTCGATTTATTGTTCTTCTCGTCGAAAGTTACAAATAATTTCCGTTTCATGATTATCAATGGGCCTCGTTGTTCACTTAAACTAGAAGAACAATAAATTGGCGAATTGTACTGTTTGGATGCTTTGCGTACATGTTTCTTAGACTATACGGAAGCAATATATACAAATATTTCAACCGTCTACCTGTTCCATTCATTGTTCTACTTGTCGAAAGTTACAAATAATTTTCGATAAAGGATTAACCATTGGGGCTCATTGTTCACTTAAACTTGAAGAACAAAAAATTGGCGAATGGTACTGTTTGGATGCTTTGCATATATGTTTCTTAGTCTATATAGAAGCAATATATACAAAGATTTCAACCGTCTACGTGTTCCAATTATTGTTCTACTTGTAGAAAGTTACAAATAATTTCCTTTAAAGGATTATCAATGGGGCTCGTAGTTCACTTAAACTTGAAGAACAAAAAATTGGCGAATGGTACTGTTTGGATGCTTTGCATATATGTTTCTTAGACTCTATAGAAGCAATATATACATTGATTTCAACCGTCTACCTGTTCCATTCATTGTTCTACTTGTCGAAAGTTACAAATAATTTCCGTTAAGGGATTAACAATGGGGATCGTAGTTTACTTAAATTGAAGAACAAAAAATTGGCGAATGGTACTGTTTGGATGCTTTGCATATATGTTTCTGAGACTATACGGAAGCAATATATACAAATATTTCAACCGTCTACCTGTTCCATTCATTGTTCTACTTGTCGAAAGTTACAAATAATTTCCGATAAAGGATTAACCATTGGGGCTCATTGTTCACTTAACCTTGAAGAACAAAAAATTGGCGAATTGTACTGTTTGGATGCTTTGCATATATGTTTCTTAGACTATATAGAAGCAATATATAAAAAGATTTCAACCGTCTACCTGTTCCATTCATTGTTCTACTTGTCGAAAGTTACAAATAATTTCCGATAAAGGATTAACCATTGGGGCTCATTGTTCACTTAAACTTGAAGAACAAAAAATTGGCGAATTGTACTGTTTGGATGCTTTGCATATATGTTTCTTAGACTATATAGAAGCAATATATAAAAAGATTTCAACCGTCTACCTGTTCCATTCATTGTTCTACTTGTCGAAAGTTACAAATAATTTCCGATAAAGGAGTAACAATGGGGCTCATTGTTCACTTAAACTTGAAGAACAAAAAATTGGCGAATGGTACTGTTTGGATGCTTTGCATATATGTTTCTTAGACTATATGAAAGCAATATATAATAATATTTCAACCGTCTACGTGTTCCAATCATTGTTCTACTTGTCGAAATTTACAAATAATTTCCTTTAAAGGATGAACAATGGGGCTCGTTGTTCACTTAAACTTGAAGAACAATAAATTGGCGAATTGTACTGTTTGGATGCTCTGCATATATGTTTCTTAGTCTATATAGAAGCAATATATACAAAGATTTCAACCGTCTACGTGTTCCATTCATTGTTCTACTTGCCGAAAGTTAGAAATAATTTCCGATAAAGGATTAACAATGGGGCTCATTGTTCACTTAAACTTGAAGATCTAAAAATTGGCGAATGTTACTGTTTAGATGCTTTGCATATAGGTTCCTTAGACTATATAGAAGCAACATATACAAAGATTGCAACCGTCTACCTGTTCTATTTATTGTTCTTCTCGTCGAAAGTTACAAATAATTTCCGTTTCATGATTATCAATGGGCCTCGTTGTTCACTTAAACTAGAAGAACAATAAATTGGCGAATTGTACTGTTTGGATGCTTTGCGTACATGTTTCTTAGACTATACGGAAGCAATATATACAAATATTTCAACCGTCTACCTGTTCCATTCATTGTTCTACTTGTCGAAAGTTACAAATAATTTCCTTTAAAGGATTAACAATGGGGCTCGTAGTTCAATTAAACTTGAAAAACCAAAAATTGGCGAATTGTACTGTTTGGATGCTTTGCATATATGTTTCTTAGACTATATAGAAGCAATATATACAAAGATTTCAACCGTCTACCTGTTCCATTCATTGTTCCACTTGTCGAAAGTTACAAATAATTTCCGATAAAGGATTAACCATTGGGGCTCATTGTTCACTTAAACTTGAAGAACAAAAAATTGGCGAATTGTACTGTTTGGATGCTTTGAATATATGTTTCTTATACTATATGGAAGCAATATATACAAAGATTTCAACCGTCCACGTGTTCCAATCATTGTTCTACTTGTCGAAATTTACAAATAATTTCCGATAAAGGATTAACAATCGGGCTCATTGTTCACTTAACCTTGAAGAACAAAAAATTGGCGAATGGTACTGTTTGGATGCTTTGCGTACATGTTTCTTAGACTATATGGAAGCAATATATACAAAGATTTCAACCGTCTACGTGTTCCATTCATTGTTCTACTTGCCGAAATTTACAAATAATTTCCTTTAAAGGATTAACAATGGGGCTCGTAGTTCACTTAAACTTGAAGAGCAAAAAATTGGCGAATGGTACTGTTTGGATGCTTTGCATATATGTTTCTTAGACTATATAGAAGCAATATATACATTGATTTCAACCGTCTACCTGTTCCATTCATTGTTCTACTTGTCGAAAGTTACAAATAATTTCCGTTAAGGGATTAACAATGGGGCTCGTTGTTCACTTAAAGTTGAAGAACAATAAATTGGCGAATGGTACTGTTTGGATGCTTTGCATATATGTTTCTTAGACTATATGGAAGCAATATATAATAATATTTCAACCGTCTACGTGTTCCAATCATTGTTCTGCTTGTCGAAATTTACAAATAATTTCCTTTAAAGGATTAACAATGGGGCTCGTTGTTCACTTAAACTTGAAGAACAAAAAATTGGCGAATTGTACTGTTTGGATGCTTTGAATATATGTTTCTTATACTATATGGAAGCAATATATACAAAGATTTCAACCGTCCACGTGTTCCAATCATTGTTCTACTTGTCGAAATTTACAAATAATTTCCGATAAAGGATTAACAATCGGGCTCATTGTTCACTTAACCTTCAAGAACAAAAAATTGGCGAATGGTACTGTTTTGATGCTTTGCATATATGTTTCTTAGACTATACGGAAGCAATATATACAAATATTTCAACCGTCTACCTGTTCCATTCATTGATCTACATGTCGAGAGTTACAAATAATTTCCGTTTCATGATTATCAATGGGGCTCGTTGTTCACTTAAACTTGAAGAACAAAAAATTGGCGAATGGTACTGTTTGGATGCTTTGCATATATGTTTCTTAGACTATATAGAAGCAATATATACATTGATTTCAACCGTCTACCTGTTCCATTCATTGTTCTACTTGTCGAAAGTTACAAATAATTTCCGTTAAGGGATTAACAATCGGACTCGTAGTTCACTTAAACTTGAAGATCAAATAATTGGCGAATTGTACTGTTTGGATGATTTGCATATATGCTTCTTAGACTATATAGAAGCAATATATACAATGATTTCAACCTTCTACCTGTTCCATTCACTGTTCTACTTGTCGAAAGTTAGAAATAATTTCCGTTAAGGGATTAACAATGGGGATCGTAGTTTACTTAAACTTAAAGAACAAGAAATTGGCGAATTGTACTGTTTGGATGCTTTGAATATATCTTTCTTATATTATATAGAAGCAATATATACAAATATTTCAACCGTCTACGTGTTCCAATCATTGTTCTACTTGTAGAAAGTTACAATTAATTTCCGTTAAAGGATTAACAATGGGGCTCGTAGTTCACTTAAACTTGAAGAACAAAAAATTGGCGAATTGTACTGTTTGGATGCTTTGCATATATGTTTCGTAGACTATATAGAAGCAATTTATACAATGATTTTAACCGTCTACATGATCCATTCATTGTTCTACTTGTCGAAATTTACAAATAATTTCCTTTAAAGGATTAACAATGGGGCTCGTAGTTCAATTAAACTTGAAAAACCAAAAATTGGCGAATTGTACTGTTTGGATGCTTTGCATATATGTTTCTTAGACTATATAGAAGCAATATATACAAAGATTTCAACCGTCTACCTGTTCCATTCATTGTTCCACTTGTCGAAAGTTACAAATAATTTCCGATAAAGGATTAACCATTGGGGCTCATTGTTCACTTAAACTTGAAGAACAAAAAATTGGCGAATTGTACTGTTTGGATCCTTTGAATATATGTTTCTTATACTATATGGAAGCAATATATACAAAGATTTCAACCGTCCACGTGTTTCAATCATTGTTCTACTTGTCGAAATTTACAAATAATTTCCGATAAAGGATTAACAATCGGGCTCATTGTTCACTTAACCTTGAAGAACAAAAAATTGGCGAATGGTACTGTTTTGATGCTTTGCATATATGTTTCTTAGACTATACGGAAGCAATATATACAAATATTTCAACCGTCTACCTGTTCCATTCATTGATCTACATGTCGAAAGTTACAAATAATTTCCGTTTCATGATTATCAATGGGGCTCGTTGTTCACTTAAACTTGAAGAACAAAAAATTGGCGAATGGTACTGTTTGGATGCTTTGCATATATGTTACTTAGACTATATAGAAGCAATATATACATTGATTTCAACCGTCTACCTGTTCCATTCAATGTTCTACTTGTCGAAAGTTACAAATAATTTCCGTTAAGGGATTAACAATGGGGATCGTAGTTTACTTAAACTTGAAGAACAAAAAATTGGCGAATGGTACTGTTTGGATGCTTTGCATATATGTTTCTTAGACTATATGGAAGCAATATATACAAAGATTTCAACCGTCTGCGTGTTCCAATCATTGTTCTACTTGTAGTAAGTTACAATTAATTTCCGTTAAAGGATTAACAATGCGGCTCGTAGTTCACTTAAACTTGAAGAACAAAAAATTGGCGAATGGTACTGTTTGGATGCTTTGCGTACATGTTTCTTAGACTATATGGAAGCAATATATACAAAGATTTCAACCGTCTACGTGTTCCATTCATTGTTCTACTTGCCGAAATTTACAAATAATTTCCTTTAAAGGATTAACAATGGGGCTCGTAGTTCACTTAAACTTGAAGAACAAAAAATTGGCGAATGGTACTGTTTGGATGCTTTGCATATATGTTTCTTAGACTATATAGAAGCAATATATACATTGATTTCAAACGTCTACCTGTTCCATTCATTGTTCTACTTGTCGAAAGTTACAAATAATTTCCGTTAAGGGATTAACAATGGGGATCGTAGTTTACTTAAACTTGAAGAACAAAAAATTGGCGAATGGTACTGTTTGGATGCTTTGCATATATGTTTCTTAGACTATATGGAAGCAATATATACAAAGATTTCAACCGTCTACGTGTTCCAATCATTGTTCTACTTGTAGAAAGTTACAATTAATTTCCGTTAAAGGATTAACAATGGGGCTCGTAGTTCACTTAAACTTGAAGAACAAAAAATTGGCGAATTGTACTGTTTGGATGCTTTGCATATATGTTTCGTAGACTATATAGAAGCAATTTATACAATGATTTTAACCGTCTACATGATCCATTCATTGTTCTACTTGTCGAAATTTACAAATAATTTCCTTTAAAGGATTAACAATGGGGCTCGTAGTTCAATTAAACTTGAAAAACCAAAAATTGGCGAATTGTACTGTTTGGATGCTTTGCATATATGTTTCTTAGACTATATAGAAGCAATATATACAAAGATTTCAACCGTCTACCTGTTCCATTCATTGTTCCACTTGTCGAAAGTTACAAATAATTTCCGATAAAGGATTAACCATTGGGGCTCATTGTTCACTTAAACTTGAAGAACAAAAAATTGGCGAATTGTACTGTTTGGATGCTTTGAATATATGTTTCTTATACTATATGGAAGCAATATATACAAAGATTTCAACCGTCCACGTGTTCCAATCATTGTTCTACTTGTCGAAATTTACAAATAATTTCCGATAAAGGATTAACAATCGGGCTCATTTTTCACTTAACCTTGAAGAACAAAAAATTGGCGAATGGTACTGTTTTGATGCTTTGCATATATGTTTCTTAGACTATACGGAAGCAATATATACAAATATTTCAACCGTCTACCTGTTCCATTCATTGATCTACATGTCGAAAGTTACAAATAATTTCCATTTCATGATTATCAATGGGGCTCGTTGTTCACTTAAACTTGAAGAACAAAAAATTGGCGAATGGTACTGTTTGGATGCTTTGCATATATGTTTCTTAGACTATATAGAAGCAATATATACATTGATTTCAACCGTCTACCTGTTCCATTCAATGTTCTAATTGTCGAAAGTTACAAATAATTTCCGTTAAGGGATTAACAATGGGGATCGTAGTTTACTTAAACTTGAAGAACAAAAAATTGGCGAATGGTACTGTTTGGATGCTTTGCATATATGTTTCTTAGACTATGTGGAAGCAATATATACAAAGATTTCAACCGTCTGCGTGTTCCAATCATTGTTCTACTTGTGGTAAGTTACAATTAATTTCCGTTAAAGGATTAAGAATGGGGCTCGTAGTTCACTTAAACTTGAAGAACAAAAAATTGGCGAATGGTACTGTTTGGATGCTTTGCGTACATGTTTCTTAGACTATATGGAAGCAATATATACAAAGATTTCAACCGTCTACGTGTTCCATTCATTGTTCTACTTGCCGAAATTTACAAATAATTTCCTTTAAAGGATTAACAATGGGGCTCGTAGTTCACTTAAACTTGAAGAACAAAAAATTGGCGAGTGGTACTGTTTGGATGCTTTGCATATATGTTTCTTAGACTATATAGAAGCAATATATACATTGATTTCAACCGTCTACCTGTTCCATTCATTGTTCTACTTGTCGAAAGTTACAAATAATTTCCGTTAAGGGATTAACAATGGGGCTCGTTGTTCACTTAAACTTGAAGAACAATAAATTGGCGAATGGTACTGTTTGGATGCTTTGCATATATGTTTCTTAGACTATATAGAAGCAATATATACAAAGATTTCAACCGTCTACCTGTTCCATTCATTGTTCTATTTGTCGAAAATTACAAATAATTTCCGATAAAGGATTAACAATGGAGCTCGTAGTTCACTTAAACTTGAAGAACAAAAAAATTGGCGAATTGTACTGTTTGGATGCTTTGCATAAATGTTTCTTAGACTATATAGAAGCAATATATAGAAGGATTTCACCCGTCTACCTGTTCCAATCATTGTTCTACTTGTTGAAATTTAGAAATAATTTCCCTTTCATGATTATCAATGGGGCTTGTTGTTCACTTAAACTTGAAGAACAATAAATTCGCGAATGGTACTGTTTGGATGCTTTGCATATATGTTTCTTAGACTATATGGAAGCAATATATACAAAGATTTCAACCGTCTACGTGTTCCAATCATTGTTCTACTTGTAGAAAGTTACAATTAATTTCCGTTAAAGGATTAACAATGGGGCTCGTAGTTCACTTAAACTTGAAGAACAAAAAATTGGCGAATTGTACTGTTTGGATGCTTTGCATATATGTTTCGTAGACTATATAGAAGCAATTTATACAATGATTTTAACCGTCTACATGATCTATTCATTGTTCTACTTGTCGAAATTTACAAATAATTTCCTTTAAAGGATTAACAATGGGGCTCGTAGTTCAATTAAACTTGAAAAACCAAAAATTGGCGAATTGTACTGTTTGGATGCTTTGCATATATGTTTCTTATACTATATAGAAGCAATATATAGAAAGATTTCAACCGTCTACCTGTTCCATTCAATGTTCCACTTGTCGAAAGTTACAAATAATTTCCGATAAAGGATTAACCATTGGGGCTCATTGTTCACTTAAACTTGAAGAACAAAAAATTGGCGAATGGTACTGTTTGGATGCTTTGCGTACATGTTTCTTAGACTATATGGAAGCAATATATACAAAGATTTCAACCGTCTACGTGTTCCAATCATTGTTCTGCTTGTCGAAATTTACAAATAATTTCCTTTAAAGGATTAACAATGGGGCTCGTTGTTCACTTAAACTTGAAGAACAAAAAATTGGCGAATGGTACTGTTTGGATGCTTTGCATATATGTTTCTTAGACTATATGGAAGCAATATATACAAAGATTTCAACCGTCTACCTGTTCCATTCATTGTTCCACTTGTCGAAAGTTACAAATAATTTCCGATAAAGGATTAACCATTGGGGCTCATTGTTCACTTAAACTTGAAGAACAAAAAATTGGCGAATTGTACTGTTTGGATGCTTTGAATATATGTTTCTTATACTATATGGAAGCAATATATACAAAGATTTCAACCGTCCACGTGTTCCAATCATTGTTCTACTTGTCGAAATTTACAAATAATTTCTGATAAAGGATTAACAATCGGGCTCATTGTTCACTTAACCTTGAAGAACAAAAAATTGGCGAATGGTACTGTTTGGATGCTTTGCATATATGTTTCTTAGACTATATGGAAGCAATATATAATAATATTTCAACCGTCTACCTGTTCCATTCATTGTTCTACATGTCGAAAGTTACAAATAATTTCCGTTTCATGATTATCAATGGGCCTCGTTGTTCACTTAAACTTGAAGAACAATAAATTGGCGAATTGTACTGTTTGGATGCTTTGCATATATGTTTCTTAGACTATATGGAAGCAATATATACAAAGATTTCAACCGTCTACGTGTTCCAATCATTGTTCTACTTGTCGAAATTTACAAATAATTTCCTTTAAAGGATTAACAATGGGGCTCGTTGTTCACTTAAACTTGAAGAACAATAAATTGGCGAATTGTACTGTTTGGATGCTTTGCATATATGTTTCTTAGACTATATAGAAGCAATATATACAAAGATTTCAACCGTCTACCTGTTCCATTCATTGTTCTACTTGTCGAAAGTTACAAATAATTTCCGTTAAGGGATTAACAATGGGGATCGTAGTTTACTTAAACTTGAAGAACAAAAAATTGGCGAATGGTACTGTTTGGATGCTTTGCATATATGTTTCTTAGACTATATAGAAGCATTATATAAAAAGATTTCAACCGTCTACCTGTTCCATTCATTGTTCTACTTGTCGAAAGTTACAAATAATTTCCGATAAAGGAGTAACAATGGGGCCCATTGTTCACTTAAACTTGAAGAACAAAAAATTGGCGAATGGTACTGTTTGGATGCTTTGCATATATGTTTCTTAGACTATATGGAAGCAATATATAATAATATTTCAACCGTCTACCTGTTCCATTCATTGTTCTACATGTCGAAAGTTACAAATAATTTCCGTTTCATGATTATCAATGGGCCTCGTTGTTCACTTAAACTTGAAGAACAATAAATTGGCGAATTGTACTGTTTGGATGCTTTGCATATTTGTTTCTTACACTAGATGGAAGCAATATATACAAAGATTTCAACCGTCTACCTGTTCCATTCATTGTTCTTCTTGTCGAAAGTTACAAATAATTTCCGATAAAGGATTAACAATGGGGCTCATTGTTCACTTAACCTTTAAGAACAAAAAATTGGCGAATGGTTCTGTTTGGATGCTTTGCATATATGTTTCTTAGACTATATGGAAGCAATATATACAAAGATTTCAACCGTCTACGTGTTCCAATCATTGTTCTACTTGTCGAAATTTACAAACAATTTCCTTTAAAGGATTAACAATGGGGCTCGTTGTTCACTTAAACTTGAAGAACAATAAATTGGCGAATTGTACTGTTTGGATGCTTTGCATATATGTTTCTTAGACTATATAGAAGCAATATATACAAAGATTTCAACCGTCTACGTGTTCCATTCATTGTTCTACTTGTCGAAAGTTAGAAATAATTTCCGATAAAGGATTAACAATGGGGCTCATTGTTCACTTAAACTTGAAGATCAAAAAATTGGCGAATGTTACTGTTTAGATGCTTTGCATATAGGTTCCTTAGACTATATAGAAGCAACATATACAAAGATTGCAACCGTCTACCTGTTCTATTTATTGTTCTTCTTGTCGAAAGTTACAAATAATTTCCGTTGATGGATTAACAATGGGGCTCGTAGTTCACTTAAACTTGAAGAAAAAAAATTGGCGAATGGTACTGTTTGGATGCTTTGCGTACATGTTTCTTAGACTATATGGAAGCAATATATACAAAGATTTCAACCGTCTACGTGTTCCAATCATTGTTCTACTTGTCGTAATTTACAAATAATTTCCTTTAAAGGATTAACAATGGGGCTCGTTGTTCACTTAAACTTGAAGAACAATAAATTGGCGAATTGTACTGTTTGGATGCTTTGCATATTTGTTTCTTACACTAGATGGAAGCAATATATACAAAGATTTCAACCGTCTACCTGTTCCATTCATTGTTCTACTTGTCGAAAGTTACAAATAATTTCCGATAAAGGATTAACAATGGGGCTCATTGTTCACTTAACCTTTAAGAACAAAAAATTGGCGAATGGTTCTGTTTGGATGCTTTGCATATATGTTTCTTAGATTATATAGAAGCAATATATACAAAGATTTCAACCGTCTACGTGTCCCAATCATTGTTTTACTTGTAGAAAGTTACAATTAATTTCCGTTAAAGGATTAACAATGGGGCTCATTGTTCACTTAAACTTGAAGAACAAAAAATTGGCGAATGGTACTGTTTGGATGCTTTGCATATATGTTTCTAAGACTATATAGAAGCAATATATATAATGATTTCAACCGTCTACCTGTTCCATTCATTGTTCTACTTGTCGAAATTTACAAATAATTTCCTTTAAAGGATTAACAATGGGGCTCGTAGTTCACTTACACTTGAAGAACAAAAAATTGGCGAATGGTACTGTTTGGATGCTTTGCATATATGTTTCTTAGACTATATAGAAGCAACATATAGAAAGATTTCACCCGTCTACCAGTTCTATTCATTGTTCTACTTGTAGAAAGTTACAAATAATTTCCGTTTCATGAATATCAATGGGGCTTGTTGTTCACTTAAACTTGATGAACAAAAAATTGGCGAATGGTACTGTTTGGATGCTTTGCATATAAGTTTATTAGACTATATAGAAGCAATATATATAAAGATTTCAACCGTCTACCTGATCCATACATTGTTCTACTTGTCGAAAGTTACAAATAATTTCCGATAAAGGATTAACCATTGGGGCTCATTGTTCACTTAAACTTGAAGAACAAAAAAATGGCGAATGGTACTGTTTGGATGCTTTGCGTACAAGTTTCTTAGACTATATGGAAGCAATATATACAAAGATTTCAACCGTCTACGTGTTCCAATCATTGTTCTACTTGTCGAAATTTAGAAATAATTTCCCATCCATGATTATCAATGGGGCTCGTTGTTCACTTAAACTTGAAGAACAATAAATTCGCGAATGGTACTGTTTGGATGCTTTGCATGTATGTTTCTTAGACTATATAGAAGCAATATATACAATGATTTCAACCGTCTACCTGTTCCATTCATTGTTCTACTTGTCGATATTTACAAATAATTTCCTTTAAAGGATTAACAATGGGGCTCGTTGTTCACTTAAACTTGAAGAACAATAAATTGGCGAATTGTACTGTTTGGATGCTTTGCATATATGTTTCTTAGACTATATAGAAGCAATATTTACAAAGATTTCAACCGTCTACCTGTTCCATTCATTGTTCTACTTGTCGAAAGTTACAAATAATTTCCGATAAAGGATTAACAATGGGTCTCATTGTTCACTTAAACTTGAGGAACAAAAAATTGGCGAATGGTACTGCTTGGATGCTTTGCGTACATGTTTCTTAGACTATATAGAAGCAATATATACAAAGTTTTCAACCGTCTACCTGTTCCATTCATTGTTCTACTTGTCGAAAGTTACAAATAATTTCCGATAAAGGATTAACAATGGGGCTCATTTTTCACTTAACCTTGAAGAACAAAAAATTGGCGAATGGTACTGTTTGGATGCTTTGCATATATGTTTCTTAGACTATATAGAAGCAATATATACAAAGAGTTCAACCGTCTACCTGTTCCATTCATTGTTCTATTTGTCGAAAGTTACAAATAATTTCCGATAAAGGATTAACAATGGAGCTCGTAGTTCACTTAAACTTGAAGAACAAAAAAATTGGCGAATTGTACTGTTTGGATGCTTTGCATAAATGTTTCTTAGACTATATAGAAGCAATATGTAGAAGGATTTCACCCGTCTACCTGTTCCAATCATTGTTCTACTTGTTGAAATTTAGAAATAATTTCCCTTTCATGATTATCAATGGGGCTCGTTGTTCACTTATACTTGAAGAACAATAAATTCGCGAATGGTACTGTTTGGATGCTTTGCATGTATGTTTCTTAGACTATATAGAAGCAATATATACAATGATTTCAACCGTCTACCTGTTCCATTCATTGTTCTACATGTCGAAAGTTACAAATAATTTCCGTTTCATGATTATCAATGGGCCTCGTTGTTCACTTAAACTTGAAGAACAATAAATTGGCGAATTGTACTGTTTGGATGCTTTGCATATTTGTTTCTTACACTAGATGGAAGCAATATATACAAAGATTTCAACCGTCTACCTGTTCCATTCATTGTTCTACTTGTCGAAATTTACAAATAATTTCCTTTAAAGGATTAACAATGGGGCTCGTTGTTCACTTAAACTTGAAGAACAATAAATTGGCGAATGGTACTGTTTGGATGCTTTGCGTACATGTTTCTTAGACTATATGGAAGCAATATATACAAAGATTTCAACCGTCTACGTGTTCCAATCATTGTTCTACTTGTCGAAATTTAGAAATAATTTCCCATCCATGATTATCAATGGGGCTCGTTGTTCACTTAAACTTGAAGAACAATAAATTCGCGAATGGTACTGTTTGGATGCTTTGCATGTATGTTTCTTAGACTATATAGAAGCAATATATACAATGATTTCAACCGTCTACCTGTTCCATTCATTGTTCTACTTGTCGATATTTACAAATAATTTCCTTTAAAGGATTAACAATGGGGCTCGTTGTTCACTTAAACTTGAAGAACAATAAATTGGCGAATTGTACTGTTTGGATGCTTTGCATATATGTTTCTTAGACTATATAGAAGCAATATTTACAAAGATTTCAACCGTCTACCTGTTCCATTCATTGTTCTACTTGTCGAAAGTTACAAATAATTTCCGATAAAGGATTAACAATGGGTCTCATTGTTCACTTAAACTTGAGGAACAAAAAATTGGCGAATGGTACTGCTTGGATGCTTTGCGTACATGTTTCTTAGACTATATAGAAGCAATATATACAAAGTTTTCAACCGTCTACCTGTTCCATTCATTGTTCTACTTGTCGAAAGTTACAAATAATTTCCTTTAAAGGATTAACAATGGGGCTCGTAATTCACTTAAACTTGAAGAACAAAAAATTGGCGAATTGTACTGTTTGGATTCTTTGCATATATGTTTCTTAGACTATTTAGAAGCAATATATACATTGATTTCAACCGGCTACCTGTTCCATTCATTGTTCTACTTGTCGAAAGTTACAAATAATTACGGATAAATGATTAACCATTGGGGCTCATTGTTCACTTAAACTTGAAGAACAAAAAATTGGCGAATTGTACTGTTTGGATGCTTTGCATATATGTTTCTTAGACTATATAGGCGCAATATATACAAGGATTTCAACCGTCTACCTGTTCCATTCATTGTTCTACTTGTCGAAAGTTACAAATAATTTCCGTTAAGGGATTAACAATGGGGATCGTAGTTTACTTAAACTTGAAGAACAAAAAATTGGCGAATGGTACTGTTTGGATGCTTTGCATATATGTTTCTTAGACTATATAGAAGCAATATATAAAAAGATTTCAACCGTCTACCTGTTCCATTCATTGTTCTACTTGTCGAAAGTTAAAAATAATTTCCGATAAAGGAGTAACAATGGGGCCCATTGTTCACTTAAACTTGAAGAACAAAAAATTGGCGAATGGTACTGTTTGGATGCTTTGCATATATGTTTCTTAGACTATATGGAAGCAATATATAATAATATTTCAACCGTCTACCTGTTCCATTCATTGTTCTACATGTCGAAAGTTACAAATAATTTCCGTTTCATGATTATCAATGGGCCTCGTTGTTCACTTAAACTTGAAGAACAATAAATTGGCGAATTGTACTGTTTGGATGCTTTGCATATTTGTTTCTTACACTAGATGGAAGCAATATATACAAAGATTTCAACCGTCTACCTGTTCCATTCATTGTTCTACTTGTCGAAAGTTACAAATAATTTCCGATAAAGGATTAACAATGGGGCTCATTGTTCACTTAACCTTTAAGAACAAAAAATTGGCGAATGGTACTGTTTGGATGCTTTGCGTACATGTTTCTTAGACTATATGGAAGCAATATATATAAGGATTTCAACCGACTACGTGTTCCAATCATTGTTCTACTTGTCGAAATTTACAAATAATTTCCTTTAAAGGATTAACAATGGGGCTCGTTGTTCACTTAAACTTGAAGAACAATAAATTGGCGAATTGTACTGTTTGGATGCTTTGCATATATGTTTCTTAGACTATATAGGCGCAATATATACAAGGATTTCAACCGTCTACCTGTTCCATTCATTGTTCTACTTGTCGAAAGTTACAAATAATTACGGATAAAGGATTAACAATGGGGCTCGTAGCTCACTTAAACTTGAAGAACAAAAAATTGGCGAATGGTACTGTTTGGATGCTTTGCATATATGTTTCTTAGACTATATGGAAGCAATATATAATAATATTTCAACCGTCTACCTGTTCCATTCATTGTTCTACATGTCGAAAGTTACAAATAATTTCCGTTTCATGATTATCAATGGGCCTCGTTGTTCACTTAAACTTGAAGAACAATAAATTGGCGAATTGTACTGTTTGGATGCTTTGCATATTTGTTTCTTACACTAGATGGAAGCAATATATACAAAGATTTCAACCGTCTACCTGTTCCATTCATTGTTCTACTTGTCGAAAGTTACAAATAATTTCCGATAAAGGATTAACAATGGGGCTCATTGTTCACTTAACCTTTAAGAACAAAAAATTGGCGAATGGTTCTGTTTGGATGCTTTGCATATATGTTTCTTAGACTATATGGAAGCAATATATACAAAGATTTCAACCGTCTACGTGTTCCAATCATTGTTCTACTTGTCGAAATTTACAAATAATTTCCTTTAAAGGATTAACAATGGGGCTCGTTGTTCACTTAAACTTGAAGAACAATAAATTGGCGAATTGTACTGTTTGGATGCTTTGCATATATGTTTCTTAGACTATATAGAAGCAATATATACAAAGATTTCAACCGTCTACGTGTTCCATTCATTGTTCTACTTGTCGAAAGTTAGAAATAATTTCCTTTAAAGGATTAACAATGGGGCTCGTAGTTCACTTACACTTGAAGAACAAAAAATTGGCGAATGGTACTGTTTGGATGCTTTGCATATATGTTTCTTAGACTATATAGAAGCAACATATAGAAAGATTTCACCCGTCTACCAGTTCTATTCATTGTTCTACTTGTAGAAAGTTACAAATAATTTCCGTTTCATGAATATCAATGGGGCTTGTTGTTCACTTAAACTTGATGAACAAAAAATTGGCGAATGGTACTGTTTGGATGCTTTGCATATAAGTTTATTAGACTATATAGAAGCAATATATATAAAGATTTCAACCGTCTACCTGATCCATACATTGTTCTACTTGTCGAAAGTTACAAATAATTTCCGATAAAGGATTAACCATTGGGGCTCATTGTTCACTTAAACTTGAAGAACAAAAAAATGGCGAATGGTACTGTTTGGATGCTTTGCGTACAAGTTTCTTAGACTATATGGAAGCAATATATACAAAGATTTCAACCGTCTACGTGTTCCAATCATTGTTCTACTTGTCGAAATTTAGAAATAATTTCCCATCCATGATTATCAATGGGGCTCGTTGTTCACTTAAACTTGAAGAACAATAAATTCGCGAATGGTACTGTTTGGATGCTTTGCATGTATGTTTCTTAGACTATATAGAAGCAATATATACAATGATTTCAACCGTCTACCTGTTCCATTCATTGTTCTACTTGTCGATATTTACAAATAATTTCCTTTAAAGGATTAACAATGGGGCTCGTTGTTCACTTAAACTTGAAGAACAATAAATTGGCGAATTGTACTGTTTGGATGCTTTGCATATATGTTTCTTAGACTATATAGAAGCAATATTTACAAAGATTTCAACCGTCTACCTGTTCCATTCATTGTTCTACTTGTCGAAAGTTACAAATAATTTCCGATAAAGGATTAACAATGGGTCTCATTGTTCACTTAAACTTGAGGAACAAAAAATTGGCGAATGGTACTGCTTGGATGCTTTGCGTACATGTTTCTTAGACTATATAGAAGCAATATATACAAAGTTTTCAACCGTCTACCTGTTCCATTCATTGTTCTACTTGTCGAAAGTTACAAATAATTTCCGATAAAGGATTAACAATGGGGCTCATTTTTCACTTAACCTTGAAGAACAAAAAATTGGCGAATGGTACTGTTTGGATGCTTTGCATATATGTTTCTTAGACTATATAGAAGCAATATATACAAAGATTTCAACCGTCTACCTGTTCCATTCATTGTTCTATTTGTCGAAAATTACAAATAATTTCCGATAAAGGATTAACAATGGAGCTCGTAGTTCACTTAAACTTGAAGAACAAAAAAATTGGCGAATTGTACTGTTTGGATGCTTTGCATAAATGTTTCTTAGACTATATAGAAGCAATATGTAGAAGGATTTCACCCGTCTACCTGTTCCAATCATTGTTCTACTTGTTGAAATTTAGAAATAATTTCCCTTTCATGATTATCAATGGGGCTCGTTGTTCACTTATACTTGAAGAACAATAAATACGCGAATGGTACTGTTTGGATGCTTTGCATGTATGTTTCTTAGACTATATAGAAGCAATATATACAATGATTTCAACCGTCTACCTGTTCCATTCATTGTTCTACATGTCGAAAGTTACAAATAATTTCCGTTTCATGATTATCAATGGGCCTCGTTGTTCACTTAAACTTGAAGAACAATAAATTGGCGAATTGTACTGTTTGGATGCTTTGCATATTTGTTTCTTACACTAGATGGAAGCAATAAATACAAAGATTTCAACCGTCTACCTGTTCCATTCATTGTTCTACTTGTCGAAAGTTACAAATAATTTCCGATAAAGGATTAACAATGGGGCTCATTGTTCACTTAACCTTTAAGAACAAAAAATTGGCGAATGGTTCTGTTTGGATGCTTTGCATATATGTTTCTTAGACTATATGGAAGCAATATATACAAAGATTTCAACCGTCTACGTGTTCCAATCATTGTTCTACTTGTCGAAATTTACAAATAATTTCCTTTAAAGGATTAACAATGGGGCTCGTTGTTCACTTAAACTTGAAGAACAATAAATTGGCGAATTGTACTGTTTGGATGCTTTGCATATATGTTTCTTAGACTATATAGAAGCAATATATACAAAGATTTCAACCGTCTACGTGTTCCATTCATTGTTCTACTTGTCGAAAGTTAGAAATAATTTCCGATAAAGGATTAACAATGGGGCTCATTGTTCACTTAATCTTGAAGATCAAAAAATTGGCGAATGTTACTGTTTAGATGCTTTGCATATAGGTTCCTTAGACTATATAGAAGCAACATATACAAAGATTGCAACCGTCTACCTGTTCTATTTATTGTTCTTCTTGTCGAAAGTTACAAATAATTTCCGTTGATGGATTAACAATGGGGCTCGTAGTTCACTTAAACTTGAAGAACAAAAAATTGGCGAATGGTACTGTTTGGATGCTTTGCATATATGTTTCTTAGACTATATAGAAGCAATATATACAAATATTTCAACCGTCTAACTGTTCTATTCTTTGTTCTACTTGTCGAAAATTACAAATAATTTCCTTTAATGGAATAACAATGGGGCTCGTTGATCACTTAATCTTGAAGAACAAAAAATTGGCGAATGGTACTGTTTGGATGCTTTGCATATATGTTTCTTAGACTATATAGAAGCAATATATACAAATATTTCAACCTTCTAACTGTTCTATTCTTTGTTCTACTTGTCGACAATTACAAATAATTTCCTTTAATGGAATAACAATGGGGCTCGTTGATCACTTAATCTTGAAGAACAAAAAATTGGCGAATGGTACTCTTTGGATGCTTTGCATATATGTTTCTTAGACTATATAGAAGCAATACATACATTGATTTCAACCGTCTACCTGTTCCATTCATTGTTCTACTTGTCGCAAGTTACAAATAATTTCCGTTAAAGTATTAACAATGGGGCTCGTAGTTCACTTAAACTTGAAGTTCAAATAATTGGCGAATTGTACTGTTTGGATGATTTGCATATATGTTTCTTAGACTATATAGAAGCAATATATACAATGATTTCAACCGTCTACCTGATCCATTCATTGTTCTACTTGTCGAAATTTACAAATAATTTCCTTTAAAGGATTAACAATGGGGCTCGTTGTTCACTTAAACTAGAAGAACAAAAAATTGGCGAATGGTACTGATTGGATGCTTTGCATATATGTTTCTTAGATTATATAGAAGCAATATATACAAAGATTTCAACCGTCTACCTGTTTCATTCATTGTTCTACTTGTCGAAAATTACAAATAATTTACGATAAAGGATTAACCATTGGGGCTCATTGTTCTCTAAACTTGAAGAACAAAAAATTGTCGAATTGTACTGTTTGTATGCTTTGCATATATGTTTCTTAGACTATATAGAAGCAATATATACAATGATTTCAACCGTCTACCTGTTCCATTCATTGTTCTACTTGTCGAAATTTACAAATAATTTCCTTTAAAGGATTAACAATGGGGCTCGTAGTTCACTTAAACTTGAAGAACAGAAAATTGGCGAATGGTACTGTTTGGATGCTTTGCCTTGATGTTTCTTAGACTATATAGACGCAATATATACAAATATTTCAACCGTCTACCTGTTCCATTCATTGTTCTACTTGTCGAAAATTACAAATAATTTCCGATAAAGGATTAACCATTGGGGCTCATTGTTCACTTAAAGTTGAAGACCAAAAAATTTGCGAATGGTACTGTTTGGATGCTTTGAATATATGTTTCTTAAATTATATAGAAGCAGTATATACAAATATTTCAACCGTCTACCTGTTCCATTCATTGTTCTACTTGTCGAAAATTACAAATAATTTCCGATAAAGGATTAACCATTGGGGCTCATTGTTCACTTAAAGTTGAAGACCAAAAAATTGGCGAATGGTACTGTTTGGTTGCTTTGCATATATGTTTCTTAGACTATATAGAAGCAATATATACAATGATTTCAACAGTCTACCTGTTCCATTCATTGTTCTACTTGTCGAAAATTACAAACAATTACCGATAAAGGATTAACCATTGGGGCTCATTGTTCACTTAAACTTGAAGAACAAAAAAGTGGCGAATGGTACTGTTTGGATGCTTTGCATATATGTTTCTTAGACTATAAGGAAACAATATATACATTGATTTCAACCGTCTACCTGTTCCATTCATTGTTCTACTTGTCGCAAGTTACAAATAATTTCCGTTAAAGTATTAACAATGGGGCTCGTAGTTCACTTAAACTTGAAGATCAAATAATTGGCGAATTGTACTGTTTGGATGATTTGCATATATGTTTCTTAGACTATATAGAAGCAATATATACAAAGATTTCAACCGTCTACCTGTTCCATTCACTTTTCTACTTGTCGAAAGTTACAAATAATTTCCGTTAAGGGATTAACAATGGGGATCGTAGTTTACTTAAACTTGAAGAACAAGAAGTTGGCGAATTGTACTGTTTGGATGATTTGCATATATGTTTCTTAGACTATATAGAAGCAATATATACAAAGATTTCAACCGTCTACCTGTTCCATTCATTGTTCTACTTGTCGAAAGTTACAAATAATTTCCGTTAAGGGATTAACAATGGGGATCGTAGTTTACTTAAACTTGAAGAACAAAAAATTGGCGAATTGTACTGTTTGGATGCTTTGCATATATGTTTCTTAGACTATAAGGAAACAATATATACATTGATTTCAACCGTCTACCTGTTCCATTCATTGTTCTACTTGTCGCAAGTTACAAGTAATTTCCGTTAAAGTATTAACAATGGGGCTCGTAGTTCACTTAAACTTGAAGATCAAATAATTGGCGAATTGTACTGTTTGGATGATTTGCATATATGTTTCTTAGACTATATGGAAGCAATATATACAAAGATTTCAACCGTCTGCGTGTTCCAATCATTGTTCTACTTGTAGAAAGTTACAATTAATTTCCGTTAAAGGATTAACAATGGGGCTCGTAGTTCACTTAAACTTGAAGAACAAAAAATTGGCGAATTGTACTGTTTGGATGCTTTGCATATATGTTTCGTAGGTTATATAGAAGCAATATATACATTGATTTCAACCGTCTACCTGTTCCATTCATTGTTCTACTTGTCGCAAGTTACAAATAATTTCCGTCGAGGGATTAACAATGGGGATCGTAGTTTACTTAAACTTGAAGAACAAAAAATTGGCGAATTGTACTGTTTGGATGCTTTGCATATATGTTTCTTAGACTATATAGAAGCAATATATACAATGATTTCAACCGTCTACCTGATCCATTCATTGTTCTACTTGTCGAAATTTACAAATAATTTCCTTTAAAGGATTAACAATGGGGCTCGTTGTTCACTTAAACTAGAAGAACAAAAAATTGGCGAATGGTACTGATTGGATGCTTTGCATATATGTTTCTTAGATTATATAGATGCAATATATACAAAGATTTCAACCGTCTACCTGTTTCATTCATTGTTCTACTTGTCGAAAATTACAAATAATTTACGATAAAGGATTAACCATTGGGGCTCATTGTTCTCTAAACTTGAAGAACAAAAAATTGTCGAATTGTACTGTTTGTATGCTTTGCATATATGTTTCTTAGACTATATAGAAGCAATATATACAATGATTTCAACCGTCTACCTGTTCCATTCATTGTTCTACTTGTCGAAAGTTACAAATAATTTCCGTCGAGGGATTAACAATGGGGATCGTAGTTTACTTAAACTTGAAGAACAAAAAATTGGCGAATTGTACTGTTTGGATGCTTTGCATATATGTTTCTTAGACTATATAGAAGCAATATATACATTGATTTCAACCGTCTACCTGTTCCATTCATTGATCTACTTGTCGAAAGTTACGAATAATTTCCGATAAAGGATTAACAATGGGTCTCATTGTTCACTTAAACTTGAAGAACAAAAAATTGGCGAATGGTACTGTTTGGATGCTTTGCATATATGTTTCTTAGACTATTTAGAAGCAATATATAGAAAGATTTCACCCGTCTACCTGTACTATTCATTGTTCTACTTGTAGAAAGTTACAAATAATTTCCATTTCATGATTATCAATGGGGCTCGCTGTTCACTTAAACTTGAAGATCAAAAAATTGGCGATTGTTACTGTTTAGATGCTTTGCATATATGTTTCTTAGATTATATAGAAGCAATATATACAAAGATTTCAACCGTCTACCTGTTCCATTCATTGTTCTACTTGTCGAAAGCTAGAAATAATTTCCGATAACGGATTAACCATTGGGGCTCATTGTTCACTTAAACTTGAAGAACAAAAAATTGGCGAATTGTACTGTTTGGATGCTTTGCATATATGTTTCCGATACTATATAGAAGCAATATATATAAAGATTTCAACCGTCTACCTGTTCCATTCACTGTTCTACTTGTCGAAAGTTACAAATAATTTCCGTTAAGGGATTAACAATGGGGATCGTAGTTTACTTAAACTTGAAGAACAAAAAATTGGCGAATGGTACTGTTTGGATGCTTTGCGTACATGTTTCTTAAACTATATGGAAGCAATATATACAATGATTTCAACCGTCTACCTGATCCATTCATTGTTCTACTTGTCGAAATTTACAAATAATTTCCTTTAAAGGATTAACAATGGGGCTCGTTGTTCACTTAAACTAGAAGAACAAAAAATTGGCGAATGGTACTGATTGGATGCTTTGCATATATGTTTCTTAGATTATATAGAAGCAATATATACAAAGATTTCAACCGTCTACCTGTTTCATTCATTGTTCTACTTGTCGAAAATTACAAATAATTTACGATAAAGGATTAACCATTGGGGCTCATTGTTCTCTAAACTTGAAGAACAAAAAATTGTCGAATTGTACTGTTTGTATGCTTTGCATATATGTTTCTTAGACTATATAGAAGCAATATATACAATGATTTCAACCGTCTACCTGTTCCATTCATTGTTCTACTTGTCGAAAGTTACAAATAATTTCCGTCGAGGGATTAACAATGGGGATCGTAGTTTACTTAAACTTGAAGAACAAAAAATTGGCGAATTGTACTGTTTGGATGCTTTGCATATATGTTTCTTAGACTATATAGAAGCAATATATACATTGATTTCAACCGTCTACCTGTTCCATTCATTGATCTACTTGTCGCAAGTTACAAATAATTTCCGTTAAAGTGTTAACAATGGGGCTCGTAGTTCACTTAAACTTGAAGATGAAATAATTGGCGAATTGTACTGTTTGGATGCTTTGCATATATGTTTCTTAGATTATATAGAAGCAATATATACAAAGATTTCAACCGTCTACCTGTTCGATTCATTGTTCCACTTGCCGAAAGTTACAAATAATTTCCGATAAAGGATTAACAATGGGGCTCGTAGTTCACTTAAACATGAAGAACAAAAAATTGGCGAATGGTACTGTTTGGATGCTTTGCGTATATGTTTCTTATACTATATAGAAGCAATATATACAAAGATTTCAATCGTCTACCTGTTCCATTCACTGTTCTACTTGTCGAAAGTTACAAATAATTTCCGTTAAGGGATTAACAATGGGGATCGTAGTTCACTTAAACTTGAAGAACAAAAAATTGGCGAATTGTACTGTTTGGATGCTTTGCATATATGTTTCGTAGACTATATAGAAGCAATATATACAAAGATTTCAACCGTCTAACTGTTCCATTCATTGTTCTACTTGTCGAAAATTACAAATAATTTCCGATAAAGGATTAACCATTGGTGCTCATTGTTCACTTAAACGTTAAGAACAAAAAATTGGCGAATGGTACTGTTTGGATGCTTTGCATATATGTTTCTTAGACTATATAGAAGCAATATATACAAAGATTTCAACCGTCTACCTTTTCCATTCATTGTTCTACTTGTCAAAAGTTACAAATAATTTCCGATAACGGATTAACCATTGGGGCTCATTGTTCACTTAAACTTGAAGAACAAAAAATTGGCGAATTGTACTGTTTGGATGCTTTGCATATATGTTTCTTATACTATAAAGAAGCAATATATACAAAGATTTCAACCGTCTACCTGTTCCATTCACTGTTCTACTTGTCGAAATTTACAAATAATTTCCTTTAAAAGATTAACAATGGGGCTCGTAGTTCACTTAAACTTGAAGAACAAAAAATTGGCGAATGGTACTGTTTGGTTGCTTTGCATATATGTTTCTTAGACTATATAGAAGCAATATATACAATGATTTCAACAGTCTACCTGTTCCATTCATTGTTCTACTTGTCGAAAATTACAAACAATTACCGATAAAGGATTAACCATTGGGGCTCATTGTTCACTTAAACTTGAAGAACAAAAAAGTGGCGAATGGTACTGTTTGGATGCTTTGCATATATGTTTCTTAGACTATATAGAAGCAATATATACAAAGATTTCAACCGTCTACCTGTTCCACTCACTGTTCTACTTGTCGAAAGTTACAAATAATTTCCGTTAAGGGATTAACAATGGGGCTCGTAGTTCACTTAAACTTGAAGATCAAATAATTGGCGAATTGTACTGTTTGGATGATTTGCATATATGTTTCTTAGACTATATAGAAGCAATATATACAAAGATTTCAATCGTCTACCTGTTCCTTTCACTTTTCTACTTGTCGAAAGTTACAAATAATTTCCGTTAAGGGATTAACAATGGGGATCGTAGTTTACTTAAACTTGAAGAACAAGAAGTTGGCGAATTGTACTGTTTGGATGATTTGCATATATGTTTCTTAGACTATATAGAAGCAATATATACAAAGATTTCAACCGTCTACCTGTTCCATTCATTGTTCTACTTGTCGAAAGTTACAAATAATTTCCGTTAAGGGATTAACAATGGGGATCGTAGTTTACTTAAACTTGAAGAACAAAAAATTGGCGAATTGTACTGTTTGGATGCTTTGCATATATGTTTCTTAGACTATAAGGAAACAATATATACATTGATTTCAACCGTCTACCTGTTCCATTCATTGTTCTACTTGTCGCAAGTTACAAGTAATTTCCGTTAAAGTATTAACAATGGGGCTCGTAGTTCACTTAAACTTGAAGATCAAATAATTGGCGAATTGTACTGTTTGGATGATTTGCATATATGTTTCTTAGAATATATGGAAGCAATATATACAAAGATTTCAACCGTCTGCGTGTTCCAATCATTGTTCTACTTGTAGAAAGTTACAATTAATTTCCGTTAAAGGATTAACAATGGGGCTCGTAGTTCACTTAAACTTGAAGAACAAAAAATTGGCGAATTGTACTGTTTGGATGCTTTGCATAAATGTTTCGTAGGTTATATAGAAGCAATATATACAATGAATTCAACCGTCTACCTGATCCATTCATTGTTCTACTTGTCGAAATTTACAAATAATTTCCTTTAAAAGATTAACAATGGGGCTCGTTGTTCACTTAAACTAGAAGAACAAAAAATTGGCGAATGGTGCTGATTGGATGCTTTGCATATATTTTTCTTAGATTATATAGAAGCAATATATACAAAGATTTCAACCGTCTACCTGTTCCATTCATTGTTCTACTTGTCGAAAATTACAAATAATTTCTGATAAAGGATTAACCATTGGGGCTCATTGTTCTCTAAACTTGAAGAACAAAAAATTGTCGAATTGTACTGTTTGTATGCTTTGCATATATGTTTCTTAGACTATATAGAAGCAATATATACAATGATTTCAACCGTCTACCTGTTCCATTCATTGTTCTACTTGTCGAAAGTTACAAATAATTTCCGTCGAGGGATTAACAATGGGGATCGTAGTTTACTTAATCTTGAAGAACAAAAAATTGGCGAATTGTACTGTTTGGATGCTTTGCATATATGTTTCTTAGACTATTTAGAAGCAATATATACAATGATTTCAACAGTCTACCTGTTCCATTCATTGTTCTACTTGTCGAAAGTTACAAATAATTTCCGATAACGGATTAACCATTGGGGCTCATTGTTCACTTAAACTTGAAGGACAAAAAATTGGCGAATGATACTGTTTGGATGCTTTGCATATATGTTTCTTATACTATAAAGAAGCAATATATACAAAGATTTCAACCGGGTACCTGTTCCATTCACTGCTGTACTTGTCGAAATTTACAAATAATTTCCTTTAAAGGATTAATAATGGGGCTCGTAGTTCACTTAAACTTGAAGAACAAAAAATTGGCGAATGGTACTGTTTGGATGCTTTGCATATACACTACCGGCCAAAAGTTTGGAATCACTACATAAATTTAGAGAAACAGGTCATTTATAAGAAAGTTAATGACTTTAGAGTAACTAAAGACATTTTATTTATTGAAAAACTTATAACTAGCATGTTTTACAGTTTGTATTATTTTTTTTCTATCGAGGAATGAGTATTTTTCTTCAAACTGCCTTTTCATCAAAAAAACCACCTTAACTTTTAATGACAGCCTGACATATTCTGGGCATCCGGGCAATTAGTTTTTCGAGTGTTTCTAATTTTATATCTTTCCATGCTTCTTGTAGAAGTTGCCATAGATGTCCGTGTGAAGTTGGACAGTGCAGCCGGATATTCCGATCGAGTTCTTCCCACAAAAGCTCTATTGGGTTCAGGTCTGGAGATTGTGCTGGCCATGTCATATTTCTCAAGAAACCTTCCGTTTCTTTTTGCAATAGAAATCCCTTGCACAATTTAGAGGAGTGCTTAGGATCATTATCTTGCTGCATAATAAAATTTCTACCTATTAATCGGTGACCTGATGGTATGGCGTGCTGCTCAAGTATTTGTTTATAGTCTTCTTTTTTCATTGTACCTTCTATTTTTATTAGATTTCCTACTCCAACGGCTGAGAAACATCCCCACACCATAACTGAACCGCCACCATGTTTGACAGTGGGTACAATACACTCTGGCAACATTTTTTCTTGTACAGATCGGCGGACAAATATCCTTCGGTGGGACCCAAATATTTGAAACTTTGATTCATCACTCCAGAGGACACTGCCCCAATCCGCAGGTGTCCAATTTTTGTGATTTCGTGCCCAATCTAACCGCATTTTACGATTTTTTTGCGACAGCAATGGTTTCCTGATTGCCAGACGGCCGTTTAAACCTGCAGCTCTTAGTCGCCTTTTCACTGTTGTTAGAGATACTGGATTCGGTCTACTGTCATTCAATCTTGCACGAATTTCTGAGGCCGTTAGTCGTCTGTTCCGCTTGCAAATAATATTTATTCTCACATCTTCAGTCCTTGATGTAATTTTGGGTCTTCCTGATCGTGATTTGTCTTTCAAACTGCCAGTATTCACGAAACGTTTTACTGTACACTGCACGCCCTTGTATGACACTTTCAATTTCTTTGCAATAATCCGCAAAGAATAACCTTCCTTTCTAAGTGTAACAATTGCACTTCGAGTTTCAATGCTAATTTCTTTTCTTCTTGCTATTTTAAAATACTAAAGTCAAATTATTACTGCTGATAACTCTTCAACTCCTTTGTTGATGAGAATGATGACAATGTATGACAAATGCTCTATTTATATATTTTTTCGGTCCCAAAGTCAGCCAATAGGAATCTACTATTGTAATACTTAACGCTTATTGGAGAACAAAAGAATCATGGGTTTCTATATAAGCCGACAACAGAACATCTTTCCCGACAGTATGAAAGTTCATTCCGTGCATTGTCTTAAACTGGGTGTATAACCTATACAAGAACATTATGGGCATAAGAACATGCCGAAATCTCTAAAATCATAATGCAGCATGTTAATATCTGATATAATAACAAAGGATCATTTCAAAGTTTATCGGTGTAATCGATTATGACCGAAATCAGCAAGTGATTCCAAACTTTTGGCCGGTAGTGTATGTTTCTTAGACTATATAGAAGCAATATATACAATGATTTCAACAGTCTACCTGTTCCATTCATTGTTCTACTTGTCGAAAATTACAAACAATTACCGATAAAGGATTAACCATTGGGGCTCATTGTTCACTTAAACTTCAAGAACAAAAAAGTGGCGAATGGTACTGTTTGGATGCTTTGCATATATGTTTCTTAGACTATAAGGAAGCAATATATACATTGATTTCAACCGTCTACCTGTTCCATTCATTGTTCTACTTGTCGAAAGTTACAAATAATATCCGATAAAGGATTAACCATTGGGGCTCATTGTTCACTTAAACTTGAAGAACAAAAAGTTGGCGAATTGTACTGTTTGGATGCTTTGCATATATGTTTCTTATACTATATAGAAGCAATATATACAAAGATTTCAACCGTCTACCTGTTCCATTCACTGTTCTACTTGTCGAAAGTTACAAATAATTTCCGTTAAGGGATTAACAATGGGGAACGTAGTTTACTTAAACTTGAAGAACAAAAAATTGGCGAATTGTACTGTTTGGATGCTTTGCATAAATGTTTCTTAGACTATATAGAAGCAATATATACAATGATTTCAACATTCTACCTGTTCCATTCATTGTTCTACTTGTCGAAAGTTACAAATAATTTCCTTTAAAGGATTAACAATGGAGCTCGCAGTTCACTTAAACTTGAAGAACAAAAAATTGGCGAATGGTACTGTTTGGATGCTATGCATATATGTTTCTTATACTATATAGAAGCAATAGATACAAAGATTTCAACCGTCTACCTGTTCCATTCAATGTTCTACTTGTCGAAAGTTAGAAATAATTTCCGTTAAGGGATTAACAATGGGGATCGTAGTTTACTTAAACTTGAAGAACAAAAAATTGGCGAATTGTACTGTTTGGATGCTTTGCATAAATGTTTCTTAGACTATATAGAAGCAATATACACAATGATTTCAACAGTCTACCTGTTCCATTCATTGTTCTACTTGTCGAAAGTTACAAATAATTTCCTTTAAAGGATTAACAATGGAGCTCGCAGTTCACTTAAACTTGAAGAACAAAAAATTGGCGAATGGTACTGTTTGGATGCTTTGCATATATGTTTCTTATACTATATAGAAGCAATAGATACAAAGATTTCAACCGTCTACCTGTTCCATTCAATGTTCTACTTGTCGAAAGTTACAAATAATTTCCGATAAAGGATTAACAATGGGGCTCATTGTTCACTTAAACTTGAAGAACAAAAAATTGGTGAATGGTACTGTTTGGATGCTTTGCATATATGTTTCTTAGACTATATGGAAGCAATATATACAAAGATTTCAACCGTCTGCGTGTTCCAATCATTGTTCTACTTGTAGAAAGTTACAATTAATTTCCGTTAAAGGATTAACAATGGGGCTCGTAGTTCACTTAAACTTGAAGAACAAAAAATTGGCGAATTGTACTGTTTGGATGCTTTGCATATATGTTTCTTAGATTATATAGAAGCAATATATACAAAGATTTCAACCGTCTACCTGTTCCATTCATTGTTCTACTTGTCGTAAGTTACAAATAATTTCCGATAAAGGATTAACCATTGGGGCTCATTGTTCTCTAAACTTGAAGAACAAAAAATTGTCGAATTGTACTGTTTGTATGCTTTGCATATATGTTTCTTAGACTATATAGAAGCAATATATACAATGATTTCAACCGTCTACCTGTTCCATTCATTGTTCTACTTGTCGAAAGTTACAAATAATTTCCGTCGAGGGATTAACAATGGGGATCGTAGTTTACTTAAACTTGAAGAACAAAAAATTGGCGAATTGTACTGTTTGGATGCTTTGCATATATGTTTCTTAGACTATTTAGAAGCAATATATACAACGATTTCAACAGTCTACCTGTTCCATTCATTGTTCTACTTGTCGAAATTTACAAATTATTTCCTTTAAAGGATTAACAATGGGGCTCGTAGTTAACTTAAACTTGAAGAACAAAAAAATGGCGAATGGTACTGTTTGGATGCTTTGCATATATGTTTCTTAGACTATATAGAAGCAATATATACAAAGATTTCAACCATCTACCTGTTCCATTCATTGTTCTACTTGTCGAAAGTTACAAATAATTTCCGATAACGGATTAACCATTGGGGCTCATTGTTCACTTAAACTTGAAGAACAAAAAATTGGCGAATTGTACTGTTTGGATGCTTTGCATATATGTTTCTTATACTATAAAGAAGCAATATATACAAAGATTTCAACCGTCTACCTGTTCCATTCACTGTTGTACTTGTCGAAATTTACAAATAATTTCCTTTAAAGGATTAACAATGGGGCTCGTAGTTCACTTAAACTTGAAGAACAAAAAATTGGCGAATGGTACTGTTTGGATGCTTTGCATATATGTTTCTTAGACTATATAGAAGCAATATATACAATGATTTCAACAGTCTACCTGTTCCATTCATTGTTCTACTTGTCGAAAATTACAAACAATTACCGATAAAGGATTAACCATTGGGGCTCATTGTTCACTTAAACTTGAAGAACAAAAAAGTGGCGAATGGTACTGTTTGGATGCTTTGCATATATGTTTCTTAGACTATAAGGAAGCAATATATACATTGATTTCAACCGTCTACCTGTTCCATTCATTGTTCTACTTGTCGCAAGTTACAAATAATTTCCGTTAAAGTATTAACAATGGGGCTCGTAGTTCACTTAAACTTGAAGATCAAATAATTGGCGAATTGTACTGTTTGGATGATTTGCATATATGTTTCTTAGAGTATATAGAAGCAATATATACAAAGATTTCAACCGTCTACCTGTTCCATTCACTGTTCTACTTGTCGAAAGTTACAAATAATTTCCGTTAAGGGATTAACAATGGGGATCGTAGTTTACTTAAACTTGAAGAACAAGAAGTTGGCGAATTGTACTGTTTGGATGATTTGCATATATGTTTCTTAGACTATATAGAAGCAATATATACAAAGATTTCAACCGTCTACCTGTTCCATTCATTGTTCTACTTGTCGAAAGTTACAAATAATTTCCGATAAAGGATTAACCATTGGGGCTCATTGTTCACTTAAACTTGAAGAACAAAAAGTTGGCGAATGGTACTGTTTGGATGCTTTGCATATATGTTTCTTATACTATATAGAAGCAATATATACAAAGATTTCAACCGTCTACCTGTTCCACTCACTGTTCTACTTGTCGAAAGTTACAAATAATTTCCGTTAAGGGATTAACAATGGGGATCGTAGTTTACTTAAACCTGAAGAACAAAAAATTGGCGAATTGTACTGTTTGGATGCTTTGCATAAATGTTTCTTAGACTATATAGAAGCAATATATACAATGATTTCAACAGTCTACCTGTTCCATTCATTGTTCTACTTGTCGAAAGTTACAAATAATTTCCTTTAAAGGATTAACAATGGAGCTCGCAGTTCACTTAAACTTGAAGAACAAAAAATTGGCGAATGGTACTGTTTGGATGCTTTGCATATATGTTTCTTATACTATATAGAAGCAATAGATACAAAGATTTCAACCGTCTACCTGTTCCATTCAATGTTCTACTTGTCGAAAGTTACAAATAATTTCCGATAAAGGATTAACCATTGGGGCTCATTGTTCACTTAAACTTGAAGAACAAAAAGTTGGCGAATGGTACTGTTTGGATGCTTTGCATATATGTTTCTTATACTATATAGAAGCAATATATACAAAGATTTCAACCGTCTACCTGTTCCATTCACTGTTCTACTTGTCGAAAGTTACAAATAATTTCCGTTAAGGGATTAACAATGGGGATCGTAGTTTACTTAAACCTGAAGAACAAAAAATTGGCGAATTGTACTGTTTGGATGCTTTGCATAAATGTTTCTTAGACTATATAGAAGCAATATATACAATGATTTCAACAGTCTACCTGTTCCATTCATTGTTCTACTTGTCGAAAGTTACAAATAATTTCCTTTAAAGGATTAACAATGGAGCTCGCAGTTCACTTAAACTTGAAGAACAAAAAATTGGCGAATGGTACTGTTTGGATGCTTTGCATATATGTTTCTTATACTATATAGAAGCAATAGATACAAAGATTTCAACCGTCTACCTGTTCCATTCAATGTTCTAATTGTCGAAAGTTACAAATAACTTCCGATAAAGGATTAACAATGGGGCTCATTGTTCACTTAAACTTGAAGAACAAAAAATTGGTGAATGGTACTGTTTGGATGCTTTGCATATATGTTTCTTAGACTATATGGAAGCAATATATACAAAGATTTCAACCGTCTGCGTGTACCAATCATTGTTCTACTTGTAGAAAGTTACAATTAATTTCCGTTAAAGGATTAGCAATGGGGCTCGTAGTTCACTTAAACTTGAAGAACAAAAAATTGGCGAATTGTACTGTTTGGATGCTTTGCATATATGTTTCGTAGGTTATATAGAAGCAATATATACAATGATTTCAACCGTCTACCTGATCCATTCATTGTTCTACTTGTCGAAATTTACAAATAATTTCCTTTAAAGGATTAACAATGGGGCTCGTTGTTCACTTAAACTAGAAGAACAAAAAATTGGCGAATGGTCCTGATTGGATGCTTTGCATATATGTTTCTTAGATTATATAGAAGCAATATATACAAAGATTTCAACCGTCTACCTGTTCCATTCATTGTTCTACTTGTCGAAAATTACAAATAATTTCCGATAAAGGATTAACCATTGGGGCTCATTGTTCTCTAAACTTGAAGAACAAAAAATTGTCGAATTGTACTGTTTGTATGCTTTGCATATATGTTTCTTAGACTATATAGAAGCAATATATACAATGATTTCAACCGCCTACCTGTTCCATTCATTGTTCTACTTGTCGAAAGTTACAAATAATTTCCGTCGAGGGATTAACAATGGGGATCGTAGTTTACTTAAACTCGAAGAACAAAAAATTGGCGAATTGTACTGTTTGGATGCTTTGCATATATGTTTCTTAGACTATTTAGAAGCAATATATACAATGATTTCAACAGTCTACCTGTTCCATTCATTGTTCTACTTCCCGAAATTTACAAATAATTTCCTTTAAAGGATTAACAATGGGGCTCGTAGTTCACTTAAACTTGAAGTACAAAAAATTGGCGAATTGTACTGTTTGGATGCTTTGCATATATGTTTCGTAGGTTATATAGAAGCAATATATACAATGATTTCAACCGTCTACCTGATCCATTCATTGTTCTACTTGTCGAAATTTACAAATAATTTCCTTTAAAGGATTAACAATGGGGCTCGTTGTTCACTTAAACTAGAAGAACAAAAAATTGGCGAATGGTACTGATTGGATGCTTTGCATATATGTTTCGTAGGTTATATAGAAGCAATATATACAATGATTTCAACCGTCTACCTGTTCCATTCATTGTTCTACTTGTCGAAAATTACAAATAATTTCCGATAAAGGATTAACCATTGGGGCTCATTGTTCTCTAAACTTGAAGAACAAAAAATTGTCGAATTGTACTGTTTGTATGCTTTGCATATATGTTTCTTAGACTATATAGAAGCAATATATACAATGATTTCAACCGTCTACCTGTTCCATTCAATGTTCTACTTGTCGAAAGTTACAAATAATTTCCGATAAAGGATTAACCATTGGGGCTCATTGTTCACTTAAACTTGAAGAACAAAAAGTTGGCGAATGGTACTGTTTGGATGCTTTGCATATATGTTTCTTATACTATATAGAAGCAATATATACAAAGATTTCAACCGTCTACCTGTTCCATTCACTGTTCTACTTGTCGAAAGTTACAAATAATTTCCGTTAAGGGATTAACAATGGGGATCGTAGTTTACTTAAACTTGAAGAACAAAAAATTGGCGAATTGTACTGTTTGGATGCTTTGCATATATGATTCTTATACTATATAGAAGCAATATATACAAAGATTTCAACCGTCTACCTGTTCCATTCACTGTTCTACTTGTTGAAAGTTACAAATAATTTCCGTTAAGGGATTAACAATGGGGAACGTAGTTTACTTAAACTTGAAGAACAAAAAATTGGCGAATTGTACTGTTTGGATGCTTTGCATAAATGTTTCTTAGACTATATAGAAGCAATATATACAATGATTTCAACATTCTACCTGTTCCATTCATTGTTCTACTTGTCGAAAGTTACAAATAATTTCCTTTAAAGGATTAACAATGGAGCTCGCAGTTCACTTAAACTTGAAGAACAAAAAATTGGCGTATGGTACTGTTTGGATGCTATGCATATATGTTTCTTATACTATATAGAAGCAATAGATACAAAGATTTCAACCGTCTACCTGTTCCATTCAATGTTCTACTTGTCGAAAGTTAGAAATAATTTCCGTTAAGGGATTAACAATGGGGATCGTAGTTTACTTAAACTTGAAGAACAAAAAATTGGCGAATTGTACTGTTTGGATGCTTTGCATAAATGTTTCTTAGACTATATAGAAGCAATATACACAATGATTTCAACAGTCTACCTGTTCCATTCATTGTTCTACTTGTCGAAAGTTACAAATAATTTCCTTTAAAGGATTAACAATGGAGCTCGCAGTTCACTTAAACTTGAAGAACAAAAAATTGGCGAATGGTACTGTTTGGATGCTTTGCATATATGTTTCTTATACTATATAGAAGCAATAGATACAAAGATTTCAACCGTCTACCTGTTCCATTCAATGTTCTACTTGTCGAAAGTTACAAATAATTTCCGATAAAGGATTAACAATGGGGCTCATTGTTCACTTAAACTTGAAGAACAAAAAATTGGTGAATGGTACTGTTTGGATGCTTTGCATATATGTTTCTTAGACTATATGGAAGCAATATATACAAAGATTTCAACCGTCTGCGTGTTCCAATCATTGTTCTACTTGTAGAAAGTTATAATTAATTTCCGTTAAAGGATTAACAATGGGGCTCGTAGTTCACTTAAACTTGAAGAACAAAAAATTGGCGAATTGTACTGTTTGGATGCTTTGCATATATGTTTCTTAGATTATATAGAAGCAATATATACAAAGATTTCAACCGTCTACCTGTTCCATTCATTGTTCTACTTGTCGTAAATTACAAATAATTTCCGATAAAGGATTAACCATTGGGGCTCATTGTTCTCTAAACTTGAAGAACAAAAAATTGTCGAATTGTACTGTTTGTATGCTTTGCATATATGTTTCTTAGACTATATAGAAGCAATATATACAATGATTTCAACCGTCTACCTGTTCCATTCATTGTTCTACTTGTCGAAAGTTACAAATAATTTCCGTCGAGGGATTAACAATGGGGATCGTAGTTTACTTAAACTTGAAGAACAAAAAATTGGCGAATTGTACTGTTAGGATGCTTTGCATATATGTTTCTTAGACTATTTAGAAGCAATATATACAACGATTTCAACAGTCTACCTGTTCCATTCATTGTTCTACTTGTCGAAATTTACAAATTATTTCCTTTAAAGGATTAACAATGGGGCTCGTAGTTAACTTAAACTTGAAGAACAAAAAAATGGCGAATGGTACTGTTTGGATGCTTTGCATATATGTTTCTTAGACTATATAGAAGCAATATATACAAAGATTTCAACCATCTACCTGTTCCATTCATTGTTCTACTTGTCGAAAGTTACAAATAATTTCCGATAACGGATTAACCATTGGGGCTCATTGTTCACTTAAACTTGAAGAACAAAAAATTGGCGAATTGTACTGTTTGGATGCTTTGCATATATGTTTCTTATACTATAAAGAAGCAATATATACAAAGATTTCAACCGTCTACCTGTTCCATTCACTGGTGTACTTGTCGAAATTTACAAATAATTTCCTTTAAAGGATTAACAATGGGGCTCGTAGTTCACTTAAACTTGAAGAACAAAAAATTGGCGAATGGTACTGTTTGGATGCTTTGCATATATGTTTCTTAGACTATATAGAAGCAATATATACAATGATTTCAACAGTCTACCTGTTCCATTCATTGTTCTACTTGTCGAAAATTACAAACAATTACCGATAAAGGATTAACCATTGGGGCTCATTGTTCACTTAAACTTGAAGAACAAAAAAGTGGCGAATGGTACTGTTTGGATGCTTTGCATATATGTTTCTTAGACTATAAGGAAGCAATATATACATTGATTTCAACCGTCTACCTGTTCCATTCACTGGTGTACTAGTCGAAATTTACAAATAATTTCCTTTAAAGGATTAACAATGGGGCTCGTAGTTCACTTAAACTTGAAGAACAAAAAATTGGCGAATGGTACTGTTTGGATGCTTTGCATATATGTTTCGTAGGTTATATAGAAGCAATATATACAATGATTTCAACCGTCTACCTGATCCATTCATTGTTCTACTTGTCGAAATTTACAAATAATTTCCTTTAAAGGATTAACAATGGGGCTCGTTGTTCACTTAAACTAGAAGAACAAAAAATTGGCGAATGGTCCTGATTGGATGCTTTGCATATATGTTTCTTAGATTATATAGAAGCAATATATACAAAGATTTCAACCGTCTACCTGTTCCATTCATTGTTCTACTTGTCGAAAATTACAAATAATTTCCGATAAAGGATTAACAATGGGGCTCATTGTTCACTTAAACTTGAAGAACAAAAAATTGGTGAATGGTACTGTTTGGATGCTTTGCATATATGTTTCTTAGACTATATGGAAGCAATATATACAAAGATTTCAACCGTCTGCGTGTTCCAATCATTGTTCTACTTGTAGAAAGTTACAATTAATTTCCGTTAAAGGATTAACAATGGGGCTCGTAGTTCACTTAAACTTGAAGAACAAAAAATTGGCGAATTGTACTGTTTGGATGCTTTGCATATATGTTTCTTAGACTATATAGAAGCAATATATACAAAGATTTCAACCGTCTACCTGTTCCACTCACTGTTCTACTTGTCGAAAGTTACAAATAATTTCCGTTAAGGGATTAACAATGGGGATCGTAGTTTACTTAAACTTGAAGAACAAAAAATTGGCGAATTGTACTGTTTGGATGCTTTGCATATATGTTTCTTATACTATATAGAAGCAATATATACAAAGATTTCAACCGTCTACCTGTTCCATTCACTGTTCTACTTGTCGAAAGTTACAAATAATTTCCGTTAAGGGATTAACAATGGGGATCGTAGTTTACTTAAACTTGAAGAACAAAAAATTGGCGAATTGTACTGTTTGGATGCTTTGCATAAATGTTTCTTAGACTATATAGAAGCAATATATACAATGATTTCAACAGTCTACCTGTTCCATTCATTGTTCTACTTGTCGAAAGTTACAAATAATTTCCTTTAAAGGATTAACAATGGAGCTCGCAGTTCACTTAAACTTGAAGAACAAAAAATTGGCGAATGGTACTGTTTGGATGCTTTGCATATATGTTTCTTATACTATATAGAAGCAATAGATACAAAGATTTCAACCGTCTACCTGTTCCATTCAATGTTCTACTTGTCGAAAGTTACAAATAATTTCCGATAAAGGATTAACCATTGGGGCTCATTGTTCACTTAAACTTGAAGAACAAAAAGTTGGCGAATGGTACTGTTTGGATGCTTTGCATATATGTTTCTTATACTATATAGAAGCAATATATACAAAGATTTCAACCGTCTACCTGTTCCATTCACTGTTCTACTTGTCGAAAGTTACAAATAATTTCCGTTAAGGGATTAACAATGGGGATCGTAGTTTACTTAAACCTGAAGAACAAAAAATTGGCGAATTGTACTGTTTGGATGCTTTGCATAAATGTTTCTTAGACTATATAGAAGCAATATATACAATGATTTCAACAGTCTACCTGTTCCATTCATTGTTCTACTTGTCGAAAGTTACAAATAATTTCCTTTAAAGGATTAACAATGGAGCTCGCAGTTCACTTAAACTTGAAGAACAAAAAATTGGCGAATGGTACTGTTTGGATGCTTTGCATATATGTTTCTTATACTATATAGAAGCAATAGATACAAAGATTTCAACCGTCTACCTGTTCCATTCAATGTTCTACTTGTCGAAAGTTACAAATAACTTCCGATAAAGGATTAACAATGGGGCTCATTGTTCACTTAAACTTGAAGAACAAAAAATTGGTGAATGGTACTGTTTGGATGCTTTGCATATATGTTTCTTAGACTATATGGAAGCAATATATACAAAGATTTCAACCGTCTGCGTGTTCCAATCATTGGTCTACTTGTAGAAAGTTACAATTAATTTCCGTTAAAGGATTAACAATGGGGCTCGTAGTTCACTTAAACTTGAAGAACAAAAAATTGGCGAATTGTACTGTTTGGATGCTTTGCATATATGTTTCGTAGGTTATATAGAAGCAATATATACAATGATTTCAACCGTCTACCTGATCCATTCATTGTTCTACTTGTCGAAATTTACAAATAATTTCCTTTAAAGGATTAACAATGGGGCTCGTTGTTCACTTAAACTAGAAGAACAAAAAATTGGCGAATGGTCCTGATTGGATGCTTTGCATATATGTTTCTTAGATTATATAGAAGCAATATATACAAAGATTTCAACCGTCTACCTGTTCCATTCATTGTTCTACTTGTCGAAAATTACAAATAATTTCCGATAAAGGATTAACCATTGGGGCTCATTGTTCTCTAAACTTGAAGAACAAAAAATTGTCGAATTGTACTGTTTGTATGCTTTGCATATATGTTTCTTAGACTATATAGAAGCAATATATACAATGATTTCAACCGTCTACCTGTTCCATTCATTGTTCTACTTGTCGAAAGTTACAAATAATTTCCGTCGAGGGATTAACAATGGGGATCGTAGTTTACTTAAACTCGAAGAACAAAAAATTGGCGAATTGTACTGTTTGGATGCTTTGCATATATGTTTCTTAGACTATTTAGAAGCAATATATACAATGATTTCAACAGTCTACCTGTTCCATTCATTGTTCTACTTCCCGAAATTTACAAATAATTTCCTTTAAAGGATTAACAATGGGGCTCGTAGTTCACTTAAACTTGAAGTACAAAAAATTGGCGAATTGTACTGTTTGGATGCTTTGCATATATGTTTCGTAGGTTATATAGAAGCAATATATACAATGATTTCAACCGTCTACCTGATCCATTCATTGTTCTACTTGTCGAAATTTACAAATAATTTCCTTTAAAGGATTAACAATGGGGCTCGTTGTTCACTTAAACTAGAAGAACAAAAAATTGGCGAATGGTACTGATTGGATGCTTTGCATATATGTTTCGTAGGTTATATAGAAGCAATATATACAATGATTTCAACCGTCTACCTGTTCCATTCATTGTTCTACTTGTCGAAAATTACAAATAATTTCCGATAAAGGATTAACCATTGGGGCTCATTGTTCACTAAACTTGAAGAACAAAAAATTGTCGAATTGTACTGTTTGGATGCTTTGCATATATGTTTCTTAGACTATATAGAAGCAATATATACATTGATTTCAACCGGCTACCAGTTCCATTCATTGTTCTACTTCTCGCAAGGTACAAATAATTTCCGTTAAAGTATTAACAATGGGGCTCGTAGTTCACTTAAACTTGAAGAACAAAAAATTGGCGAATGGTACTGTTTGGATGCTTTGCATATATGTTTCATAGAATTTATAGAAGCAATATATACAATGATTTCAACAGTCTACCTGTTCCATTCATTGTTCTACTTGTCGAAAGTTACAAATAATTTCCTTTAAAGGATTAACAATGGAGCTCGCAGTTCACTTAAACTTGAAGAACAAAAAATTGGCGAATGGTACTGTTTGGATGCTTTGCATATATGTTTCTTAGACTATATAGAAGCAATATATACAATGATTTCAACCGTCTACCTGTTCCATTCATTGTTCTACTTGTCGCAAGTTACAAATAATTTCCGTTAAAGTATTAACAATGGGGCTCGTAGTTCACTTAAACTTGAAGGTCAAATAATTGGCGAATTGTACTGTTTGGATGATTTGCATATATGTTTCTTAGACTATATAGAAACAATATATACAAAGATTTCAACAGTCTACCTGTTCCATTCATTGTTCTACTTGTCGAAAGTTACAAATAATTTCCGTTAAGGGATTAACAATGGGGATCGTAGTTTACTTAAACTTGAAGAACAAGAAATTGGCGAATTGTACTGTTTGGATGATTTGCACATATGTTTCTTAGACTATATAGAAGCAATATATACATTGATCTCAACCGTCTACCTGTTCCATTCATTGTTCTACTTGTAGAAAGTTACAAATAATTTCCGTTTCATAATTATCAATGGGGCTCGTTGTTCACTTAAACTTGAAGAACAAAAAATTGGCGAATGGTACTGTTTGGATGCTTTGCATATATGTTTCGTAGACTATATAGAAGCAATATATACAATGACTTCAACCGTCTACATGATCCATTCATTGTTCTACTTGTCGATATTTACAAATAATTTCCTTTAAATGATTAACAATGGGGCTCGTTGTTCACTTAAACTTGAAGAACAAAAAAGTGGCGAATGGTACTGTTTGGATGCTTTGCATATATGTTTCTTAGACTATAAAGAACCAATATATACATTGATTTCAACCGTCTACCTGTTCCATTCATTGTTCTACTTGTCGCAAGTTACAAATAATTTCCGTTAAAGTATTAACAATGGGGCTCGTAGTTCACTTAAACTTGAAGATCAAATAATTGGCGAATTGTACTGTTTGGATGATTTGCATATATGTTTCTTAGACTATATAGAAACAATATATACAAAGATTTCAACAGTCTACCTGTTCCATTCATTGTTCTACTTGTCAAAAGTTACAAATAATTTCCGTTAAGGGATTAACAATGGGGATCGTAGTTTACTTAAACTTGAAGAACAAGAAATTGGCGAATTGTACTGTTTGGATGATTTGCACATATGTTTCTTAGACTATATAGAAGCAATATAAACAATGATTTCAACCGTCTACCTATTCCATTCATTGTTCTACTTGCCGAAATTTACAAATAATTTCCTTGAAAGGATTAACAATGGGGCTCGTAGTTCACTTAAACTTGAAGAACAAAAAATTGGCGAATGGTACTTTTTGGATGCTTTGCATATATGTTTCTTAGACTATATAGATGCAATATATACAAAGATTTCAACCGTCCACCTGTTCCATTCATTGTTCTACTTGTCGAAAGTTACAAATAATTTCCTTTAAAGTATTAACAATGGGGCTCGTTGTTCACTTAAACTTGAAGAACAATAAATTGGCGAATTGTACTGTTTGGATGCTTTGCATATATGTTTCTTAGACTATATAGAAGCAATATATACAAAGATTTCAACCGTCTACCTGTTCCATTCACTGTACTACTTGTCGAAAGTTACAATTAATTTCCGTTAAAGGATTAACAATGGGGCTCGTCGTTCACTTAAACTTGAAGAACAAAAAATTGGCGAATGGTACTGTTTGGATGCTTTGCATATATGTTTCTTAGACTATATAGAAGCAATATATACATTGATTTCAACCGGCTACCAGTTCCATTCATTGTTCTACTTCTCGCAAGGTACAAATAATTTCCGTTAAAGTATTAACAATGGGGCTCGTACTTCACTTAAACTTGAAGAACAAAAAATTGGCGAATGGTACTGTTTGGATGCTTTGCATATATGTTTCATAGAATATATAGAAGCAATATAAACAAAGATTTCAACCGTCTACCTGTTCCATTCATTGTTCTACTTGTCGAAATTTACAAATAATTTCCGATAAAGGATTAACAATGGGGCTCATTGTTCACTTAAACTTGAAGAACAAAAAATTGGCGAAATGTACTGTTTGGATGCTTTGCATATATGTTTCTTAGACTATATAGAAGCAATATATACAAAGATTTCAACCGTCTACCTGTTCCATTCACTGTTCTACTTGTCGAAAGTTACAATTAATTTCCGTTAAAGGATTAACAATGGGGCTCGTCGTTCACTTAAACTTGAAGAACAAAAAATTGGCGAATGGTACTGTTTGGATGCTTTGCATATATGTTTCTTAGACTATATAGAAGCAATATATACATTGATTTCAACCGGCTACCAGTTCCATTCATTGTTCTACTTCTCGCAAGGTACAAATAATTTCCGTTAAAGTATTAACAATGGGGCTCGTAGTTCACTTAAACTTGAAGAACAAAAAATTGGCGAATTGTACTGTTTGGATGCTTTGCATATATGTTTCGTAGACTATATAGAAGCAATATATACAAAGATTTCAACCGTCTACCTGTTCCATTCATTGTTCCACTTGTCGAAAATTACAAGTAATTTCCGATAAAGGATTAACCATTGGGGCTCATTGTTCACTTAAACTTGAAGAACAAAAAATTGGCGATTGTTACTGTTTAGATGCTTTGCATATATGTTTCGTAGACTATATAGAAGCAATATATACAAAGATTTCAACCGTCTACCTGTTCCATTCATTGTTCTACTTGTCGAAATTTACAAGTAATTTCCGATAAAGGATTAACCATTGGGGCTCATTGTTCACTTAAACTTGAAGAACAAAAAATTGGCGAATGGTACTGTTTGGATGCTTTGCGTATATGTTTCTTAGACTATATAGAAGCAATATATACAAAGATTTCAACCGTCTACCTGTTCCATTCACTGTTCTACTTGTCGAAAGTTACAATTAATTTCCGTTAAAGGATTAACAATGGGGCTCGTCGTTCACTTAAACTTGAAGAACAAAAAATTGGCGAATGGTACTGTTTGGATGCTTTGCATATATGTTTCTTAGACTATATAGAAGCAATATATACATTGATTTCAAACGGCTACCAGTTCCATTCATTGTTCTACTTCTCGCAAGGTACAAATAATTTCCGTTAAAGTATTAACAATGGGGCTCGTAGTTCACTTAAACTTGAAGAACAAAAAATTGGCGAATGGTACTGTTTGGATGCTTTGCATATATGTTTCATAGAATATATAGAAGCAATATATACAAAGATTTCACCCGTCTACCTGTTCTATTCATAGTTCTACTTGTAGAAAGTTACAAATAATTTCCATTTCATGATTATCAATGGGGCTCGCTGTTCACTTAAACTTGAAGATCAAAAAATTGGCGATTGTTACTGTTTAGATGCTTTGCATATAGGTTTCTTAGACTATATAGAAGCAATATATACAAAGATTTCAACCGTCTACCTGTTCCATTCATTGTTCTACTTGTCGAAAATTACAAATAATTTCCGATAAAGGATTAGCCATTGGGGCTCATTGTTCACTTAAACTTGAAGAACAAAAAATTGGCGAGTGGTACTGTTTGGATGCTTTGCATATATGTTTCTTAGACTATATAGAAGCAATATATACATTGATTCCAACCGTCTACCTGTTCCATTCACTGTTCTACTTGTCGAAATTTACAAATAATTTCGTTTAAATGATTAACAATAGGGCTCGTAGTTCACTTAAACTTGAACAACAAAAAATTGGCGAATGGTACTGTTTGGATGCTTTGCCTATATGTTTCTTAGACTATATAGACGCAATATATACAAAGATTTCAACCGTCTACCTGTTCCACTCATTGTTCTACTTGTCGAAAGTTACAAATAATTTCCGATAAAGGATTAACAATGGGGCTCGTCGTTCACTTAAACTTGAAGAACAAAAAACTGGCGAATGGTACTGTTTGGATGCTTTGCATATATGTTTCTTAGACTATATAGAAGCAATATATACATTGATTTCAACCGGCTACCAGTTCCATTCATTGTTCTACTTCTCGCAAGGTACAAATAATTTCCGTTAAAGTATTAACAATGGGGCTCGTAGTTCACTTAAACTTGAAGAACAAAAAATTGGCGAATGGTACTGTTTGGATGCTTTGCATATATGTTTCATAGAATATATAGAAGCAATATATACAAAGATTTCAACCGTCTACCTGTTCTATTCATTGTTCTACTTGTCGAAAGTTACAAATAATTTCCGATAAAGGATTAACCATTGGGGCTCATTGTTCACTAAACTTGAAGAACAAAAAATTGGCGAATGGTACTGTTTGGATGCTTTGCATATATGTTTGTTAGACTATATAGACGCAATATATACAAAGATTTCAACCGTCTACCTGTTCCATTCATTGTTCTACTTGTAGAAAGTTACAATTAATTTCCGTTAAAGGATTAACAATGGGGCTCGTAGTTCACTTAAACTTGAAGAACAAAAAATTGGCGAATTGTACTGTTTGGATGCTTTGCATATATGTTTCTTAGATTATATAGAAGCAATATATACAAAGATTTCAACCGTCTACCTGTTCCATTCATTGTTCACCTTGTCGAAATTTACAAATAACTTCCTTTAAAGGATTAACAATGGGGCTCGTTGTTCACTTAAAGTTGAAGAACAAAAAATTGGCGAATTGTACTGTTTGGATACTTTGCATATATGTTTCTTAGATTATATAGAAGCAATATATACAAAGATTTCAACCGTCTACCTGTTCCATTCATTGTTCTACTTGGCGAAAATTACAAGTAATTTCCGATAAAGGATTAACCATTGGGGCTCATTGTTCACTTAAACTTGAAGAACAAAAAATTGGCGAATTGTGCTGTTTGGATGCTTTGCATATATGTTTCTTAGATTATATAGAAGCAATATATACAAAGATTTCAACCGTCTACCTGTTCCATTCATTGTTCACCTTGTCGAAATTTACAAATAACTTCCTTTAAAGGATTAACAATGGGGCTCGTTGTTCACTTAAAGTTGAAGAACAAAAAATTGGCGAATTGTACTGTTTGGATGCTTTGCATATATGTTTCTTAGACTATTTAGAAGCAATATATGGAAAGATTTCACCCGTCTACCTGTACTATTCATTGTTCTACTTGTAGAAAGTTACAAATAATTTCAATTTCATGATTATCAATGGGGCTTGCTGTTCACTTAAACTTGAAGAACAAAAAATTGGCGAATGGTACTGTTTGGATGCTTTGCATATATGTTTCGTAGACTATATAGAAGTAATATATACAAAGATTTCAACCGTCTACCTGTTCCATTCATTGTTCCACTTGTCGAAAATTACAAGTAATTTCCGATAAAGGATTAACCATTGGGGCTCATTGTTCACTTAAACTTGAAGAACAAAAAATTGGCGAATGGTACTGTTTGGATGCTTTGCGTACATGTTTCTTAGACTATATGGAAGCAATATATACAAAGATTTCAACCGTCTACGTGTTCCAATCATTGTTCTACTTGTCGAAAATTACAAGTAATTTCCGATAAAGGATTAACCATTGGGGCTCATTGTTCACTTAAACTTGAAGAACAAAAAATTGGCGAATGGTACTGTTTGGATGCTTTGCATATATGTTTCTTAGACTATATAGACGCAATATATACAAAGATTTCAACCGTCTACCTGTTCCATTCATTGTTCTACTTGTCGAAAGTTACAAATAATTTCCTTTAAAGGATTAACAATGGGGCTCGTAGTTCACTTAAACTTGAAGAACAAAAAATTGTCGAATGGTACTGTTTGGATGCTTTGCATATATGTTTGTTAGACTATATAGAAGCAATATATACAAAGATTTCAACCGTCTACCTGTTCCATTCATTGTTCTATTTGTCGAAAGTTACAAATAATTTCCGATAAAGGATTAACAATGGGGCTCATTGTTCACTTAAACTTGAAGGACAAAAAATTGGCGAACGGTACTGTTTGGATGCTTTGCGTACATGTTTCTTAGACTATATGGAAGCAATATAAACAAGGATTTCAACCGTCTACCTGTTCCATTCATTGTTCTATTTGTCGAAAGTTACAATTAATTTCCGTTAAAGGATTTTTAATGGGGCTCGTAGTTCACTTAAACTTGAAGAACAAAAAATTGGCGAATTGTACTGTTTGGATGCTTTGCATATATGTTTCTTAGACTATATAGAAGCATTATATACAAAGATTTCGACCGTCTACCTGTTCCATTCATTGTTCTACTTGTCGAAATTTACAAATAATTTCCTTTAAAGGATTAACAATGGGGCTCGTAGTTCACTTAAACTTGAAGAACAAAAAATTGTCGAATGGTACTGTTTGGATGCTTTGCATATATGTTTCTTAGACTATATAGAAGCAATATATACAAAGATTTCAACCGTCTACCTGTTCCATACATTGTTCTACTTGTCGAAAATTACAAATAATTTCCTTTAAAGGATTAACAATGGGGCTCGTTGTTCACTTAAACTTGAAGAACAATAAATTGGCGATTTGTACTGTTTGGATGCTTTGCATATATGTTTCTTAGACTATATAGAAGCAACATATACAAAGATTTCAACCGTCTACTAGTTCTATTCATTGTTCTACTTGTCGAAATTTACAAATAATTTCCTTTAAAGGATTAACAATGGGGCTCGTAGTTCACTTAAACTTGAAGAACAAAAAATTGGCGAATGGTACTGTTTGGATGCTTTGCATATATGTTTCTTAGACTATATAGAAGCAATATATACATTGATTTCAACCGTCTACCTGTTCCATTCATTGTTCTACTTGTAGAAAGTTACAATTAATTTCCGTTAAAGGATTAATAATGGGGCTCGTAGTTCACTTAAACTTGAAGAACAAAAAATTGGCGAATTGTACTGTTTGGATGCTTTGCATATATGTTTCTTAGACTATTTAGAAGCATTATATACAAAGATTTCGACCGTCTACCTGTTCCATTCATTGTTCTACTTGTCGAAATTTACAAATAATTTCCTTTAAAGGATTAACAATGGGGCTCGTAGTTCACTTAAACTTGAAGAACAAAAAATTGTCGAATGGTACTGTTTGGATGCTTTGCATATATGTTTCTTAGACTATATAGAAGCAATATATACAAAGATTTCAACCGTCTACCTGTTCCATACATTGTTCTACTTGTCGAAAATTACAAATAATTTCCTTTAAAGGATTAACAATGGGGCTCGTTGTTCACTTAAACTTGAAGAACAATAAATTGGCGATTTGTACTGTTTGGATGCTTTGCATATATGTTTCTTAGACTATATAGAAGCAATATATATAATGATTTCAACCGTCTACCTGTTCCATTCATTGTTCTACATGTCGAAAGTTACAAATAATTTCAGTTTCATGATTATCAATGGGGCTCGTTGTTCACTTAAACTTGAAGAACAAAAAATTGGCGAATGGTACTGTTTGGATGCTTTGCATATATGTTTCTTAGTCTATATAGAAGCAATATATACAAAGATTTCAACCGTCTACGTGTTCCAATTATTGTTCTACTTGTAGAAAGTTACAAATAATTTCCTTTAAAGGATTATCAATGGGGCTCGTAGTTCACTTAAACTTGAAGAACAAAAAATTGGCGAATGGTACTGTTTGGATGCTTTGCATATATGTTTCTTAGACTCTATAGAAGCAATATATACATTGATTTCAACCGTCTACCTGTTCCATTCATTGTTCTACTTGTCGAAAGTTACAAATAATTTCCGTTAAGGGATTAACAATGGGGATCGTAGTTTACTTAAATTGAAGAACAAAAAATTGGCGAATGGTACTGTTTGGATGCTTTGCATATATGTTTCTTAGACTATACGGAAGCAATATATACAAATATTTCAACCGTCTACCTGTTCCATTCATTGTTCTACTTGTCGAAAGTTACAAATAATTTCCGATAAAGGATTAACCATTGGGGCTCATTGTTCACTTAACCTTGAAGAACAAAAAATTGGCGAATTGTACTGTTTGGATGCTTTGCATATATGTTTCTTAGACTATATAGAAGCAATATATAAAAAGATTTCAACCGTCTACCTGTTCCATTCATTGTTCTACTTGTCGAAAGTTACAAATAATTTCCGATAAAGGATTAACCATTGGGGCTCATTGTTCACTTAAACTTGAAGAACAATAAATTGGCGAATTGTACTGTTTGGATGCTTTGCATATATGTTTCTTAGTCTATATAGAAGCAATATATACAAAGATTTCAACCGTCTACGTGTTCCATTCATTGTTCTACTTGCCGAAAGTTAGAAATAATTTCCGATAAAGGATTAACAATGGGGCTCATTGTTCACTTAAACTTGAAGATCTAAAAATTGGCGAATGTTACTGTTTAGATGCTTTGCATATAGGTTCCTTAGACTATATAGAAGCAACATATACAAAGATTGCAACCGTCTACCTGTTCTATTTATTGTTCTTCTCGTCGAAAGTTACAAATAATTTCCGTTTCATGATTATCAATGGGCCTCGTTGTTCACTTAAACTAGAAGAACAATAAATTGGCGAATTGTACTGTTTGGATGCTTTGCGTACATGTTTCTTAGACTATACGGAAGCAATATATACAAATATTTCAACCGTCTACCTGTTCCATTCATTGTTCTACTTGTCGAAAGTTACAAATAATTTTCGATAAAGGATTAACCATTGGGGCTCATTGTTCACTTAAACTTGAAGAACAAAAAATTGGCGAATGGTACTGTTTGGATGCTTTGCATATATGTTTCTTAGTCTATATAGAAGCAATATATACAAAGATTTCAACCGTCTACGTGTTCCAATTATTGTTCTACTTGTAGAAAGTTACAAATAATTTCCTTTAAAGGATTATCAATGGGGCTCGTAGTTCACTTAAACTTGAAGAACAAAAAATTGGCGAATGGTACTGTTTGGATGCTTTGCATATATGTTTCTTAGACTCTATAGAAGCAATATATACATTGATTTCAACCGTCTACCTGTTCCATTCATTGTTCTACTTGTCGAAAGTTACAAATAATTTCCGTTAAGGGATTAACAATGGGGATCGTAGTTTACTTAAATTGAAGAACAAAAAATTGGCGAATGGTACTGTTTGGATGCTTTGCATATATGTTTCTGAGACTATACGGAAGCAATATATACAAATATTTCAACCGTCTACCTGTTCCATTCATTGTTCTACTTGTCGAAAGTTACAAATAATTTTCGATAAAGGATTAACCATTGGGGCTCATTGTTCACTTAAACTTGAAGAACAAAAAATTGGCGAATGGTATTGTTTGGATGCTTTGCATATATGTTTCTTAGTCTATATAGAAGCAATATATACAAAGATTTCAACCGTCTACGTGTTCCAATTATTGTTCTACTTGTAGAAAGTTACAAATAATTTCCTTTAAAGGATTATCAATGGGGCTCGTAGTTCACTTAAACTTGAAGAACAAAAAATTGGCGAATGGTACTGTTTGGATGCTTTGCATATATGTTTCATAGACTCTATAGAAGCAATATATACATTGATTTCAACCGCCTACCTGTTCCATTCATTGTTCTACTTGTCGAAAGTTACAAATAATTTCCGTTAAGGGATTAACAATGGGGATCGTAGTTTACTTAAATTGAAGAACAAAAAATTGGCGAATGGTACTGTTTGGATGCTTTGCATATATGTTTCTGAGACTATACGGAAGCAATATATACAAATATTTCAACCGTCTACCTGTTCCATTCATTGTTCTACTTGTCGAAAGTTACAAATAATTTCCGATAAAGGATTAACCATTGGGGCTCATTGTTCACTTAACCTTGAAGAACAAAAAATTGGCGAATGGTACTGTCTGGATGCTTTGCATATATGTTTCTTAGACTATATAGAAGCAATATATACAAAGATTTCAACCGTCTACGTCTTCCAATCATTGTTCTACTTGTAGAAAGTTACAATTAATTTCCGTTAAAGGATTAATAATGGGGCTCGTAGTTCACTTAAACTTGAAGAACAAAAAATTGGCGAATGGTACTGTCTGGATGCTCTGCATATATGTTTCTTAGACTATATAGAAGCAATATATACAATGATTTCAACAGTCTACCTGTTCCATTCATTGTTCTACTTGTCGAAATTTACAAATAATTTCCTTTAAAGGATTAACAATGGGGCTCGAAGTTCACTTAAACTTGAAGAACAAAAAATTGGCGAATGGTACTGTTTGGATGGTTTGCATATATGTTTCTTAGACTATATAGAAGCAATATATACAAAGATTTCAACCGTCTACCTGTTCCATTCATTGTTCTACTTGTCGAAAGTTACAAATAATTTCCTTTAAAGGATTAACAATGGGGCTCGAAGTTTACTTAAATTGAAGAACAAAAAATTGGCGAATGGTACTGTTTGGATGCTTTGCATATATGTTTCTGAGACTATACGGAAGCAATATATACAAATATTTCAACCGTCTACCTGTTCCATTCATTGTTCTACTTGTCGAAAGTTACAAATAATTTTCGATAAAGGATTAACCATTGGGGCTCATTGTTCACTTAAACTTGAAGAACAATAAATTGGCGAATTGTACTGTTTGGATGCTTTGCGTACATGTTTCTTAGACTATACGGAAGCAATATATACAAATATTTCAACCGTCTACCTGTTCCATTCATTGTTCTACTTGTCGAAAGTTACAAATAATTTTCGATAAAGGATTAACCATTGGGGCTCATTGTTCACTTAAACTTGAAGAACAAAAAATTGGCGAATGGTACTGTTTGGATGCTTTGCATATATGTTTCTTAGGTTATATAGAAGCAATATATCCAAAGATTTCAACCGTTTACATGTTCCATTCATTGTTCTACTTGTCGAAAATTACAAATAATTTCCGATAAAGGATTAACCATTGGGGCTCATTGTTCACTTAAACTTGAAGAACAAAAAATTGGCGAATGGTACTGTTTGGATGCTTTGCGTACATGTTTCTTAGACTATATGGAAGCAATATATACAAAGATTTCAACCGTCTACGTGTTCCAATCATTGTTCTACTTGTCGAAAATTACAAATAATTTCCGATAAAGGATTAACCATTGGGGCTCATTGTTCACTTAAACTTGAAGAACAAAAAATTGGCGAATGGTACTGTCTGGATGCTTTGCATATATGTTTCTTAGACTATATAGAAGCAATATATACAAAGATTTCAACCGTCTACGTCTTCCAATCATTGTTCTACTTGTAGAAAGTTACAATTAATTTCCGTTAAAGGATTAATAATGGGGCTCGTAGTTCACTTAAACTTGAAGAACAAAAAATTGGCGAATGGTACTGTCTGGATGCTCTGCATATATGTTTCTTAGACTATATAGAAGCAATATATACAATGATTTCAACAGTCTACCTGTTCCATTCATTGTTCTACTTGTCGAAATTTACAAATAATTTCCTTTAAAGGATTAACAATGGGGCTCGAAGTTCACTTAAACTTGAAGAACAAAAAATTGGCGAATGGTACTGTTTGGATGGTTTGCATATATGTTTCTTAGACTATATAGAAGCAATATATACAAAGATTTCAACCGTCTACCTGTTCCATTCATTGTTCTACTTGTCGAAAGTTACAAATAATTTCCTTTAAAGGATTAACAATGGGGCTCGAAGTTCACTTAAACTTGAAGAACAAAAAATTGGCGAATTGTACTGTCCGGATGCTCTGCATATATGTTTCTTAGACTATATAGAAGCAATATATACAATGATTTCAACAGTCTACCTGTTCCATTCATTGTTCTACTTGTCGAAAGTTACAAATAATTTCCTTTAAAGGATTAACAATGGGGTTCGTAGTTCACTTAAACTTGAAGGACAAAAAATTGTCGAATGGTACTGTTTGGATGCTTTGCATATATGTTTCTTATACTATATAGAAGCAATAGATACAAAGATTTCAACCGTCTACCTGTTCCATTCAATGTTCTACTTGTCGAAAGTTACAAACAATTTCCGATAAAGGATTAACAATGGGGCTCATTGTTCACTTAAACTTGATGAACAAAAAATTGGCGAATGGTACTGTCTGGATGCTTTGCATATATGTTTCTTAGACTATATAGAAGCAATATATACAAAGATTTCAACCGTCTACGTCTTCCAATCATTGTTCTACTTGTAGAAAGTTACAATTAATTTCCGTTAAAGGATTAATAATGGGGCTCGTAGTTCACTTAAACTTGAAGAACAAAAAATTGGCGAATTGTACTGTTTGGATGCTTTGCATATATGTTTCTTAGACTATATAGAAGCATTCTATACAAAGATTTCGACCGTCTACCTGTTCCATTCATTGTTCTACTTGTCGAAATTTACAAATAATTTCCTTTAAAGGATTAACAATGGGGCTCGTAGTTCACTTAAACTTGAAGAACAAAAAATTGGCGAATGGTACTGTTTGGATGCTTTGCATATATGTTTCTTAGACTATATAGAAGCAATATATACATTGATTTCAACCGTCTACCTGTTCCATTCATTGTTCTACTTGTAGAAAGTTACAATTAATTTCCGTTAAAGGATTAATAATGGGGCTCGTAGTTCACTTAAACTTGAAGAACAAAAAATTGGCGAATTGTACTGTTTGGATGCTTTGCATATATGTTTCTTAGACTATATAGAAGCATTATATACAAAGATTTCGACCGTCTACCTGTTCCATTCATTGTTCTACTTGTCGAAATTTACAAATAATTTCCTTTAAAGGATTAACAATGGGGCTCGTAGTTCACTTAAACTTGAAGAACAAAAAATTGGCGAATGGTACTGTTTGGATGGTTTGCATATATGTTTCTTAGACTATATAGAAGCAATATATACAAAGATTTCAACCGTCTACCTGTTCCATTCATTGTTCTACTTGTCGAAAGTTACAAATAATTTCCTTTAAAGGATTAACAATGGGGCTCGAAGTTCACTTAAACTTGAAGAACAAAAAATTGGCGAATTGTACTGTTTGGATGCTTTGCATATATGTTTCTTAGACTATATAGAAGCAATATATAAAAAGATTTCAACCGTCTACCTGTTCCATTCATTGTTCTACTTGTCGAAAGTTACAAATAATTTCCGATAAAGGAGTAACAATGGGGCTCATTGTTCACTTAAACTTGAAGAACAAAAAATTGGCGAATGGTACTGTTTGGATGCTTTGCATATATGTTTCTTAGACTATATGGAAGCAATATATAATAATATTTCAACCGTCTACGTGTTCCAATCATTGTTCTACTTGTCGAAATTTACAAATAATTTCCTTTAAAGGATGAACAATGGGGCTCGTTGTTCACTTAAACTTGAAGAACAATAAATTGGCGAATTGTACTGTTTGGATGCTTTGCATATATGTTTCTTAGACTATATAGAAGCAATATATACAAAGATTTCAACCGTCTACCTGTTCCATACATTGTTCTACTTGTCGAAAATTACAAATAATTTCCTTTAAAGGATTAACAATGGGGCTCGTTGTTCACTTAAACTTGAAGAACAATAAATTGGCGATTTGTACTGTTTGGATGCTTTGCATATATGTTTCTTAGACTATATAGAAGCAATATATATAATGATTTCAACCGTCTACCTGTTCCATTCATTGTTCTACATGTCGAAAGTTACAAATAATTTCAGTTTCATGATTATCAATGGGGCTCGTTGTTCACTTAAACTTGAAGAACAAAAAATTGGCGAATGGTACTGTTTGGATGCTTTGCATATATGTTTCTTAGTCTATATAGAAGCAATATATACAAAGATTTCAACCGTCTACGTGTTCCAATTATTGTTCTACTTGTAGAAAGTTACAAATAATTTCCTTTAAAGGATTATCAATGGGGCTCGTAGTTCACTTAAACTTGAAGAACAAAAAATTGGCGAATGGTACTGTTTGGATGCTTTGCATATATGTTTCTTAGACTCTATAGAAGCAATATATACATTGATTTCAACCGTCTACCTGTTCCATTCATTGTTCTACTTGTCGAAAGTTACAAATAATTTCCGTTAAGGGATTAACAATGGGGATCGTAGTTTACTTAAATTGAAGAACAAAAAATTGGCGAATGGTACTGTTTGGATGCTTTGCATATATGTTTCTGAGACTATACGGAAGCAATATATACAAATATTTCAACCGTCTACCTGTTCCATTCATTGTTCTACTTGTCGAAAGTTACAAATAATTTCCGATAAAGGATTAACCATTGGGGCTCATTGTTCACTTAACCTTGAAGAACAAAAAATTGGCGAATTGTACTGTTTGGATGCTTTGCATATATGTTTCTTAGACTATATAGAAGCAATATATAAAAAGATTTCAACCGTCTACCTGTTCCATTCATTGTTCTACTTGTCGAAAGTTACAAATAATTTCCGATAAAGGATTAACCATTGGGGCTCATTGTTCACTTAAACTTGAAGAACAAAAAATTGGCGAATTGTACTGTTTGGATGCTTTGCATATATGTTTCTTAGACTATATAGAAGCAATATATAAAAAGATTTCAACCGTCTACCTGTTCCATTCATTGTTCTACTTGTCGAAAGTTACAAATAATTTCCGATAAAGGAGTAACAATGGGGCTCATTGTTCACTTAAACTTGAAGAACAAAAAATTGGCGAATGGTACTGTTTGGATGCTTTGCATATATGTTTCTTAGACTATATGGAAGCAATATATAATAATATTTCAACCGTCTACGTGTTCCAATCATTGTTCTACTTGTCGAAATTTACAAATAATTTCCTTTAAAGGATGAACAATGGGGCTCGTTGTTCACTTAAACTTGAAGAACAATAAATTGGCGAATTGTACTGTTTGGATGCTTTGCATATATGTTTCTTAGTCTATATAGAAGCAATATATACAAAGATTTCAACCGTCTACGTGTTCCATTCATTGTTCTACTTGCCGAAAGTTAGAAATAATTTCCGATAAAGGATTAACAATGGGGCTCATTGTTCACTTAAACTTGAAGATCTAAAAATTGGCGAATGTTACTGTTTAGATGCTTTGCATATAGGTTCCTTAGACTATATAGAAGCAACATATACAAAGATTGCAACCGTCTACCTGTTCTATTTATTGTTCTTCTCGTCGAAAGTTACAAATAATTTCCGTTTCATGATTATCAATGGGCCTCGTTGTTCACTTAAACTAGAAGAACAATAAATTGGCGAATTGTACTGTTTGGATGCTTTGCGTACATGTTTCTTAGACTATACGGAAGCAATATATACAAATATTTCAACCGTCTACCTGTTCCATTCATTGTTCTACTTGTCGAAAGTTACAAATAATTTTCGATAAAGGATTAACCATTGGGGCTCATTGTTCACTTAAACTTGAAGAACAAAAAATTGGCGAATGGTACTGTTTGGATGCTTTGCATATATGTTTCTTAGTTTATATAGAAGCAATATATCCAAAGATTTCAACCGTTTACATGTTCCATTCATTGTTCTACTTGTCGAAAATTACAAATAATTTCCGATAAAGGATTAACCATTGGGGCTCATTGTTCACTTAAACTTGAAGAACAAAAAATTGGCGAATGGTACTGTTTGGATGCTTTGCGTACATGTTTCTTAGACTATATGGAAGCAATATATACAAAGATTTCAACCGTCTACGTGTTCCAATCATTGTTCTACTTGTCGAAAATTACAAATAATTTCCGATAAAGGATTAACCATTGGGGCTCATTGTTCACTTAAACTTGAAGAACAAAAAATTGGCGAATGGTACTGTTTGGATGCTTTGCGTACATGCTTCTTAGACTATATGGAAGCAATATATACAAAGATTTCAACCGTCTACGTGTTCCAATCATTGTTCTACTTGTCGAAATTTACAATTAATTTCCTTTAAAGGATTAACAATGGGGCTCGTTGTTCACTTAAACTTGAAGAAAAATAAATTGGCGAATTGTACTGTTTGGATGCTTTGCATATTTGTTTCTTACACTAGATGGAAGCAATATATACAAAGATTTCAACCGTCCACCTGTTCCATTCATTGTTCTACTTGTCGAAAGTTACAAATAATTTCCGATAAAGGATTAACAATGGGGCTCATTGTTCACTTAACCTTTAAGAACAAAAAATTCGCGAATGGTTCTGTTTGGATGATTTGCATATATGTTTCTTAGATTATATAGAAGCAATATATACAAAGATTTCAACCGTCTACGTGTCCCAATCATTGTTCTACTTGTAGAAAGTTACAATTAATTTCCGTTAAAGGATTAACAATGGGGCTCATTGTTCACTTAAACTTGAAGAACAAAAAATTGGCGAATGGTACTGTTTGGATGCTTTGCATATATGTTTCTAAGACTATATAGAAGCAATATATACAATGATTTCAACCGTCTACCTGTTCCATTCATTGTTCTACTTGTCGAAATTTACAAATAATTTCCTTTAAAGGATTAACGATGGGGCTCGTTGTTCACTTAAACTTGAAGAACAAAAAATTGGCGAATGGTACTCTTTGGATGCTTTGCACATATATTTCTTAGACTATATAGAAGCAATATATACATTGATTTCAACCGTCTACCTGTTCCATTCATTGTTCTACTTGTCGCAAGTTACAAATAATTTCCGTTAAAGTATTAACAATGGGGCTCGTAGTTCACTTAAACTTGAAGATCAAATAATTGGCGAATTGTACTGTTTGGATGCTTTGCATATATGTTTCTTAGACTATATAGAAGCAATATATACATTGATTTCAACCGTCTACCTGTTCCATTCATTGTTCTACTTGTCGAAAGTTACAAATAATTTCCGTTAAGGGATTAACAATGGGGCTCGTTGTTCACTTAAACTTGAAGAACAATAAATTGGCGAATGGTACTCTTTGGATGCTTTGCATATATGTTTCTTAGACTATATGGAAGCAATATATAATAATATTTCAACCGTCTACGTGTTCCAATCATTGTTCTGCTTGTCGAAATTTACAAATAATTTCCTTTAAAGGATTAACAATGGGGCTCGTTGTTCACTTAAACTTGAAGAACAATAAATTGGCGAATTGTACTGTTTGGATGCTTTGCATATTTGTTTCTTACACTAGATGGAAGCAATATATACAAAGATTTCAACCGTCCACCTGTTCCATTCATTGTTCTACTTGTCGAAAGTTACAAATAATTTCCGATAAAGGATTAACAATGGGGCTCATTGTTCACTTAACCTTTAAGAACAAAAAATTCGCGAATGGTTCTGTTTGGATGATTTGCATATATGTTTCTTAGATTATATAGAAGCAATATATACAAAGATTTCAACCGTCTACGTGTCCCAATCATTGTTCTACTTGTAGAAAGTTACAATTAATTTCCGTTAAAGGATTAACAATGGGGCTCATTGTTCACTTAAACTTGAAGAACAAAAAATTGGCGAATGGTACTGTTTGGATGCTTTGCATATATGTTTCTAAGACTATATAGAAGCAATATATACAATGATTTCAACCGTCTACCTGTTCCATTCATTGTTCTACTTGTCGAAATTTACAAATAATTTCCTTTAAAGGATTAACGATGGGGCTCGTTGTTCACTTAAACTTGAAGAACAAAAAATTGGCGAATGGTACTCTTTGGATGCTTTGCACATATATTTCTTAGACTATATAGAAGCAATATATACATTGATTTCAACCGTCTACCTGTTCCATTCATTGTTCTACTTGTCGCAAGTTACAAATAATTTCCGTTAAAGTATTAACAATGGGGCTCGTAGTTCACTTAAACTTGAAGATCAAATAATTGGCGAATTGTACTGTTTGGATGCTTTGCATATATGTTTCTTAGACTATATAGAAGCAATATATACATTGATTTCAACCGTCTACCTGTTCCATTCATTGTTCTACTTGTCGAAAGTTACAAATAATTTCCGTTAAGGGATTAACAATGGGGCTCGTTGTTCACTTAAACTTGAAGAACAATAAATTGGCGAATGGTACTCTTTGGATGCTTTGCATATATGTTTCTTAGACTATATGGAAGCAATATATAATAATATTTCAACCGTCTACGTGTTCCAATCATTGTTCTGCTTGTCGAAATTTACAAATAATTTCCTTTAAAGGATTAACAATGGTGCTCGTTGTTCACTTAAACTTGAAGAACAAAAAATTGGCGAATGGTACTGTTTGGATGCTTTGCATATATGTTTCTTAGACTATATGTAAGCAATATATACAAAGATTTCAACCGTCTACGTGTTCCAATCATTGTTCTACTTGTAGAAAGTTACAATTAATTTCCGTTAAAGGATTAACAATGGGGCTCGTAGTTCACTTAAACTTGAAGAACAAAAAGTTGGCGAATTGTACTGTTTGGATGCTTTGCATATATGTTTCGTAGACTATATAGAAGCAATTTATACAATGATTTTAACCGTCTACATGATCCATTCATTGTTCTACTTGTCGAAATTTACAAATAATTTCCTTTAAAGGATTAACAATGGGGCTCGTAGTTCAATTAAACTTGAAAAACCAAAAATTGGCGAATTGTACTGTTTGGATGCTTTGCATATATGTTTCTTAGACTATATAGAAGCAATATATACAAAGATTTCAACCGTCTACCTGTTCCATTCATTGTTCCACTTGTCGAAAGTTACAAATAATTTCCGATAAAGGATTAACCATTGGGGCTCATTGTTCACTTAAACTTGAAGAACAAAAAATTGGCGAATTGTACTGTTTGGATGCTTTGAATATATGTTTCTTATACTATATGGAAGCAATATATACAAAGATTTCAACCGTCCACGTGTTCCAATCATTGTTCTACTTGTCGAAATTTACAAATAATTTCCGATAAAGGATTAACAATCGGGCTCATTGTTCACTTAACCTTGAAGAACAAAAAATTGGCGAATGGTACTGTTTGGATGCTTTGCGTACATGTTTCTTAGACTATATGGAAGCAATATATACAAAGATTTCAACCGTCTACGTGTTCCATTCATTGTTCTACTTGCCGAAATTTACAAATAATTTCCTTTAAAGGATTAACAATGGGGCTCGTAGTTCACTTAAACTTGAAGAGCAAAAAATTGGCGAATGGTACTGTTTGGATGCTTTGCATATATGTTTCTTAGACTATATAGAAGCAATATATACATTGATTTCAACCGTCTACCTGTTCCATTCATTGTTCTACTTGTCGAAAGTTACAAATAATTTCCGTTAAGGGATTAACAATGGGGCTCGTTGTTCACTTAAACTTGAAGAACAATAAATTGGCGAATGGTACTGTTTGGATGCTTTGCATATATGTTTCTTAGACTATATGGAAGCAATATATAATAATATTTCAACCGTCTACGTGTTCCAATCATTGTTCTGCTTGTCGAAATTTACAAATAATTTCCTTTAAAGGATTAACAATGGGGCTCGTTGTTCACTTAAACTTGAAGAACAAAAAATTGGCGAATGGTACTGTTTGGATGCTTTGCATATATGTTTCTTAGACTATATGGAAGCAATATATACAATGATTTCAACCGTCTACGTGTTCCAATCATTGTTCTACTTGTAGAAAGTTACAATTAATTTCCGTTAAAGGATTAACAATGGGGCTCGTAGTTCACTTAAACTTGAAGAACAAAAAATTGGCGAATTGTACTGTTTGGATGCTTTGCATATATGTTTCGTAGACTATATAGAAGCAATTTATACAATGATTTTAACCGTCTACATGATCCATTCATTGTTCTACTTGTCGAAATTTACAAATAATTTCCTTTAAAGGATTAACAATGGGGCTCGTAGTTCAATTAAACTTGAAAAACCAAAAATTGGCGAATGGTACTGTTTGGATGCTTTGCATATATGTTTCTTAGACTATATGGAAGCAATATATACAATGATTTCAACCGTCTACGTGTTCCAATCATTGTTCTACTTGTAGAAAGTTACAATTAATTTCCGTTAAAGGATTAACAATGGGGCTCGTAGTTCACTTAAACTTGAAGAACAAAAAATTGGCGAATGGTACTGTTTGGATGCTTTGCATATATGTTTCTTAGACTATATGGAAGCAATATATACAAAGATTTCAACCGTCTACGTGTTCCAATCATTGTTCTACTTGTAGAAAGTTACAATTAATTTCCGTTAAAGGATTAACAATGGGGCTCGTAGTTCACTTAAACTTGAAGAACAAAAAATTGGCGAATTGTACTGTTTGGATGCTTTGCATATATGTTTCGTAGACTATATAGAAGCAATTTATACAATGATTTTAACCGTCTACATGATCCATTCATTGTTCTACTTGTCGAAATTTACAAATAATTTCCTTTAAAGGATTAACAATGGGGCTCGTAGTTCAATTAAACTTGAAAAACCAAAAATTGGCGAATGGTACTGTTTGGATGCTTTGCATATATGTTTCTTAGACTATATAGAAGCAATATATACATTGATTTCAACCGTCTACCTGTTCCATTCAATGTTCTACTTGTCGAAAGTTACAAATAATTTCCGTTAAGGGATTAACAATGGGGATCGTAGTTTACTTAAACTTGAAGAACAAAAAATTGGCGAATGGTACTGTTTGGATGCTTTGCATATATGTTTCTTAGACTATATGGAAGCAATATATACAAAGATTTCAACCGTCTACGTGTTCCATTCATTGTTCTACTTGCCGAAATTTACAAATAATTTCCTTTAAAGGATTAACAATGGGGCTCGTAGTTCACTTAAACTTGAAGAACAAAAAATTGGCGAGTGGTACTGTTTGGATGCTTTGCATATATGTTTCTTAGACTATATAGAAGCAATATGTACATTGTTTCAACCGTCTACCTGTTCCATTCATTGTTCTACTTGTCGAAAGTTACAAATAATTTCCGTTAAGGGATTAACAATGGGGCTCGTTGTTCACTTAAACTTGAAGAACAATAAATTGGCGAATGGTACTGTTTGGATGCTTTGCATATATGTTTCTTAGACTATATAGAAGCAATATATACAAAGATTTCAACCGTCTACCTGTTCCATTCATTGTTCTATTTGTCGAAAATTACAAATAATTTCCGATAAAGGATTAACAATGGAGCTCGTAGTTCACTTAAACTTGAAGAACAAAAAAATTGGCGAATTGTACTGTTTGGATGCTTTGCATAAATGTTTCTTAGACTATATAGAAGCAATATATAGAAGGATTTCACCCGTCTACCTGTTCCAATCATTGTTCTACTTGTTGAAATTTAGAAATAATTTCCCTTTCATGATTATCAATGGGGCTCGTTGTTCACTTAAACTTGAAGAACAATAAATTCGCGAATGGTACTGTTTGGATGCTTTGCATGTATGTTTCTTAGACTATATAGAAGCAATATATACAATGATTTCAACCGTCTACCTGTTCCATTCATTGTTCTACTTGTCGATATTTACAAATAATTTCCTTTAAAGGATTAACAATGGGGCTCGTTGTTCACTTAAACTTGAAGAACAATAAATTGGCGAATTGTACTGTTTGGATGCTTTGCATATATGTTTCTTAGACTACATAGAAGCAATATATACATTGATTTCAACCGTCTACCTGTTCCATTCATTGTTCTACTTGTCGAAAGTTACAAATAATTTCCGTTAAGGGATTAACAATGGGGCTCGTTGTTCACTTAAACTTGAAGAACAATAAATTGGCGAATGGTACTGTTTGGATGCTTTGCATATATGTTTCTTAGACTATATGGAAGCAATATATAATAATATTTCAACCGTCTACGTGTTCCAATCATTGTTCTGCTTGTCGAAATTTACAAATAATTTCCTTTAAAGGATTAACAATGGGGCTCGTTGTTCACTTAAACTTGAAGAACAAAAAATTGGCGAATGGTACTGTTTGGATGCTTTGCATATATGTTTCTTAGACTATATGGAAGCAATATATACAAAGATTTCAACCGTCTACGTGTTCCAATCATTGTTCTACTTGTAGAAAGTTACAATTAATTTCCGTTAAAGGATTAACAATGGGGCTCGTAGTTCACTTAAACTTGAAGAACAAAAAATTGGCGAATTGTACTGTTTGGATGCTTTGCATATATGTTTCGTAGACTATATAGAAGCAATTTATACAATGATTTTAACCGTCTACATGATCTATTCATTGTTCTACTTGTCGAAATTTACAAATAATTTCCTTTAAAGGATTAACAATGGGGCTCGTAGTTCAATTAAACTTGAAAAACCAAAAATTGGCGAATTGTACTGTTTGGATGCTTTGCATATATGTTTCTTAGACTATATAGAAGCAATATATAGAAAGATTTCAACCGTCTACCTGTTCCATTCAATGTTCCACTTGTCGAAAGTTACAAATAATTTCCGATAAAGGATTAACCATTGGGGCTCATTGTTCACTTAAACTTGAAGAACAAAAAA